>PISX010001377.1:0-199307 GCA_004024625.1 Mellivora capensis | reverse complement strand
GAGTTGAGGGAAATTGGGGGGGAGATGAACCATGAGAGACTATGGACTCTGAAAAATAACCTGAGGGTTTTGAAGGGGCGGGGGGTGGGAGGTTGGGGGAGCCTGGTGGTGGGTATTGTGGAGGGCACGCATTGCATGGAGCACTGGGTGTGGTGTAAAACTATGAATTCTGTTACGCTGAAAAGAAATAAAAAAAAATAATAAATATAAAAAAAAAAGAAATGGGGCAAGTAGTATACAGATTTTTTTTTGCTCACTTTGTGTCTCTGTGCCACATTTTGGTAACTCTTGCAATATTTCCTTTTTTTTCAGTATTATTATTATATTCATTGTGATGACCTCTGATCAGGGATTACAACTCACCGGAAGGTTACATGATGGTTAGCGTTATTGAGTAATAGTGTATTTTTTAATTAAGGTATGTACACTGGTTTTCTAGGCATAATGCTACAGCACACTTCGTAGACGATAGTGTAAATATAACTTTTACATGCACTGGGGAACCAAAAATTTATTTGACTCACTTATTGTGATATTTGCTTTATTGCAGCGGTCTGGGACCAAACCCACAATATCTCTGAGGCATGCCTGTATTCCCAAATGTCTACCATGTGCCAGGCCCTGCCTTAAGTACTTGTGATGCCTGGTGAACAAAAATAAGATTCCTGCCCCGGGCAAGAACTCAAAAAATAAATGATCAACCTACTAGAGTATATGGCATGTTAAAAGTAAAAAATTGCCATGTAAAAAACAGAAAAGTAGAGCCAGGTTAGAAAGGGAAGCTGGAAGTGAAATAAGTCAAGCAGGGAAAGTCAATTACCATATGGTTTCACTTCTTGTGGAACAGAGGGAATAGCATGGAGGACATTAGGAGAAGGAAAGGAAAAATGAAGAGGGGGAAATCGGAAGGGGAGACAAACCATGAGAGACTATGGACTCCAAGAAACAAACTGAGGGTTTTAGAAGGGAGAGAGGGTGGGTTAGGGTGAGCCCAGTGATGGGCATTAAGAAGGGCACCGATCGCATGGAGCACTGGGTGTTATATGCTAACAATGAATCACGGAACACCACAGCAAAAACTAATGATGTACTGTATGGTGACCAACATAACATAATTTTTTTTAAAAACAAGGAAAGAAAGAAAGGGAAGCTGGTTTCAGTGTTAAATAGGGTAAATAGGTCAGGTTCGACTTCACTGAAAAGGTAGGATTTGAACAAAGACTTGGAGGAGGTAAGGAAATTAGCCAAACAGATACTCTGGGAAGAGCAGCTCTAGCAGATTGAGTCAGGAGATGGCATGGCTTGTTGGAGGAACCGCAGTTGGGTCAGTGTGGCAGGGGTAGGATAAGCAAGAAAGGAGAATATAGGTCAGAAACGCTCAGTCAGTATTTGTCAAGGGAATGAATGCAAAAACAAATGCTTATTTTTACAATTCACTTTATTTTTTTTTAAAGATTTTATTTATTTACTTACTTGTCAGATAGAGCACAAGCAGGAGGAGTGGCAGGCAGAGGGAGGAGCAGGCTCCCCTCTGAGCAGGGAGCCCAATGTGGGGTTGGATCCCAGGACACTGGGATCATGACCTGAGCCGAAGGCATATGCTTAACCACGACTGAGCCACCCAGGCGCCCCTAAAATTTTAGGTGGCTCAGTCAGTTAAGCGATTGCCTTCAGCTTGGGTCATGTTCCCATAGTCATGGGATCCAGCCCCACATCGGGCTCCTTGCACAGCAGGGAGCCTGCTTCTCTCTCTACCTACTACTCTGCCTGCTTTTGCTTGCTCTCTCTCTCTCTGTCAAATAAATAAATAAAATTAATAAATAAATAAAAATAATAAATAAAATTAATAAATAAATAAAATAATAAATAAAATTCTTAAAAGAAAAAAGAATTTTCCCAGGATTTGTATATTTTCCCATAAGCGAGAAGAGTCTATAGCTTCCCCCAGTCCACAAACTATAATCTCATCTACATTAAGTGGCAACTCTAGAAGGCATCGCGTCCTTCTATTGCCAAAAAGGAAATATCTCCCATCTGTGTCAAGAGATGGCCATGTGTTCTCGTAAATGTAAGTCCCTGGCCCCCTCCTGGCAGGGGTTCACACAGAGTCTGCTGCTGAGAAGAGAAAGTTGATTCTGCGTCTCCGGTCAGAAGCTGGCGGTGCTGACAGGCCACTCCACCTCAAGGCTGACGTGATGGGAACCAAAGTGCAGCAGGGGAACAAGAGGGCGTTCAAAGAGGCCAGGAAGCATTATCTCACTCAGCACATTGGACAGACAGAGGTGGAAAGGAAAATGGGCTCTTTGTGAACTAATGGTTTGCCCTCATTGAAACTCACTCTCCAGAAAGGCTCTGAAATCCTCATCCATTAATGGTATATAACAGTGCTTTCCACATTCCACTGCAGGATCGGCTGGGAGATGTTTGGCCAACTAACTCTCTCAGAGCTGGCTGGGAGGTTTCTCAAAGTAGGGAATCTGGGAGGCCACCTCAGAAGGTTTTGGGCCAATGGATCTAGGTGGACTAGGGAATTGGTATTTTTAATGGCTCCCAAAAGATTCCAATGAGCAGCCGAGTGGGGAAACCATGCTGTAGTGTTCTGATTAATGCGGTTGCGTGTGACTAGGAAAAAAAAATAGCTTTTGCTAATGGTATGAGTCTCAACTGGTGGCATTTGAGGCATCAGAGATCAAAGGAAGAAGTTAGGTTGAGGTAATAGGACTGAGAAGCCTGCTAGAATTTCTGTAATCATAGGCCTGAACAGCCGTCTTCATAGAACAGGTGTGCTGTGAGAGAGCAATGGGAGAATTTGTCCCTCTTCCCAAGTTTCTCCTCCTTCCTACCAGCAAGTTCTTCCAACAGAGTCACCAGTTTAAAAGTATCTGGAAATCTTCATGCATATTGATGAAATTGTAGCAAAAAAAAAAAAAAAGAAAGAAAGAAATTAATTCTGGGAATCTTAGAATTTCTAAATATTCTAGGAAGGGGTGGTGAGGAAGATGGGTCTAGAAGCCAGCCAGCAAGATGGCTCCCAATGCCGACCTCCTGGTATGCATGCCCTTGGGTAGTCTCCTTTCACTACACTAGGATGGGTCTGTGTGTCCAATGTCATACAGCAGCAGTGATGGCATGTCATTTCGATAATTAGGTTGTAAAAAACACTGTGGTCTTCATCTTGGAATCTCTTCTCCCTCAGCTCTCTCACTCCATGGGAAGCTAGCTGTCATGTTGATAGGACACTCACCCAGCCCATGAAAAGGGCCATGGAATGAGAAACTGGGGACCCAGCAGCAGCTAGCAAGAAACTAACACCAGTCAACAAGGTGGGTGGGCTGGGAAGTGGATCCTGCAGCACAATCAAGCTTTCAGACTTGCAAACTCATGAGAAACAGAGCCTAAACAACTCAGCTAATCCACTCCCAGATTCTTGACCCTCAGAAACTGTGGGCGATAATTATTTGTTGTGTCAAACTACTAACTTTCCAACCAGCACGGTCACAGAATAGTTTGCTTTTGAACTTGATATAAATGGACTTGCACAGGAGTCTGGCTTATTGAACTCACCATGTTGCTGAGATTCATCCGTATTGCTTTGTGTATTGAAAGTATTTGTCAAATTCTGTCACGGATTTGTAGGATTTGGTTACATCTTCTGGATACCAGTCCTTTGTCAGATACATAAACTATGAATATCTTCTCTCCCATTATGGTTTTTTAAATTTCTTAACGAGCTCTTGTCATGAAGGAAGTTCTTAGCTTTAGGTAGTCCAATTTATTATTTTCTTTGTTATGTTTTTTGTGTTTTGAGAAATAATTGCTTCCACCGAGGTCATGAAAATATTCTCCTTGTTTTCTTTTAGAAGCTTTGTTTTCCTATAATACATAAGAAATTGATTTTTGTGTATTGTGTGAGATGGAGGTCATAATTCGTTTCTTCCTATGTGGATATCCAATTAATCCAGTGCTATTTATTAAAAACCATTCCTTTTCTATAATTTTCATGTTCCTTTGTCATAAATCTAGTTACTATATATGGTCTGTTTCTATGCTGTCGATTCTGTTCCAGTTTCTTTGCATCATCATTGTCTTAATTATGATAATTCTTGATATCTAGAATGTTCTTCTTCAAGACTGCCTTGGCTGTCTTGGTCCTTTGCACTCTCATACAAATGAAAATCAATAATTTACACATACACTCAAAACCTACTGTGATTTTAGGGGGGATGACACCAAATTTATAGATCATTTTGAGGAAAACTGACAATATGAAGCCTATCAATTCATGAACATGACATACTTCTGCATTTATTTTGGTCTTGTTTAATTTGTTTTAGTAATAATTTATAGTTTTCACTATTTTCTTATGGTTTGTTTTTTTTTTACTTTTTGTTGTAAAATCATTTTATATTTACAAAAGAGTAATAAAGTTAATACAGGGCTCCCACATATCCATCACTCACTCCTGTCTAACGTTAACATCATGGTACATTTATCAAAATTGAGAAAATTAACATTGGGAAATATTTGTAATTTAAACTGTGGACCATATTCAGATTCCTAGCAGGTGTCCCACTGATGTTCTTTCTCTATTCCAGGATCCAGTTCAGGCTACCACGTGGCTAGCCTGTTTTAGGAGGTGAGTTCCTGTCAGCATCTGTCTGTTGGGGTGGCTTTACTTCCAGTCACTCCCAGCACCAGTGGCGTTTCTGCTCTTCCGCGGAGCTTCCGCACATTCAGGGACTTTATCTAGTGAAGGGATGGTGGGGCAGAGAAGAAGGGACAGCTGATGATAGCCTATGATGGTGAAAAAGTGTCTGTGCAAAACACTCCTCTTCCAGAAAACTGCATACCTCACTTTGTCACTCTATGTGGGTGTCTGTTCAAACGTCCTTCCTCCAAGATGTCTTCCTCCACCATTCCATCTCAAATAGCACCTCATCACTCTCTAACACCCTTATCCTGCTTTGTTGTTTCTTCATGGGACTTATTACCACCTGATGTGATACCCGTCATCTGTTTGAGTGCTCACTATCTGTCCTTTTTACTGGGCGGTAAGTGCTCTCTGAGGACCAGGGACGTTTTCTCTCGTTCACTGTTGTATTCTCAGCATTTGGAACATGCCTGGCACCTGACAGTAATTTTCTCCTAAATTACTAAGGGAATGACTACGCGGCTTTAATCTCACAGACAGCCTTCAGAGGGATTCAGGGTCAGGGAAGGGTGTGCAAAAGTATTGTCTTCCCTGGCAAAGCTACAGGAAACCTTGTATTCTCCTGCAGGAGAGTAGAAAGAACATGGTGTACGGAGTCACTCTTTCTTTCTTTCTTTTAAGATTTTATTTATTTATTTGACAGAGAGAGAGATCCCAAGTAGACAGAGAGGCAGACAGAGAGAGAGGAGGAAGCAGGCTCCCTGCTGAGCAGATGTGGGGCTCGATCCCAGGACCCTGAGATCATGACCTGAGCCGAAGACAGAGGCTTTAACCCACTGAGCCACCCAGGCGCCCCAGAGTCAGAGCTCTTTCGGTCCTGACTCTCACCTAAAAGCTTTTAGGGGTTTTTTTGTTTGTTTTTTTTCTGGGCAAATTTCTTACTCTGAACTTAAATATTCTCACCTTTAAGATGAATACAGGAATTCCTACCCTGCAAGGTTCCTCTGAGAACTGAAGGCATTAACATATGCGGATTGACGGTCACTTCTGTGAGCCCTCAGAAATTAGTCGTGAGGCGGGTCTGTGTGCCTGGCTGTGTTCTGGTAAAATCTGGGGAGCCCCGAGGTTAAGCAGCTAAAACAAGTTCAGGGACATGGGAGCCACGGGGTTTATATTTGCAAATCGTTTGCTGGGATGCCTCAACTTTGTAGCTCCATGCCCTTAATAGAGATAAAAAGGAAAAGAGGGAAAGAAAAATATGCAAAAACTAGAGAGAATAGGAGAAAATGTGGAGCAGAAATAGGCACTTTGGAGCTGAGTGGCCATGTGACAAAATGGACGCAGGACCGGGAGTCGTAGGGTGATTTGTGGCAGGATCGGGATGGGAATCCAGGTTTTCCTCCCCTACCAGCCAATCTTCCTTTGTCTCAGACACTTGTCTCCTTTTTATTTAAGGTCTTTCTAATTAAGCTGCAGCCCTGCTTGAATGTCCTTATAAACTCTTCATATCCACTGCCGACGTTTGACAAACAGAGAGGGCATGTCTGAGGGTAATCGACCGAGTGCTTCATTAAAGAAAAAATTCCTTGTGTTCTAGTTGGGTCTTTTCCGGTTGCAAGTGTCAGGACCCAAATCAAACCAGCTCAAGGGAAAACAAACCAAAGAAATTGTGTAATGGCTCATGTTAACTGCAGAGTCCAAGAATAACAGGCACAGCTAGAGACAGAAGCTCCCACGATTAAATCAGGACCAGCTTGTCTACTTCTAAGTTCTGTTTCCTCTGTGTGGACTCCCTCGGCTTCAAGTCTCCCCTCACCAACCAACAATGGCTGCCATAGCTCCTGGAGTGACGTACTTCCTGATTCACAACCACAGGAAAAAAAGCAGGAAACTCCTTCTCTGAGAGATCAAGGAAGAGTCCCAGTTTGTATCTGATCGCCTCTAACTGCCCCAACTTGAGGTATAGATCTGTGAACTCCACGGTAATATGTTCTAATTGCTTTAAATCTCGGTTACATGCTCTCCCCTGAATCAGAAATGCGAACCCACCTGAGGAAGGTGGGCTCAGGGTTGAGGAGAGGGCTAGGGGAGGCATTGGGCTCTATGCCAGAGGGTGAAAAAATGCCCAAGAACAAACAGATGTCTTCTGTGCCAGGACTTCAAATCCGTAAACCATGTTCTTTGTCCATAGGACCCCGTTTACTTTATAAGATTAAGGCCCTTATTTTTTTAGTTAACTCTACCGTTTTGGCTTCACTTCTGTCAAGGCCATATCTTTGGCAGATAGATCTATCTATCCAGTCCCACAGAAAGAATCCTTTAAGCATTCTTAAATAAACATGCCCAGTGGCACAGAAAAATCTGTAACTGAGAAGAAGAGAAACTAAGCTATTGGGAAGAAGACGGAAAGTAGAGAGAGAACTGTGAAGTGAAAATAGATGGACAGGGGTGCCTGGGTGGCTCAGTGCGTTAAGCCCTTGCCTTCTCCCTCTGCCCTTACCCTTGCTTATGCTCGCGCTCTCTGTCTCTTTCTTGCAAATAAATAAAGTCTTAAAAGAAAAGAAAACCCTGATGGACTTCTAGTTATTACAGAATTAGCTCTCAACTCCTTCCCCAGGCATATGGCATCCTTCACGGTCTAGTCTTCAACCACGAAACCGGAACTCTAGCCGCCATGAGCTTCTCTTTCTCTGGACACACCATGCCGTCACATGCCATCCCCTGGTCACCACTCTTTATGTGGCCAACCCAGCTCCAGGGGCCGATTCTCCTTCCAGCATTCCTCAGCCCCATCAGGCAGAGTCCATCGCTCTGGTCTCTGGACGCCTCCTCACTTCCATGACGGCCCTTGTGGTGCGTAGCTTGTGCCAATCTCCTCTGACAGACAACAGATTCCTTGAGTACAAGGAGCCACATTGCGTTCATTGTCTGACACCTAGAACCCAGCTCGACGCCTGGCCTGTAACTCGGCCATCAAATGATGGCTGGCTGGGGTATTGCAAACCACAAGCTTCTTGAGGCCAAGCCCTAAATCTTATCCATCCTGTTGTGCTTGTGTTGGAGGCTGGCCCCTGAGAGGTATTCAGTGAATATGTAATTGACTTGGGTGATGGAAAATAGAAAGTTAAGAAATAAGGAAGCAAAAGGACAGAAAAGAACAAATTAGGAAGTTCTGTGAGAGAAGGCAACCAGGAGGCAAGAGTTTTCAGAAAGACAATGCCAGTCAGAACTTCCCAGGGTGCAAGAAAGCCTTGATCTCCAAACCCTTTGATTTGACTCAGTTCTCAATGTATCCCTCAACCTCTCTTTTTGCACCGAGTGCTGAGTTTTAATAGAGGAAGGTGGGGGCTCTGATGTGGTTTGAGGGCTGAAATCACTAGCTTTCCTCAAACACCTTCTCACAGAAGCCCTGGCACGGGCTCCCTACTCAGAGATTGGGTTCGAGTGAGGCGGTGCCAAGATGGAGTCCAGGCCCGCAGGGCCTAGCCCTTCCCCGTCATTTCCACACCCCGTCTTATCTGCAGAGATAAACTGGAGCCACTTCAGACAGGCCTGCAGCACACACCTTCCTTTCTTGTTGGCCCTGGGGCAAAGAGCAGAGAGATTTTCCCAGGATTCTTACACTTGGTTTTGTTTTTCAGAAAGCTCCGAACAGCTTCCATTTTACATCGTTAAAATGAGAGGGCGGGACGGGGAACGGTTGGCGTTCCAGCTGAGGTGAGTCACAGATGGGGTCATTAGTGAGTGAAAAGGAAGACTGGGTGAGCAGGTATCTGTAATAAATTCCTAGACCCGTTGGTCTCAAACTTCAGCTACATCAGAATCACCTGGGGATCTTCTTAAACAAGATGACTGTGCCCACCTCCAGAATTTCTGATTCATTTGCATTTCTTTTTTTTTTTTTTTAAGATTTTATTTATTTATTTGACAAAGAGAGGGAACACAAGCAGGGGGAGTGGAAGAGGGAGAAGCAGGCTTCCCACTGAGCAGGGAGACCGACATAGGGCTCGATCCCAGGACTCTGGGATCACATCAGGACCTGAGCAGAAGGCAAAGGTTTCAACCGTCCCCTCAAATGAGGGGGGTGTGAAATGCAAGGCGGCGGTTCTCTACCGGACCCTCTCTATCACTAGCCAATGGTGTTCTCGTGGTCATCATCACGGCTTTTCTAGATCTTTGCAAGAGAAGGTTTTTCTGTTCCATCTTCACATGGACCCAAAGTTAGGAACCAAATATTTCCTCTGCCTTTGGCTAACTTAAACCTGAGGGGTTTTTGTTTAGGTTGAAAAATCCTAGCATGTGAGACAGAGTCCCAAATAAATTGACAGTCAATGCTCTTCATTGTCTTTTTAAAAAATTTTTTCATTTAAATTTAATTTACTACTGTATGATGAGTTTCAGAGGTGAAATTTAGTGATTCATCAGTTGCATACACTTCAAGTACCCATTACTTCAAGTACCTTCCTTAATCCTCATCACCCAGTTACCCCATCCCCCCACTACCCCCCCACCTCCAAGGGTTCCATGGTCTTTTAGGCGTCTATGAAAATCAGCCCATTCTTTTTATTCTCTGTTGGTTCTGAATGTTTGGTATTTTAAGTATAATAATGTCAGTTTTAAGTCTTTAAGTTTAGATGAAAGCCTAGGGACATAGATTTTTCAGAAAGAAAGTTAAGCTGTAGCGAACACTATTGTGCTCCTCCTGTTTAACACGCCAGTGAAACTCAAGTTGTCCAAGTCCAAGCTTATTTTGAAAATGAGTGTTTTTTTCCCAAAATGCGGACTCAGCTGCTATGCTGGGGGGTGATGGTGGGGGGATGTGGTCACACAATGGTTTGCCTCTGCCAAGCTCGGTCCCCGATGCTGATTCTACGGACACTAACAGTTGCATCTGGGATTCTTGTGGCAATTTCCCTCTGCAGATGGCAGGCATTCAGAGAAGATTTCTGGGGTTTTCTGTTTTGTGTTTTTAGACTGAAATCTAATGTTTGCTTTTCGGTGTGCTCCATCTTCAAGCTCAATTATTGCTGGAGGTGGACAATCCAGCAAGGAGAGGAGTTCCAAATGTATTGACTTGATAAGAAATCAAGCCATGAATTAATATAAGTGGACCACTGAAAATGGGGGGAGGGGCCGACTGACAAAATACAGCAACAATGAAAGCATGAACATTTTCTTCAAATTGCACAGTTGAGAGTAGAACACAAAACAAAGGTGCATTAAGCCATGTGAAGCAGTTGTGAGTAAAAACAGAAGTCCAAGGAGAAAGTATTTATTTAAGGGATGCTTGACCCCTGGGATGTTACTTGCAGAGTATAGATACATACATATCAAAGTGCATGGATTATTATCTATGCAACTGTTTATATTCCTCTTCTAAATTTAGACTTACCATCATTGTGTTATTTCCAAAGAGACAGAGTCTATCTCATTCATTAACTTTACCAACAATTATAACTCTCCATTCTGTGCCAGCCCCTGTATCTCTGCTGGAGATACACAATAAATAAAGACGGGCTCCTCTTCTCAAGAAGTTCTCCATCCAGCCAGGAGACAGACATGTAAATAAGTAATTTAGAATGAGTATACATTATACTTATAATTTGTCTCCTTCGCGTCTGGAAGAAGCACTGGATTGTTGAACTCTACCTGACCATGACTGTCAAGGTTCTCGACGCCAGAAGAGGCAAAGCTTCGTAAGCACCATCCTGATGGGTCATGGCTTTGGCTGGACTTCTCTCTGGATTTGTAATGCATCTGATCTAACAAACGACTGTTCAAGGTGCCGTGAGACAATAGGTCATGCCTGTGTCTATTTCCCTCCATACTCTCAACCTAAGAAACGAGTAGAAGGATGGTAGCAAACCAGAAGATTTATGATGACTGTAGAAGACTATTTAAAACTCTTAACCTGGGGCACCTGGGTGGCTCAGTGGGTTAAAGCCTCTGCTTTCGGCTCGGGTCATGATCCCAGCGTCCTGGGATCGAGCCCCACATCGGGCTCTCTGCTCCGCGGAGAGCCTGCTTCCTCCTCTCTCTCCCTGCCTGCCTCTCTTGCCTACTTGTGATCTCTGTCTGTCAGATAAATAAATAAAATCTTAAAAAAATAAATAAATAAAACTCTTAACCTGGTCAGGCAGAGTAAAATAGATGATTTCCTCGTGTAGATACAAAGATTACTGAAATAGGGGGCGCCTGGCTGGCTCAAGCAATAAAGATGTGAGTCTTCATCTCAGGGTCGTGAGTTCAAGCTCCACATCGGACATAGAGCTTACCAAAAAACAAAACAAAAAAAAACCAAAAAGATTACTGAGATAAAAGAATTTCAATTCATTCATTCTAATTGACAATCAGAGCCATGTTATTCTTGACAAGCCTAAAAAGATAATAGAAAAGAATCATCTTCTTGTGGGTTTTCTGCCCAAGGTAGAACTATATCATGATCAGCAGTAATCACTGAACTACCTAACTTCTTAATTAGGGAGCAGGTGAGAGGATGGACACAGCCTGTAGAACCATTTCCCAAGATCCAGCTTGGACACTCTGACAACCACGCCCCTTGGAGATGTCAAAGCTTGCCCAGGATCTCTACTTTCCCCCACATGACACCAAGTTGCCAGGGGGGATTCTCTTTCTTTAGTTTGGGTACATCTTAATCCCTCTCCTTCTTCTTCTGTGACTGTCTTAGTGCCTTCAGCAGGCAGGTCCTGGTTCCTCACCTCATAATTCTCAGCATCTGGATATAGTGTTGTGTAGAACTGTGTGTGCTCAGTGACCTTGTGTGTAACCTTGGAGATGAGGACAGTTTGTTTTCATAATGAATGACTACAATATCCAGTAAGGGGTTAATATCCAAAACATTCAAGGCGCTCATGCAACTCAATAGCAACAAAACAACCCAATTTTCAAATGGGCAAAAGAGACATCTTTTTTAAAAAAATTTTTTTTTAAATTTTTAAAAAAAATTAAAAATGGGCAGAGGACATTTTTCCAAAGAAGATACATACAAATGACCAATAGGGTCATGGAGAGGGGCTCACCATCACTAATGATCAAAAAAACGAAAATCAAAACCACAATGAGGTAGCATCTTACGCCTGTTAGGATGTCTCTTATTAGAAAAACAAGAGCTAACAAACGCTGGTGAGGTCATGGAGAAAAGGAAAACGTGTGTGCTATTGTGAGAAAGCAGTATGGAGGTTTCTCAAGAAATGAAACACAGAACTACCCTATGATCCAACAATTCCACTTCTGGGTATAGATCCAAAGGAAATAAAATCGGTATCTCGAAGAGTTATCTACATTTCCATGTTTATACCATTATTATTATTATTGTTATTATTATTAGCATTATTAGTTACGTTAACTGAAATAAGTCAGACAAAGACAAACCACATGGTATCCCTTATGTGTGGAATAAAATCAAAAAGTTGAACTCATAGAAACAGAAGCTGTTGTGTGAGGAAAATAGGGAAAGGTCAGAAAAAATGGTACAAATTTTCAGTTGCAAGATGAATAAGGTCTAAGGATGTAATGTATAATATGGAGACTGTATGTGCTAACACTACTGTATAACTGAGATTTGATAAGAAAGTAGAACTCGAATGTTTTCATACACTATAAAATAAAATGACTATGTGGGGTGATGGAGGTGTTTAACCCAATGGGGAACTCCTTTCATAATGCATATGTACATCAAATCACTGCACTGGGGGCGCCTGGGTGGCTCAGTGGGTTAAAGCCTCTGCCTTCGGCTTAGGTCATGATCTCAGGGTCCTGGGATCGAGCCCCACATTGGGCTCTCTGCTCAGCAGGGAGCCTGCTTCCTCCTCTCTCTCTGTCTGCCTCTCTGCTTACTTGTGATCTCTGTCTGTCAAATAAATAAATAAAATCTTTTAAAAAAATCACTGCACTGGACACTTTAAAATGGCTTACACTTTTGTCAATTACACCTTGACAAAGCTGGTGGGAGAATCTGGGAAGTAGAAAGCAAAAAAAGAAAGTCTACCATAACATGATTCCTCAAACTCAGAGGTGGTGCCTTAAAAAACAAATACAACAACAATAACAACAACAAAACTGTGGATATGTCAGCCTTTCCCCAGAATCAGCATCTCTAGAAGAAGGGATTTTGACTCTTTTTTAAGCTTACAGTTTTTGTAGAAGAGCCAACATTGAGGACTGGACTAGATGGTGTTTCTCAGATTTGCCTCATCCAAAGAATGAGCTAGATAGCTTGTTAAACCCACCGAGTCCCCCTTCTCTTCTGCAGATCCTTAAGTAATGGGGCTGGGGTGGGGCCCCAGAATTTGAAAGCTGAAGAGAGTCCCCAGTGATTTTTAAGATTGAGCACACTTGAGAAGCCTTGAACTAAGCCGGATTTCCCAAACTTCTCTTGTGATAAGAATCACCTCCAGCTGGAAAGCAAATTCCTTTGCCCTCATCCAGAACAACAGAATCAGTATGTCTGGCCCAGATATCTGGCAGTCTCTTCATTTAATAAAGACCTGTACTTGATTTTGTTATCTGGGAAATGGTAATAAAGGCTCATTTATTCTCAACTTTGGCTTCTCATTAGAATCATCTGGGAACTGTGTGTGTGTGTATGTATGTGTGTGTGTTACAATACTTAAAGTTTATACATAAGTGTCATATTAGTGGCATTCAGTACCTTCACAGTGTTGTGGAATCATCACTACTATCTAGTTCCAGAATATTTCCATCATTTATCTGGAGATTTTTTAAATGTCCAGATGCCTAGTCTCTACCCTAGCCAAATAAACGCAAATCCCTGGGGGTGGGACCTATGCGTCAGGACTCTTTAAGGCATCCCAGGTGATTCCCATTTGCAGTTAAGTTCAGAAAACTTGGAATGCTTATGCTATAGAAAGCTTCTGTTAATGAATCCCACCAGGGTTTCTCATGCTGCTACTCTACTTTCCCTAAGTACACTAGCATTTTGCTCTTCGCCATTCTCTTTTTGAGGTGCTGCTTAATTTAATTCTTATGCCCCATCAAGGACCCTTAAATTCTTATGTCCTTCTCAGAAATGATGAGCAAGTTTCCTATTGCTTTTGTGTGTCTTTCGTGAGCCAAGTCATAATTATGCTCTCAAAAGTTCTCATTCAGTTGAATGAGTTTACTTAGAGGAACCTCATAATGATATTTTAGGAAGCAACGCATTGTATTAACATGGGCCATTCTCTGATGGTGGGAATCAAGAAGACAGATAAATGACAAGATGGACTATACTGTGACATATTCTATCTCAGCAGGTTGAGAGTGGGAATACATAAAGAGAGGCATCCAAACCAGGGTCCACAAACTTTTCATGAAGGACCAGAGAGTTTCTAGGTTTTCAATTTTGTGGAATACACGCAACTGTTACACTTATGCATCTCTGCCATGGCCACTGTAACATCAGAGCAGCCATTGATAATCCGTATGCAAATGGATATGAAAATGTTCCAATAAAACTCTATAAAAAAAAATTCACTGCATTTGTCTTGAGAGCCAATGTATGCCATCTCCTAATCTAAAATCTATTGGAAAGGAAGAAAGTTTCTCAGGAAAATCATATCAAAAGAGTCAAAACACTCTTGGAAATTTACCAGCAAAAATGGAGGAGAAAGATTCCAGGCAGAGAGAGAATGTCATGCCAAAGTTTCAATTCATTGTGGCTAGAGCCTGGGAGTCTTATAAAGAAGTGGGAAGGGATGAACCTAGAGAAGGCAGGAGCCAGGGCATTAGGGCTATGTGTACATTGTATACAGAAGCAATAAATGAGGTTTCAACATTTATGAAAGGTCTCCCTGGCCAGTGGATGAAGATGGACTGGGTGGGCCAAGGTAAGGCAAGCCTGTTAGTTAAAATGTTGTGTTCCTAGGAAGACTGGATATCCACATCCAAAAGAATAAAGTTGGACCCTTACTTAACACCAGATACAAAAATTAACTCAAAGTGGATCAAAGTCCTAAAAGCTCTTCTAAGAGCTAAAACTCTTAGAAGAAAACATAGGGCAGGGTTGCCCAGATGGCTCAGTTGGCTAAGCGTCTAACTCTTGATTTTGGCTCAAGTCATGATCTCAGCTTCATAGGATCAAGGCTCCATATTGAGTCTGCTTGAGATTCTCTCTCTCCCTTTGCCCCTCCTTGCTCGTGCACATTCTTTCTCTCAAATAAATAAATAAATAAATAAAATCTTAAAAAAAAAAAAGAAGAAGAAACACAGGGGAAAAGCTTCATGACATTGGAATTGGCAGTGATTTCTTGGATATGACACCAAAATCACAGACAACAAAAGAAAAATAGATAAATTGGGCAACATCAAAAAATTTTAATTTTGTGTATAAAAAGACACAATCAACCAAACAATAAGGCAATTGATACAAAGGAAGAAAGTATTTTCAAACTAAATGTTTGAGGAAGTGTTAATATCCAGATTATATAAAAACCTCCTACAACTAAACAACAAAAACAAACAACCTAATTTTAAAAATAGGCAAAGGACTTGAATAGATATTTCTCCAAATAAATGACAAGTAAGTACATAAAAGATGTTCAACATCACTAATCATTAGGAAAGTGAGATCAAAACCACACTGAGATATACCGCCTCACACCAACCAACCAAACAGAAAATAACAAGGTTGTTGAGAAGGGGGAGAAATTGAACCCTTGTATATTGCTGGTGAGAATATGAAATGGTGCAGCTACATGGAAAACAGTATGGCAGTTCCTTGAGAAAAAAAAAAAAAAAACTAAAAATAAAATTACAATATGCTACAGAAATTCTGCTCCTGGGTCTATACCCAAAAGAATTGAGAGCAGGGTCTCAGAGAGATATTTGTACCACCATGTTCATAGCAGCATTATTTACAGTCAAACAAGGAGGCAATTCAAGTATCCATCAATAAATGAGAAGATAAACATACATACAATGGAACAGTATTCAACCTTAAATAGAAAGGGACTTCTGACAATGTGCTAAAAGATAAACCTTGAGGACATTACGTTCAGTAAAATAAGTTAGTCACAAAAAGACAAATGCTGTGATGCTATTTATAGAACATACCTAGAATTCAAATCCATAGTGACAGAAAGTAGAATGGTGTCGGGGGCTGGGGGAAGAGCAAATGGAAAGATGCTATTTAATGGGTACAGAGTCTCAGTTTTGCAAGATGAAGAGCTCTGAAGATGGGTGGTGGTGATGATTGTCCCACAATGCACATCTACTTAACACCACTGAGCTGGTGTTCAGTGGTGTTCAAAATGGTTCAGGTAGTAAATTTTATAGTGCGTATATTTCACCACAATTAAATCTTTTTTAAAGGTTGTTGGTGTAATCCACATAAGAAATGCTGAGTTTGAATGGAGACGGTGGCAGTTGAGACAGAGGGGAAGAGCCGGATTCTGAATATGTCTGGGAGGAAAGTAATTGAAGAGTCAGTATGGTGATGAGGGAGGGACTCCAGGTCTCAGTGGTGGGAGGTAAGTGACTAGAAAGAGCACATGGTTTTAGCCACACCTCACAGTAAGCTGACAAAACGGAGGCCCATAAATCTTCCAACTTGTGGCCAGGAACTCTTTATTCTAAAATTGGCTGATTCCCTAGAAGCTGTGATGTGAGATCCTCCAAGAAAACTGATTAGGATTTTTGGTTTCCATGAACTCTGAAATGACGAGAAGGTGGTAGAGTCCACAGAGTTGAATAAAAGAAAAATGATGGAATATCTCCCAGAAGGAAACTTATAAAAGGAAATTCTGAACTGAACAAATGTCTGTTGAGTCCTCCGATCTTTCCACCACTGTCTGAGGCATTGAGGTAAGTGGAGGAGAGATGGGCAGAGTCCCCGGCCTCAAGAAGATTTTAATGGGGCAGGAGGGGGGGCCGGGGGGAACAGGCAACTTCCAAGAGAGAATCAGCGAGCGGAAGGTAAGAGCCAACTCAAAGAGGGCGACGTGCCAGTGATGGCAACATCTCTCCCAAGGTGATAACTGAGTTGTTCCCTAACTAATGACATGGAGCCTGTCTTTCAAAGATAGGGAGTAAGAGTATTTCAGATAGAGGCAACCTCCCCCACAAAGGGCACAAGGCAAGGAACAGGAAAAGAATTAAAAAGGCCAATGTGGCTACAGTCTTTTGGACTTGGTATGTTTGAGGTACGGATTAGCCATTTGTGTTAGAATTCATTCTCAGATGATGTCAGTGGGCTGTCGGAGGGACTGTAGTTAAAAGTGCGTCACCGGGGTGTGAGGATGTGTAGGTGGAACACAGATGATTTTTAGGGCAATGATGGGTACAGGCCATTCTCCATTTGTCCAACCCCACAGAGTGTACAACACAGAGGGAACCCCAGTGTAAACTTTGGTCTCCAGGTGGTGATGATGTCACATGGTAGGTTTATGGAGTGAAACCAATGTTCCGCTCTGGTGGGGGGTTTGGAGATGCATGAGTGGAAGCAGGGATACATGGGAAATCTCTGTACTTACTCTCCTCCGCCCCTCGATTTTACCGTGGACCTAGAACTACTCTAAAAAATAAAGCCAATTTTTTAAGAAGCAGTTTTTCTCAAAGCTCTGTAATAATAAGGGATTTAAGAGAGAGATTTTATGAAGAAGAGAAAATCACAGCATCTAGGGAGATACTGTTGAAGGATGACAAGCAAGAAAGTGACTATGTTAAGTCAGGGGGAAGGATACTTTTGGGGGGAGGCAGGGAGTTGTGACAGAGATGGGGTGCACAAAGGATTCAGACAGCTAACGAAGTTATGTCTCTTCATCTGGGTGGTGGCTCCGAGGGTGTATGCTTTATAATAATTCACTAAGTTGGGGTACCTGGGTGGCTCAGTCGTTAGGAGTCCGCCTTCCCCTCGGGTCATGATCCCAGGGTTCTGGGATTGAGCCCCAAGTCAGGGAGAGATGGGATGGCTGGATAGATAATTTGTGTCCACCCTCATGGGACTGGAAGCACCCTCAGCCCCAAGCCCAGCCCAACACAGACCCTGAGCATAAGACCCTCAGGGTCCTCAGCCTGTAGTAGGTGCTCAGAAAATATTTATTTGCTGACTAGGCGGAGGAGGGTCCTAACAAACACCCCTTGAAGTCAAAGCGTTGCTCGGGTTTGCAAAATGCACATAAAGACCAAGAGCCCAAAACTCTTTTTTTTTTTTTGAGCAGAGGGATTGAGTTTCCTGATTGGGGCTCTTCACAGGCTAAGAAGTGAGCACGCCTCAGCGTGACACAGCTGATGTGAGACACCCTCATCTAGGGGAAAGGGTGTTCCTCCCGGTAACATGACTTTGGCCCTTCTACCCCCCTTTAACATTAAAAAACAAACAAACAAACAAAAAAACCCCACATGACTCGACTGTCTACTAAGCTCCTGGGAAGACCAGTATAAATACAAGCTATATCCCTGTGTCACGGCAGGGAGTCTGGCAGGCAGTGGTGGAAGACCTTAGCCCTGCCTGTTCGAGAACAATATAGCCTCCACTGTTACTGCCCAAAGGAGATTTACCTCCTTCCTGCCGGGCCGAGCCTGGCTTGCATCACTAGGATCACCACCCGGCTATAAATGCTTTCGGTCACGGTCACGGGCAGTGGTGCAGGCTCCCATTAAATGACTCTGATTTCAAGTTCCCCAGATGAGGAGGGGTGGCCGGGGCCACCACCTCTGCCAGGATTCCCTAGGTTACATGGAAAGTCCTTGGAGCGCCTTCCCTGCTTGAACCCCACCCACAACTGTTCCCCTGTGCCTAAGAGAGAGCATCTGAATTCCTGAGCTGGGGCTCCCAGACCCTCCTAATCTGGTCCCTGCCTGTATTCCGAGCACACCCCCTCTGCCCCCCAAAAGCCCTTACTCTCCCTTATGTCAACCCCATCCTCAGTCGTCTGCGGGTTTCGAACCAGAAAGGCACGTTTTCCCTTGTGCCTTGGACTTCACTCTGCCTGGCAGGCCACCCCACTTTCCCGCTAACCATGTTCGCCTGATAATCTGCTTCTCCTCAAGGCTTAACTCAGCCCCCGGCCACCTGTGAAGCTCCAGCTGGCCCCTCAGTTCCCCAACCCCACAGAGTTAGAGATCTTACTTCTCCCCCTCCCCCAAACCTCTGATCCCTGCCAGAGACCAGATGAGCAACTGGGTCCTGTTATCACCATGCTTTTGCTTGTCTCTCTCCACACACCCTTCCCTCCCCTGACCCCGCCATGTGTCTGTATGTCTGTCTCTGTCTCTCTCTCTTTCTCGGGGGACAGGAGCTCTCCTATTTCTGTGCCTCCAGAACCAGCACCATGTCCACACATGGGTTTTGCTGGAGATGAGAAAGAGCTAGAAAGATCGAATCCCCATCACAACCCCAGTTACATTACCACTCACATCTGATGGTTTGCATATTGGTGTGTGTGTGTATGTGTGTATGTGTGTGTGTTTGGAAGAAGAGGAAACAGAGCAGATGTTGAGAGGGAGGTGGGCAAGTCCAATACTGTGAAGTTACAGGTTACATCATTACATACATACATACAGTTACATCATTCAGACCTGGTCATTATGAACCTCCTCTACTTGTTCTCTCTGCTCCTCGCTCATTTCTCTGCAGTCTATTTCCCACCCAGCAGTTAGAAGGATCATTTTTTTTTAAAGATTTTATTTATTTATTTGACAGACAGAGATCACAAGTAGGCAGAGAAGCAGGCAAAGAGAGAGGGGAAGCAGGCTCCCCGCTGAGCAGAGAGCCCGATGTGGGGCTTGATCCCAGGACCCTGAGACCATGACCTGAGCCGAAGGCAGAGGCCTTAACCCACTGAGCCACCCAGGCGCCCCTAGAAGGATCATTTTTTAAAAAATATCATGTCATTTTCCTTGAAAGTCTGTGATGGCTTCCCATCTATCATCTCACACAGAATACAGCCAAAGTCCTTATGGCGGCCATCAGGGTCCCCTCTGACCTGCTCCCTGCCTGTGGCCTTTTTTGCTCCTGCCCAACTGGCCTCTTGGCCCCAGCTCTTCCCTCTGCAGGAAATCTGCTTTCCCAGATACATCCGTTTGATCAGATGTCATTTTCTCAGTGAGGTCGATCCTGATTGCCCCACTCAACACTCCCACATGCCCTTGCCCTACCTCCTTGTCTTGGTCTGCTGTCTGATTATTTTCCCATAGCTGTCTTTACTTTCTATCACACCAGATACTTTACTTGCATGTTTATTATTTATTGTCTCCTGCCCATCCCCCTGCCTCAATCAAGAGCAGAAGGTTTTATCTGTTCTGTGGTTACATAGCTATTTGTGAAGCCACTCCACTTATTATTATTCCCCTTCTTGTTTCTTTAACTCAGTAGCAAAATCTTCACATAGATCTTCAATTACTTCTAAGTATTGGAGTTATCTGATCAGATGGTGTATAAGATATTTTATAGGTATCACAAAATTGATTGCCTATCACACTTTTTGAATAGTATGCACTTGTTGAGAAGGAATGTTACTCTGTTTGGGGGCCATTTATGAATTTATATTTATTATGTGCCCCAGCAATTCCGCTCCTAAGAGTCTACCCATGAGAAATGAAAACCCATCCGCACAGGCACATGTCTAGGCATGGTCAAAGTAGCACTCTTCATAATGGCCCCAATCTGGAAACAACCTAGTTGTCCATCAACTGAGGTATTTTCATACAATAGGATACTATTCACGAATAAAAAACCACTATTGGGACATGCTACAATGTGAAAGAACTTATGGTAAGTGAAAGAAGCAAGGTGCAGAAGACTATGTTTGTAACATTCCATTTATGTGAAATATCCAGAAAAGGCAAATTTATAGAGATAGAAATCAAATCAGTAGTTACTTGAGGGTGAGAGTGGGAGCAGGGATTAACTGTAAACAGGAGAAATTGTTAGGGACGATGGAAATGTTCTAAAACCGGATTTGTGGGGATGGTTTTGCAACTCTATTTGCTAACATAATTAAATTGCATACTTACAATGGGTGAATTTCATAGTATATAAATTTACTTTAATAAAGCTATTGAGGAAATGCAGAAGAAATGTAATCAGAAGGAAAGATTAGGAAGAAAATTAATATAAAATGCATGCTATGATTTTAGAAGTTTGAAAAATGGGGCGCCTAGATGGCTCAGTTGGTTAAGTGGCTGCCTTTGGCTCAGGTCATGATCCCTGGGCCCTGGGATGGAGCCCTACACTGGGCTCCCTGCTCAAAGGGGAACCTGCTTCTCCCTCTCCCTCTGGCCCTCCCCACCCTCCCGACTCATTCTCTTTCTCTCTCTTCTCAAATAAATAAAATAAAACTCTTTCTAAAAATTAATTAATTAAAAGTTAAAGAAATGTTGAGATAAATCAAGAAAGATGGAAGGAAGGAAGGAAGGAAGGAAGGAAGGAAGGAAAGAATATATATATTTGAGGGCACCTTTTGTGATGGCTTGAGACTATCAGAAGGCACCTCAATGGGGTTCATGAAATTCATGAAAAGAGTCACCTTTGCGTGAATGATAATGAATTATGGCCTCTATACTGCCACCATGTGTCTGTAAAGGAGGGACATGGGACCGTAGCATCCCACAGAAGCAAGCAAAGGTAGAAAAAAACCAGGCTTGGTCCCTGGGCCAATTGTTATTCTTTATTTCAAAGATTTTTGTGGGGTTTAAAATGTTAAAATAATAATTATAATAAGGCCCTCAACTGTGGCTTCTATGTTTCCAAAAGGAATGGAAAGGGGAAACTTCTAGAGTGAAGTGGCTCTGTTGGTGGCATTTCTGAGTATGATGGGGTGGCGACATGGGGTGGGGGTGCAGCTGCAGAAAAAAGAAAAAAAAGTCCCAGAAAGAAGAGAGAAGGAGGTGACAGGACATCCCAGAAGGCTGGAATGCTTTACTACAGACACAATGAGACTGTTCCATACCATGCATTTTAAGAACATTCTCTTTTAAATTATATTCAAGCAGATTGGATTTATGTGACTTTCTGCAGCAATGAGTAAAACGTGTAGATCAGATTTCAATCCGTGATTAAGGTTATGCATCATTTTTCCTGTTTATATTTCCCCAACCTGGTGCCTCATGATGAAAACCATAAGCAGGGTTAAGAACATGTTTCTAAGGCAACGCTGGGCTGTGGGCTGGACCAGGAAACCGAGTGACCTTAAACATCCCCAGGGAGGATACAGAATAAGGTTCCCGAAATTCCCATGTATTCTTCACATCCCCTGTACTCAGAGATGGCGGGGAGGGCACGGAGCCGAGAAGAATCAAGGTGATTGCTACCCGGTGCAGCCACGGGGGGTCTGCGGTGGGCACTGTGCATGGGTGATTTTTAGAGGGCAAACACGGAAATCCAGTGACTCCATGAGTAAGTTGTATTGCCTTATTAAATCATGTGTGAGACTTTTATTGCTGCCTAACATTTTACCACGACTGACTTCAGTTGAGTCCCATTTCACAGCACAGAGCTCTATGTGGGTCAGAAGGCAAGCAAGGTGTGCCGGGGCTGTCATCTTACAAGGTATTGTCTTAGTGCCGAAGATGTGGGCTGTGCTTCTTCCTGGAGGCTCTGGGGAAGATTCTGCTCCCAAGTGTCTTCAGGCTATTGTCCACACTCAGCTCCTTACAGTTGTAGAACTCAGAAGTTCATTTCCTTGCTGTCAGTTTGGGGGGGGGGGGGGAGTCACTCCAGGGCTCCTAAATGCTACCACATTTCTTTGCCAGGAAGAGCCAAATCCTTTTTAAAGACTATGTCAGGCCAAACAGGAATAATCCCTCTATCTTAATGCCAGTTATTTGGAACCCTAATTACAGTCGCAAAATCCCTTCAAAGCCACATCTAGAGTAGTGTTTGATTGAATCCCTGGGAGAAGGGGCCGGGAGTCTTGAGGGCCCTTTTGGAATTTTGGAATTTTGGTATTCCGCCTGCGGTGAGTTACTTGGGAAAGACTCTCCAGTGTAGCTAAGTGATCCTCAGGGGTGGTGGTAACAAGCCCTGATGGATGTTTTTGGAAATTCGTGGGCAATCATTTTTATTGGTGGAACGATGGAGGGTAGCTTCGGCCAGCATTTAGTATCCAGGGCTGGGTTGCAAGAAGACGGCCTCCCACAAGAAGGAAGTAGGCGGCATCTACCCAGTTTTGGGCATCCCTCCAGGCATTCATGTTAAGGACAAATCTGCATCATTTTTGCTCTTTTTTTTTTTTCCTCAGTTTTTTTTTTATTTTTTTTTAAATTTATTTATTTGTCAGAGAGAGAGGGAGAGAGAGAGCGAGCACAGACAGACAGAGTGGCAGGCAGAGGCAGAGGGAGAAGCAGGCTCCCTGCTGAGCAAGGAGCCCTATGTGGGACTCGATCCCAGGACGCTGGGATCATGACCTGAGCCAAAGGCAGCCGCTTTACCAACTGAGCCACCCAGGCGTCCCTTTTTTTCTCAGTTTTTGCACTGAAGTTTCTAGAAATGTACTTAGTGGGTAAATCAAGAGAAATAACATAGTTATTTTGCTGGAGACTTTACCAAGACTGTCAGCCATTTTGGAAAAATCACATGACCAGTGCCAAGGCGGCTCCTGGAATCAGAATTGTCAATGTGCAACACCTCACCTTCTGTCTGCAGTGGCAGCTGTCCTTGTCCTGGAGACGTTACGATAAATACAAGCCTCACCCTCCTGTCTTCTAATATAGTAGTAACACCTAAGTGCTTACCCTTAAACGCTTATTTTCTTTCCTTTTTCTTTATTACAGTCTAGTTGATGCACAATGTTACATGAGTTTCAGGTGCACACATAGTGATTCAACAAGTCTATGTGTTAAGCTGTGCTCACAACAATGGTAGTGACCATCGGTCACTATACAATGCTGTTATAGTGTCATTGACCATATTCCCTATGTGGTAGCTTTCACCATAACTTCGTTCTTTAAGTGGACTTTTTACAATGCCATGTGTGTGTGGATCAGTTATATTAGCTATGAACTCAGAATAGTGAAGGGGGCGTTACAACATAGAGACTATAATAAGGGGCCATAGTGGAGCTTATGATACATAAACTTGTAGGGATTAAAGGGACTTTTGTGAGTTTTGGGTCTAATTCTTTTATTTTTTTTTTTTTAATGAAAAAACTAAAACCAAAAAAGGAAAAGGGAGTTGATTAATGTCATCTAACTAGCTAATGTCAATGTCAGGACCAGACCCAGTACTCATAATGGAAGGGTCAAATGAGTCTATATGAAACTACTTGAATTAAAGTAACATTGTTTAACTGGAGGGCTAAGGAAAATGCTTTTCTAAAGATCTAACAATTTAATATTATTCGATCAGCTCCATTATTTTCTAATGTTAAAATGGATTTGGAGGCAAGGTTTTACTAGATGTAGAATCGATTTAGAATTGGTTATATTGGGGTATCTGGGTGGCTCAGTGGGTTAAGTGTCTGGCTTTGGCTCAGGTCATGATTTTGGCCTCCTGGGATGAAGCCCCACGCTGGGCTCACCACTCAGCAGGGGATCTACTTCTCCCTCTGCCCCTGCCCCACCCCCATTCATGCTCATGTTCTCTCTCTCCTTCTCTCTCTCACTCTCAAATAATCTTAAAAAAAAGGAATTGGTTATATCATATTGATTGTACTTCATATAATATCAAACTCAGCATTGGCAGACAAAGTATTTGTTTAATGAACTTGTTATTTGAACTTACTACTGCTTATTTCTATTTCTATGTATGATAAAATAAATATAACCTGGGTAAAATTATGAATAACCCCATGAGCAAATCAGAAGGCTGGCTTTGGCCAATCTATACCAGGACTGCTTAGTCCTGTCCAAAACACTGGGCCGAAATGAAGGTCCAAGTACTATCACACTTCCCCATTTGCCCAGAAGAGCCACAGTCACCAATAACGATTGGTTTTTCCTTCCTGACTCAATTTTGTTCAAACTTACTTAGCTACAAAATTGTTCTAAGATTTACTATGCTGCCACCTACTGAACATAGTAAGTATAGTTTTGAAGATTTTATTTATTTGAGACCCTGAGAGCAGGAACACAAGCAGGGGGAGTGGGAGGGGAAGAATCTGGCTTCCCATTGAGCAGGGAGCCCAGTGCCGAGCTCAATCCCAGGACCCTGGAATCATGACCAGAGGCGAAGGCAGATGCTTAATGACTGAGCTACCCAGGCTCCCCAAATATAGTTTAGAGTACACTTTGTCTTCTATTACTCAATGTGCTTGGATGTGAAATAGAGAATTTATTTAGTCTTAATTATCCAACCCTGAATATCTAAAGGTTGTTTCTTCTAGCCACTAGAGACTTTAATGTCATCCAAAGCCAACAAACCTATGAATCTCCCTTTTCAAAACACCTCTTCTGTCCTAAGTATAAATCACTATTCCCTTCTTCAAAATCCCTACCCTACAAGAGGGTAAATACATTGCTGTGGTTCACGTCTTGATATAAAAGAGAACGTACCCCCCCCCCAACTGCAAAGAACAAGGCACTGATGGTCTAGGAGCCATGGTTTAGGATAACTTTTGGCAAAAGTTGTTCTGGAAATGGGCCTTATCCCAGAAAATGAGGTGTGGCTTAGCGATAAGCAGAAAAGGGCTCGTGCTACCTTGGGGGTTTAGCTTGGAGAAAAAAGAGAGAAGACTAGAAAGAAACTAGCTGGTGATAAAAATAAAAACAATAGCATCCGCTATATTCCAGGCACATCCTCAAGAACGGTACAAGTACTGTCATGGGATTCTCACATAAGCGAGGAGGCAGAGGCTGAATCCACCTTGCAGAGGGGTAGTCAGGCTTTGGAGGCAGTCTGCTGGCAATGGCCAGGATGCACAAAGCTCCGGGGCCTGGAGACAAAGCCAAAGCAGCCCCCTTGGTCAATGTCACTGATTTTAGTGGAAAAAAAAAAAAAAAGTCACAGCCAAAAGGAGCCTGGGGAGATATGACAACCGTATGATCCGCAGTATCCTGGATGGGATTCTGGAACCTAAAAAGCGCATTAAGTGAAAAGGAAACCAATATGAATCAAGGACAGGCTTTAGTTAATAATTCATCAATATGGGTTCATTCACTGGGGCAAATGTATCATACTGAGGTTAAGATGTTTTTTTAAGCCTGGTTTTTAGAGAATGATTAACACTATGGAAAACATCTGATTCCTAAGAATTTGGAGACACGTTAGCATAAAATCTGATTTTGAGTGGTTTAAGCATACTGATGGCAGAGAACCGTGGCCACTGTCACTGTTGCTGTCTCTGACTGCGTTTGGCAGAGTCTCATTGCCCCCACCATCCCCGGGGGGGGGGGGCGGCGCACACGCAGCCTCAGCGCGGCGCCCTCTGTTCTCCCGCTGCTGCCCACGCTGCCCTTCGCTGCTGCACCTGCCCCCGCTCGTCCTGCCAGCCTGACCCCACGGCACAGACAGGGCCGACCCCTACAGATGGAGCCCTACGCCCGTAAGATCCAGCAGTTCCTGGCCTGCTCCACCACTCAGAGTGACCTGTCCCCGTGGGAGGGCTTGAGGGAGGCTCTGAAGCAGGACAAGGACAACCATGGTCTGAGCTCCCTGCCCCCAAAGAGACAGGTGCAGATCCATGGGCCAGCCCTGCACCCACCTTAACCCCCACACGGACAGCAGGACCATGATGTCAGAGTGTGCCCATGGAGCTGGGATTGGGAGTGAGAAGGGGGTTTCGCACCCCAGAGATGAACCGGAGACACAAATGTGTGGCTAAAAGAGTTCTAAACCAAAAATAAAATAAAATTTTTTAAAAATGCAAACATAAGAGAAAGGAAACCATCAAATGATTTAAATTGCTCAAATCCAGATATTTTGCACTAGAAGAGATCATCTGTACTATTTGTTTTGCTGAGACTTCTCTACTTCTCTGCCTTTGTTCATGAAGATTCTCACACACATACACACACACTCAACTCTGTATTAACAGTTTATGTTACATTAGTACAATTACTCAAGGCAAGTTCTGCATGAACGGAGCTCTTTGTGGCTTCTCAGCTTGATCCTCTAAATCCTGCGGGAGAGGTCCTGTCGTTCCCATCCTACAGGACTGCAGCGGACAGCCGGACCACAGGTGGTTCCAGCGGCACACTCTGCGGGGCTGTGCCCAACCACGCCTGTTCCTCAGCCAATGTCAAGGCAACATATCAAACAGGTGAACAACTTAATGCTATTGCACCAATGAGCTAAGATCACATCATTCCAGGGACAAAGAAGTAAATGCCAAATTAGCGTGCCAGGTCATTATTTTTTTTTTTTTAAGATTTTATTTATTTATTTGACAGACAAAGATCACAAGTGGGCAGAGAGGCAGGCAGAGAGAGAAGAGGAGGCAGGCTCCCTACTAAGCAGAGAGCCCGATTCGGGGCTCGATCCCAGGACCCTGGGATCATGACCTGAGCTGAAGGCAGTGGCTTTAACCCACTGAGCCACCTAGGCGCCCCCGTGTCAGGTCATTATTGAACATGACAGGGTGTGTAGGAAACTGAACATGTTTCAAGTAATTTGAGGTTTAGGAAAGCATAAAGATGATGATTTTAAGTTTTAAAATAGCCTTGTAATGGGGGTGCCTGTTTGGTTCAGTGCATAGAACATGGGGACTCTCGATCTCAGGGTGATGAGTTCAAGCCCCACATTGGGCATAGAGCTTACTTAAAAATACAGAAATAAAATAAAATAGCCTTATAATAGCCTTATAAATAAGAGCCCGCAGAAGACAAAAGACCAAGTTGATGAGTTCTACCGACTTCAATTATAAATTAAAGAAACTGGAAAGTAAGCTGAAATTAACCAGAAGCATACTGCAGAGTTCCAAGTCCTAGGGGGGGAAAATTCACCCTTTTTTATTATGAATAATATGGTAATTTTGGAAAGCTTGGAAAATGAGAAAATAAAGTTAAAATCACTCATAATTCAATACCTAGAGAGAGGGGCAGACCCATGTCTTTGAGAAATTGCAGATTTCACAAGGACACACAGCCAGGGTATTGGAAAGTGTTATGGAAGTGTGGGACCCTAATGCTTAAACTTCATTTGCTTAAACTTGGGTCCATCTATGCCCAGCAACCATCAGTGTTGTGGGCTCTTAAAGCCAGTCTGCTCAGGTTTGATCTAGGCAATACCATTTCCTACCAAATAACCTTCAGCAAGCCTGCTTAAGTTTTGCTGTGCTTTAGTTTTTTATTTGCAATATGGGGATAATACCAATCTCAAATGTGACAAAGTTTAATTTAGGATATAGTTTAAAAATTTCAAATTTTTAAAAAATAGAATATAGTTAAAAATTTAGCTATTATGGTCTTTTCTAAACACATACATATACACGTTTATAAAACTATCTCCCTCATTTCATGTGTAAATATTTTTCCATGCTTTGGGGTCTTTCAGACAGACCAAGTATTATACTTAATGTGTAAAAAGACTCCTCAATTGGACATTTTGGGTATTAGTTTAAAAAGGGAGATGCTGGTTGCCTGGGTGGCTCAGTAGTTAAAGTGTATGCCTTCAGCTCAGGTCATGATCCCAGGGTCTGAGCCCTACATTGGGCTTCCTGCTGTGCGGGAAGCCTGCTTCTCCCTCTCCCACTCTGCCTTGCTTGTGTTCCCTCTCTAGCTGTGCCTCTCTCTGTCAAATGGATGGAATCTTTTAAAAAAATAATAAAAATAAAAATAAGGGCTCAGTCTGTAAAGCATCGGACTCGATCTCGGCTCAGGTCTTGATTTCAGGGTTGTGAGTTCAAACGCTGCTTTCGGGCTTTGTACCAGGCATGGAGCCTACTTTAAAAAAAAAAAAAAAAGAAAAGCAGGGGAGACGCTTAACATCAGGCGGCTTTGCCTGTTGAAAGCACCCTCAAGGCCAAAGACTGATAACATTTTAAGGAATAAGTCAACTAGACATAGATCTTTGACTAATCCAAGACGCCAATTAAGAAGGCTTGTCGGGGAAACGGGTACATACTGCCTTCACATAGAATACAAAGTCAGTGGTACCCCTTGGAGTTGTACATGGCTGAGGCCCCAGAGAGCCGTGGGGAAGATGTTGATACCAGATGGAACCTTCTAGAGGCCCTTTCCTGACACCTTCACTCTTGTGTTTAATTTAACATGAAACAAAATGAAGATGTGGTAGAGACTAATTCCTTTGCCCAAAATTATTGAGGCAAAAGTGGAGGTCAAAGACAAAGTTTGATAACCCTAAAGCCTGTTCATACAGACTCCCAACCTAGTCCAGCTCCCTTTAGGTCATGAGTCGTCTAAACTGCTTCCCTCACAAATAGCAGTGAGGCCTCGGGCACGTAACCCAACCTCCATGCTGGCGTAAAACTGAAATAGCTCTATCTCCAGGGGTGTGTGATCACCCACAAATATTAGCTATTGCCTCACCTTTCATGGGGTGGCATGCTAAGCCATGTTTGAGAGCATTTTAATACATATGTTCTCATACATGAAGTATAAAGGCTTAGAGCTCTATTGAGTGGTAGAATTTGTATTTCTGAGGCCAAATACACACATACACATTTTTTTTTTTTAAACCAGTTCCTATTAAGTAGGAAAGAGCCTGGCTTTGTTTCCTTTCCTTAAGTCCTTCTTCAAAGTGTTGTACAGAAGTCACACAGCAAGTTAGAATAGAAAATACATCCCTCTGGCTTCAACTCTGAGCCATTAGAATCATCTGAATCACTGTAAACAAACATTTTGTTTCTTTACATTAAAACAATGTCAAGAGTAGTGATCATTTTCCTCCCAGGAAGCAAAACATCCTTCACTTGGAAGCTGGATTCATAGCCTTAGTCTAATTATGAGAAGAACACTGGACACAGTCCAGTAGAGGGCCATCATGTAAGACACTTGTCCCCCTCAAAACTGTCAAGTCCTCAAAAACAAAATCTGAGCACTGATCGCACCTAAGAGGAGCCCAAGGAGACATGACAACTAAATGTAAAATAATGTCCTGGATGGGCTCCTGGAACAGAAAAAGGGCATTAGGTCAAGACTTGAGGGAATCTGAAGAAGCTGTGGACTGGAGTTCACAGAAATACGAAGATGGGTTCATTATAATAAATGTTTTATACTAAAGTGAGATGTTAAGAGGCAAAAATGGAGGAGGAATAAATGGGAACTCTGTGAGAGCTTCTCAATCTTCTGCAAATCCAAAATTCATCTAAAATGAAGTCTATTTAATTTTTTTTTAGTCCACAGGTATACACAGCAATATAAATGTATAGAAAGGGGCACCTGGCTGCCTTAGTCAGTACAGCATGTGACTCTTATCTCCGGGTTGTGAGTTCAAGCCCCAGCCTGGGTGTGGAGACTACCAAAAATCTTTAAAATAAATGGAATGAATGACTGAAGAGAAGAAGTCTGGAGACACTGAACCAATACTATTTTTATGGTAATTCTCCTACCTGTGCCCTAGGAGTTGCTTCCATGGAAGATAATCATACAGCATTGGAGGAAAAGGTCAAAGAGAAAGTGGAAACCAGTTGAAGCTCATCTCTTAATCAGCAGAAAAGTTTTATTTCTTTTAAGGACAAACAATTAAACCACATCCAAGGCCTTAACTTACAGACGCAAACCAAAGTGGCCATTTAAAGCATTAGCTATTGAGGTATAATACATACATTGGGGGGGGGGTGAAATGCTTCGCCATCTGAGGCTTATACCAAACCTTGCTCGCTCTACAGCTGGGCTCTGCTAGAGTTCGGGTGTGGTCGGGGTGGGGGGGAGAGCTTATCTGCAGAACCAAAGGAGAACAGCTGTGTTCCACAAGTACGGAAGCATTTTGGACTGCGTTGGTGGGGGTAGGTTTCACACAGAAGGGGAAGAGGGGGGAAAAGGCTACGTCCCCCGCCCAGGGCATTAGGCCGCCTTGCAGAGTGCCACCGCAGAAAAGCGGACCTCCCCTTGCTCACGCTCCGTGAATTCTCTGCAGACCTTGGCGGCATCCTGAAAGGAGAAAGGTGATTCATATCCAAACAGCAGCGGCTCAAAAGGAAGTTTCATCAGAAAAGTTAACAGTAAGGCTCAGAGGTCACCCTGATCAACTTCAAACCCCCCATTAAACTTGTAAACCAGGGCTGGCTACAGACCAAAATAATTAACAATAACAAAAAATAAAAACATTAAAAAATCAGGTGATGGGCAAGACAAGAACCCATGACACGGACTTGACTTTGGAAGCTCTGACTTTTTTATGACTTCCACCAAGTGCCCTGGGCCTCCTCCACCTTGTGCCTGGTTTGACAACAAAACTACATACACTAGGAGTGCACTTTTCCTCAAATCGCAACAAGGTAAAAAAAAAATAGATCTTCTCTCCCATTAGGCCTAAGAGTTCTCTTAGGCCTCAAGAAATTTTAAGTAAACACGAATTTCTTTCAAGGAAACATTTTACAGAACAGCTTTAAATACCTGGTGTTCCTGCTGTTAATGGGTCACTGATGGTGGAATGACATGTGTTACTAGTTCCAAGACCCAGATTACAAAGACTGGCAATAGAAAAAAATGATCCCAAATTCTAGGGTTTAAATGCCTTGGCATAGTGAATACCACTCAGTTTCATTTGCAATAAGTCCAGTGGAAAGACCGCTCCACAAACCATATGAAATCTAAGACCTTTGAGGACAGAATAGACATGACGCATCAGCTTCCAAGCTCTAAAAACCATCAAATCCATGAGTTTGGCCCTTAGAAGGCATCAGCCACACCCAGACTTTTGCTCCTGCTTTAGAACCACCTGTATAAACTAGAGGGAAATTCTGGATTGACATCTACATATCTCATTCTCTATCAGAATTTTTAACGTATTGACATTCCAGACCTTTCCTGTAGTACCCACAGGGATGACCGCCATTGAAGGTGTGTCTGCAAACGAAGAGGCATCTCCTACAATGCGCAGTGACCTCTAAATTCATGGGTTAAATTTATGTAATTTCTTCCTAAGATTTTATTAATTTCTTTGATGGGGCAGGGGAAAGAAGGAACACAAGCAAGGAGTGGGAGAGGGAGAAGCAGGCTTCCTGCTGAGCAGGGAGCCCGATGCTGGGCTCGATCCCAGGACCCTGAGATCACGACCTGAGCTGAGGCAGACCCTTAACGACTGAGCCACCCAGGCGCCCCAGTTTATGTAATTTCTTACCAGTTTAGCAATAATAAACTAGAGTTCAGACAACCTAGAACAGCTTTAACCACATACAACCAGCCTTACTCAGGACAAGAATTTTCACTAAGATGCTGGTTTATATTCCATTTAATTTTAAATGAGATTCTAACTAATTTTTATTATTTTTTAAACCGTTTTACCTTCCCCACACCTCGTAAATTATACTCAAGTAACAGTTTCAGCATCCTATGTGGGGTACATTTTTATGGTATTAGCAATATTTCATAGTAAAGTATTTTAGAGCTTTATTTGAAGGACCAGTCTTTCCCCCAATTGGGTCATCTCCAGAAGTTCTGCCTCTTCCTCTCTCCCCTAAGTAAGTTCTGCCTCCCAAACCCTCCTCGATCCTGCTTTTCCAGATCTGTTTCTCATTCCATATTCCTACTCCCAAATGCCCTTCATATACCCAAGAATTGGCTCTAACTGATCTCAGGTGTGAGTGACAGCAGGCTAGAGAAAGTGACCCTCCCTCCTCCTGTGGTGTAACCTGGTCCACGCTAGTGGTCCACCTTGAGGTCACAAGGTTTAGGACGTTCCCAGGCCAGGTCTATTACCCAGAAAGGCAGTACTGAACAGTGGGGCGATCCGAACCATGGTTTTGCCATTTAAGCCACTGACCCTGAACATCACTTAACCCAGTACCTCAGTTTCCTCACCTGTAAAATGTGGATATAATCACTACCTCGGGGCCTCATCAAATGCATGCTCTAGAAGAGAGAAGTCACTGAGAACCGCCTCTAGCGCCAGGGTCAAGCTGCCGCCAGCTGCCTGTTGTTACGGATAAAGTTTAACGGGCTACACGTTCACTTAGACACGGTCCACAGGCTGCGCCACGGCTCTGACAGCCGAACACCACACAGGCAGACCTCATTTTTTCGCACTTCCCCTTCTCGCCCTTCTCAGAGGTTGCGTTTTTACAAATGTAAAGTCTGCAGCAGCCCTGCATCAAGCAAGTCTATCGGAGCCTTTTCTCAATGGCATTTGCTTGCTTTGGGTTTCCATGTCACATTGTGGTGATTCCTGCAGTATTTTAACCTTTTTTTATTGTATGTGTTATGATCTATGATTAGTGACATTTGATGTCACTGTCTTCGTTTGAGGGTACTACAAACCACATCCGCACAAGACAGCAACCTTCATCAATACACGTGTGTGTTCCCACGGCTCTGGGGACCAGCTTTCCCCATGTCTCTCTCCCCTCAGGCCTCCCTGTTCCGAGACAATATTGAAATTAGGCCAGTTAATAACCCTACAGTGGCCTCTAATGTGTTCATATGAAAGGAAAAGTCCCACATCTCTCACTTCAAATCCAGAGCTAGGAACGGTTGTGCTCGGGGAGGAGGGCATGTTGAAAGTGGAGACAGGCCAAGAGCTAGGACTTGTGTGCCCAACAGTTGTGAATGCAAAGGAAAAGTTCTTAAAGGAAATTAAAAGGGCTATTCCAGTGACCACATGAATGATAAGAAAGCAGAACAGCCTCACTGCTCATATGGAGAAAGTTTTGAGTGGTCCAGATAAGAAGATGAAACCAGCCACAACATTCCCCTCAGCCAAAGCCTAAGCCAGAGCAAGGCCCTAACTCTCAGTTCTGTGGAGGCTGAGAGGGGTGACGAAGCTGCAGAGAAGTCTGAAGCTGGCAGAGGTTGGTCCAAGTTTAAGGAAAGAAGCCATCTCCATAACATCAAAGGACAAGGGGGAAGCAGCAAGGGCTGCTGGAGAAGCTACAGCACGTTATCCAGAAAATTAACCAAGGTCATTAATGCAGGTGGCTCCACTAAGCAACAGACTTCCCACGTGAATGACGTGAATGACCTACGCTTCTACTGGAAAGAGGATGCCACTTGGGACTTTTGAAGCTAGAGCAGAGAAGTCAATGACTGGGTTCAAAGCTTCTAAAGACAGGCTCTCCTGCTAGGGACTAATGCAGCTGGGGATTTTAAGTTGAGGCCAATGCTCACTGACCATTCTGAAAACCCGAGGGCCCTTAGAAGGCTACATCTACTCTGCCTGTGCTCTATCAATGGAAAAACAAAACCTGGACGGCAGCCTGTCTACAACATGGTTCACTGAATATTTTGAGCCCACTCTTGAGACCTACGGCTCAGAAAAAAAGGATTTCTTTCAAAATATGATTGGTCATGGACAGTGTACCCCGTCACCCCAGTTCTGATGGAGCTGGACAAGATTAATGCTGTTTTCATGCCTACTAAGTAATATCCATTCCACAGCCCCAGGAATCAACAAGTTATTTCAACTTGCAAGTCTTATTCTTTTTTTTAAGGTTACTTATTTATTTATTTGATAGAGATTGCAACTAGTCAGAGAGACTAGGAGAGAAAGGAGGAAGCAGGCTCCTTGCTGAGCAGAGAGCCCGATGTGGGGCTCGATCCCAGGTCCCTGGGATCATGACCTGAGCCGAAGGCAGAGGCCTAGTCAGAGAGACTAGGAGAGGAGGAAGCAGGCTCCTTGCTGAGCAGAGAGCCTGATGTGGGGCTCGATCCCAGGACCCTGGGATCATGACCTGAGCCGAAGGCAGAGGCCTAACCCACTGAGCCACCCAGGCGCCCCGCAAGTCTTATTATTTAAGAAACACATTTTGTAACGCTATTGCTGCCATAGAGAGTGATTCCTCTGATGGAGCTGGGTAAATCGAAAACCTTCTGGAAACAATTCACCATTCTAGATGTCACAGAACATTCCGGATTCGTGGAAAGAGATCAAATACGAACATTAAAGAGAAGCACATGCCTCCTCTCATGGAGGACTTTGCGGTGTTCAAGAATCGGAGAAAGAAGTACCAGCAGATGTAGTGGAAAGAGCCAAAAGAGCAAGAGAACTGGAGTGAGAAGCAGAGCCAGAGGGCGGGACAGACTGCTGCAGCCTCGGGAGAAAACCTGAGCTGACAAGGTGCATCTCACGGTGAACAAAGAAAGTGGTTTCTTGAGATGGGATCTACTCCTGTGAAAAAGCTGTGAAGACTGTTGAAATGACAACGGAAGAGGCTTTAGGGGCCAGAAGACGACGGAAACTAAGTTGTTAAGCAGCAGTAGGGGTCTCAGAGGATCGGCTCCAATTTTTTTTTTTTAAGGTTTTTATTTATTTGACAGAGATCACAGTAGACAGAGAGGCAGGCAGAGAGAGAGAGAGAGGGAAGCAGGCTCCCTGCTGAGCAGAGAGCCCGATGCCGGACTAGATCCCAGGACCCAGAGATCATGACCTGAGCTGAAGGCAGCGGCTTAACCCACTGAGCCACCCAGGCGCCCCGGCTCCAATTTTAAAAGCCGGTTCTACTGCGGGTAAAATTCTCTATCGAAAGCACCGCCCACGAGAGAAAACATTCGTGAAAGGAAAATCGAGGGACACAGCCAGCTTCACTGCTGTCTGATTCTAAGAACTTGCCACAGCCTCCCCTGCCTTGAGCAGCCGTCCACAGCGAGGCAGGAGGCAAGACCTCCACCAGCAAAAACTTCGCAACTCAGAAAGCTCAGATGACGACAGGCGTTGTTTTGTTTTTTGTTTTTTTTTTTTTAGAAATGAGGCGTTTTTCATTAAAATGTGCACGCTGCTCCTTCAGACAGAATGCCCGTGCACGCTGAACAGACTACAGTATCATCCAAACAGAACTGCTGTCTGCACCGGGAACTAAACCTCTCATTTAGAACTCGCTTCACTGCAACATTCGCTTTACTGCAATGGTCTGGACCCGAACCCACAATATCCCTGAGGTTTGCCTGGCTTGGCAACAGAGCCCAATGCCACACAAAGCCTACTTTTAAAATACTTTCTACCTGGCTCTTTACGGAGAGTCTTCCAGCCCTTCATCTGTATACAGCAAGCACTCAAAAAAGATTAGTTCTGATTACAGATGAAGTACTTAAGACCCTAACAGCAATTTTTAAAAATCGCCATTTAAAAAACTTCCCTTCGTAACAGTAAACCGACTCAATTCTAGAAGACTTGTTTTTAGGGGGGAGGGGCCTCAGGTAGTCTATCAGACCAGAATTAAGGGGTTTCTGGAGTCATTTACAGTAAGGACAGTGATCCTGGATCTTATATCGAGGCAGGTTTTGAATCTGCTCCTCTCGCCCCGTAACAACAGCCCAAGGGAGGAGAAAAAAACTGAAGCTGACGGCCTAACCGGAACCCGTAGTACACCACCTGTGAGACCGACCCGAATCCAGCAGCGTGAGGGATTAGGAAAGGCTCGGGTTTCCGTCCTTTGAGTCGTTAGCTGTGATTTGATCTGACAAGAAGACAATGGTCACCTTAATCCCAAAAGGAAATAAAGCCATGGCTTTCTGGCTAATTCCAACCCTGGACTGAAGTCAGCACACGATACAGATTAGTCACGGCTGCTCTGGGGGATCCTGTTTATGGTAGACAGAATTACCAAAATACTCTTCAAGCCCTGAAGACTGCTATTCACCCAGACGATGGGTGCCGGCTGCCCAGACAAAGTATTCGCCCTTGAGACAGTATGGCCAAAGAAAGGTGGGCCTCTGGGGAAGAGGGCGTCCGAAGATTACCTGCAGCAAGGAGTCCTCTGAACTGGTGCCGTGGTTTACCGGGAAAGGCATCCGTCCATCTGGAACAGAGAAGCCAGGCAGCTCAACTTTCTCTGCAGATGCTCTGCCTGCTGTGCTCACTCAGCCTCAAGAGAAGTTTTCCATCTCCCACTGCCACTCCCACGGAGGCGGGCTGGTCAGAAGCAGTAGCTGGAAAGGAGCTTCAAGTGTTCCTAGCGCCTACCCAGGGCAATTCTATTCCTCAAACAGGACCATACAAGCCCAGAGTGGCCACCCTAACAGAAAGGCTTGGGCCACATCTCCTGGGAAGGATCCCAGAGTAAAAGGCAGATGCAGCCTCTGAGGTGTCAGGAAGGTGGAGCCAAGAAGGGATCCTTCAGACTTCACTGCCCTTCAGTGACTGCTGACTGGCCCCAAGTATCCTTTGCTCTGGTCTGCTTATGGGTAATTCTCTTCCTCCATTAATACAAAGGGGAGGACTTGTACCAGGAGGCCCATCTTTCCTGTTAGCAAATACCAGCTAAGAGAAAGCAGCCCCCAACATGTCCAGGTTCTTTCATATTGAGGCATTTCTCTTTTTCCAAAAGTATTCCTTGTCAGGACGCTGCTGGAGAGCCTGCACTGGTTGTGCGTAGTAGAAGGTGGGAAGAGGAAAGCTGAACACGGATGCCTTCAACTGGCACAGATCTCTTTACCGGTCTGTGACTAAAACCACTCCTTCCACAGGTCATTGCCTGACGGGTGGCAGAAGTGTGAGATAAAGGGTTAAGGGCCCCAATGAGAGTACGGTGTGCTGGCTTTGTGAACAAAGATACACTAAGTGCCACAAAGTTATGCACCAAGACTGTAAGAATTAATTTCATTGGAAGGAATGCCTAAAACTATAGGGGGCTCCAAAAATGGGAGTGAAACCTACCAAGTTCATAGAGATGGCCATCCACGTTGTTAAACAGAATAAAATGAAAATTCACTTTGTCGTCTACCTGAAGAGAGTCAAGAAATATTTTTGATGATGAGTTTTGATTGTATTCTATATTGTATTAAAAATTTGTCTTTAGCTTTACTGAGATAATTGACATAATACCGTATTAAGTTCAAAATGTACAATGTGTTGATTTAATACACATATTTTGCAATATGATTTCAAGAGAACTTAATTTGTAAAAATAAATTCTGTCCCTCTTTAAGTATAATGCCCTCGAACGGACTTATGTATTATTTTAAGTTAGTAAAGCTAACACATACCTTTTTATATACTAGACAATATCTTAAGACTGCCATAAAACCCTAATCTATTAAGATAAATATAGTAACTACCAGAAAGCTAGGACTTTTTACTGAGGAGGAAATTCAGGCTTAGGGAGGACTGAGTATCTCACCCAAGGTCAAGACTAGAAAGTGGCAGGGCCAACAGTAGTTACAAAGACACGGATACAGACTTAACTCTAAATTAACAGTTGACTGCGGGACTGTGTTCAGGTTCACGATATACTGAAGCCTTCTAGAGACCATCAGTCCCTGCTGGTAATCTTACCCGCTCCAACAGTCTACGGGAGGAGTATGTGAAATGCTCAGTTGCCAGGAGGGGGGCTTCCTCTCTTAGAATCATTTGGATCTGAACAAAGTACTGTTTGAATTTACTCAAGACCGTGTTTACTGCCAATCAAATTCCCGAAGAGCCATTTTAATGAATGGGTTTGGTCAAAGCATGATTCTGGTAGAATTTTCTGGGCTTCCTTGGGCTTAATTAGCCTTGGGTGGAGAGGTCTGCTGTGACCTCTCACAGCAGGTAAGAGGGTCATTGTACGTGGTTCGGGGCAACACAGATGGCACCTGGGCAGCCCGGCCCCGATCTGTAATTGCATTTACCCGACATTGGCCTTCCTGCGCCACGGCGTCATGGGCTGCCTGAATGGCCTGCAGAGGAGAGGGAATAATTAGCACAAGATCTTCTGTAGTCCCTTAAAGCTGATGCTCCACAAGTTCTCTTCCTACCTCATTCTTTTCAAAGCATTTTGCTCGGTCTTCAGGGGACAGCTTCTCCGTTTCCGAAAGAAACTGTTTCAGGACGGACCCATCCTCTTTAAAAACAAACAAACAAACAAAAAAAAAACAAAACCAAAAACACAAAAAAACAAAAAAACCAAGAGCATATTAGTATAGATAGAATAGTGCAAATAGGTGCACACTCACAACACACTTAGGCTGTTACACAGCCATGTTCAGCGGCTTAATTCTTTCCTGTGGCCCCAGACAAGGTGGATGAGCTATCCCTTTCTGCCTCAGCCTCTTTCCAAGCAGTCCCTTCTTGCATTCAAGCCAACGAACTCTCTGCTCCTCCAGGGCCAAGCCCTCTCCTGCCTCTCTCCCCTGCCATCCCGGCCCTTGTTACCTTCCCGCCTCCCGCTCCCCTCTCAATGCCCTCATCACCCTCGTTATGGTGTTGATGCACTTAGAACATGTATTTGTGAGATCTGTCTTAACATAAAGGCAGGAACTATCTTGTCTAATACTGGTTGTTTTTTGTTTTGGTTTATTTTAAAGATTGATTTATTTAAGGAACCTCTATGCTCGACAGAGGACTCGAACTCACAAGCCAGAGATGAGGAGTCGGATGCTCTACCCACTGAGCCAGCCCGGCACCCTTCTAATTGCTGTTATCTACACAATCCCATGTGGCACAATGACATTCTAGTCTAATAATGGTTCTCAAACCAAGATTTTTTTTTTTTTACTTAGAAAATGCAGTCTTACTAGTATGGTTATCCAGATAGACATTAACCCGAGGATCTTAACAAATGCAAAGCGCCTACTAGTCAGGCCCAGGGACAAAGGACCGGGGCCGACAGTTTGGTCTAAGCATTTTGTCACTGCTCAATGCGGCTGAGTCTAGGAGACAACGTGGCTAGAGCAAGAACGATTTGTATTTCAAAGACCACGTTCAAACTTTCAGCTCTAAACTCAAAAAAATTAAGTTAAAGTTAGTTAAGTAAAGACCACTTAAAATTTGAAAGGAATTCTCTTCACTTTACGGGGAGGGCTGGGACTCCATTAACTGTTCTGTGGCACAATCATGACCACAGCTACAAGGGTTTCACAAGCTCTGCTGACCTTCCGAACACGGGACTCTAAAGTGAGACTTACTGCAGAAGAAGTAAAAGCTCAAGCTCTACCTCCTTAATATGGCAAGTTAATATGAAAAACTGAAATATGACATGTTTTTTAATATGAAAAATTGAGTTCTAGAAGAATTGGATCTTTATAGCCAAATTATTTATTTATTTTATTTGGGAAGTATACCGGCAGTAGTTTTGGCCACACTTACTTTGCTTAAAAGAAAAAAAAAAAGTATCTGACCTGCTCCAAGTAATACCATGGACTATTCACTGAAATGATTCCATTCTTAGCCACCTCCATCCACTGCCTAAGTCAGGAGTTGGCAAAGTACTGTGCCTATTTTTGTATTATTGGAACACAGCCACTTCCATTGGTTTACATCTTGCCTGGGGCTGCCTTTGAACTACAAAGACAGATCCCAAACGGCCCTCAAACCCCTAGAAGATTTCCTCTCACCTTTTAAGAAAGTTCGCTGACCCTTGGCCGCTAGCACACATTATGCCATGTCTTTTCATATATTTTAGCGCTGCTCATTGTGCTTCTAACAATCCTTTCTTCCACATCCTCCAGAACATTCATGGGAAGTGAGCTAAGACCCCAGACCTGACTAGGCTCCCGGCTGGATCCTTTCAAGGTGGCAAGCTGCCTCCATGTTTTCTTGCAGCAACTTTCACAGTATCCTCATCCAGCTGCCTTATACTACTTTGGTTCTCCTGTTGCTTAAGAGACCCAGAACCATTAGAGACAGGTCCTGAGGGTTCAGGTTTTATGGTTTAACCTCATCTCCACTTCTTCTGAATCATCAAGAATGGAACAGACGCACATGAGAATCACCCCAACTTGCAGCGTGCCAATGGTAGAGCCTATGCAGAGAAGGAGCACAGAACTGCCCCTCGCTCCCTCTTCCCCTCCAGGTGGAAGAAGCTAGATGTTATTTCTTGGAAAAGGCGTTTCTTTCCCTCGGAAGAGAATCAGTCATTAATCTGCCTACTGGTTCCACCCGGATTAGGAGGTTTCAGAAAAATGTAAGGCAGTGACTTTGCTGAACAGACCCCTGAGGGTTGGGGGGATGACAAGTTATGGCTAACTAGAGATCAACGAGAGGACTGCCCTCAAAACCCACTTACCAAACTCCAGTTTGTCTTGGTTATTGGCCACGGCGTGGATGAGCCCGATAGTCCCACAGGAGTTGCCAATGGTCTGCTTCATGAAGTACACCTTAGGACTGACTTCTTGTCCCTTTAGCTCTTCGATCTGTTTTTTCCGGAAGTTCTCATGCTGGGAACAGAAAACATTTTTCTATCCCAAATGAAAATGCAAAGCACTAACAGACGGAGGCACAGCAAGTTCTACCACCTAAATGGAAACACAAGTGGGATGTGTGACCAGGAGCCCTGGTTCTAGGGGTTGGCCAGCGCCCAGAGACTCGCCTGTCTGCGTCCCACACCCACGCCAGCCTGTAGGGTTCTAAGAGGTTCTGAGACTCCACCCTGATGCTGCAGTGCGGTCATGGCCTTGGATGTTGCCCAAGGATTGGTCTAGACGCCACTGCAACCTTTTAGCTTGAAAACGCAGGTCTCAAGTCAGAAGAACAGGCAGGTTCATTTTTTTGCCGACCTTAAACACTACCAACTATACTTCACACAGGACCCCAATCAAGCTGTCTCTATCCCAGCATTCTTTGAAGACCTACTTCTACTGTGTGCACGTATACTTCTTTTCAATTACAAATACAAAACAAGACTTAACTGCTGAAAGGAGCAATTTAAAGAAATTATTCCCTCGTTTTGGGGGGGGGAGGGGGAGGAAAAGACAACTGACCTAGGGTTCTGGGCTGTGATTTTATAAAATCTTCTCATCCTACAAGAGGTAGACCTGACACTTGCTTATCCTTGTCAACAATACATTTTGAGAACAGATTAACAATGGGGGGGAGGGGGAGTCAGAAGAGATCAGTAAATGAGACTAGGGAATAGTTTTCCTCAAAAAATCTATCTGTTCTTTATACAGTAATTTAGTGGGCTTGTCTGGACCTTTCATTAATAAGTCTTAGAACTTAAAGGTAGGACTTCTCAGTTAAAAGCATGGTGCCAGGGCACCTGGGTGGCTCAGTGGGTTAAGCCTCTGCCTTCAGCTGAGATCATGATCCCAAGGTCCTGGGATCAAGCCCCACACTGGGCTCTCCAGTCAGCAGGGAGCCTGCTACCCCCTCTCTCTGCCTGCCTCTCTGCTTACTCATGATCTGTCAAATAAATAAAATCTTAAAAAAAAAAAAAAAAAGCATGGTGCCAATGCCATAGAAACACTAATGTCTCATAACCAGTATAATTGGACAGAACATCAAAAGCATGCTTCGTTTTTGTTTTTTTTAAAGATTTTAAGTAATCTCTACACCCAATGTGAGGCTCAAATTTACAACCCCTGAGATCAAGAGTTGCACACTCCACCCACTGAGCCAGCCAGGCGCCCCTGAAGTATATCTGCAATTCCAGTCACTTTGCATTACTGTACACATGACTGAAGTTAAAGCCTTGTCTGTGACACCATCGGACGAAAAATAAGATCTCCCATTCCACAAGGCCAACTCATAGGAAATTCTAACATCAAAGATCTATCGCATCTCTGAAATGAGTTGCTGCTCATGGGCTGTTAAGGATTTTCACTTTTCTGTTTTTGCTTTTTAACGGGATAGCACCATTCTCTAGATGTTTGAGCTCTTGCATGGAGATACTTCTGCAAATATTTCATCATCACTTAAAATTACTATTTCAGAACTGGTCCAGTTAGTTGGCAGCTAGGCGGCTCAGTGAGTTAAGCGCTGGCCTTCTGCTGGAATCCCAGGGTCCTGGGATCAAGTCCTGCGTGGGGTGGCTCCTTGCTCAGCAGTCTGCTTCTCCCTCTGCCCCTCCCCCCTGCTTGCGCTCGGTCTGTCTCTCTCAAATAATAAAATCTTTAAAAAAAAAGAACTGGTCCAGTTGGGATTTCATAACACTCTCAAACAAAATCAGATGCTTTCTAAATTAACATCAGCTTATTCAGAAGTCAACATACAAACCTCAACTTTTGAGTTTGCTTCAGTATTTAGCCTAATTCTGTGTCACAGACTGGGTGGTCAAGAAATCTGACTTCCCCTAGAGCTAAAGGACTAAGTATCCAAACGATTCAAACCAGAACTTGCGCAGCCTCATCCTGTAAAAAGCAAGCAGTGGACCTTTGAAAGACAAACTCGATGCACCACTGCCTCCCAGAGGCCTTGCCCGTGAGTGCCGCTCAAAATCTCCGAGTCATCATGGAGCCTCTAAAGAGTGAGCTCCAGGAGAGGCTCAAATAAGAGGGGATGGTGTTTGATTGGGTCAACAGGGAAGCTAATTTCACTTGTAATTATTAGGCCACTCCGGTTTACCCAACTAAAGGCTTTGGCAATAAAAAAACAGGGCAGCGAGATTATCCTGATAGCTTTAATAAGGGTTTTTAAATTCACCATAGCGCATTTACTAGGAGGAATGCAACTTCCCATAGGGCTTAATAATTTATGCTGAGGATGCTTCTAGAACGCCCAGCCCTAGCATGGTGGTGCTTCAGTTAAAGCTTAGTGTTTGGAATGATGCCCCAAAAGCTACTGCCCGGGGGTTTTGTTAATGCAGATTTCACCACTCCCAAATCAGGGACTGCAACAGGAGATAGACAATCCCAGGCCAGTTAGTGGGATTTCATACATTGCAAGACAACAATCATCCCAGCTACCTTTTTATATCTGACGCTCAGTCTCTGAGGTACATACATCCATGCACACTTGTAGGAGGAAGACCATCTAAAGGGAAATGAAAAGGTGTTCCTAAAACTGCTTTAATGCCCACCTATTTCACTTAGCAGCAAGATCAGAGAGGAAAGACAGGAGGTGGAAGGAGGTCCCCACACAGGACCCACACACAAATGATTACGCTTTAAAAACAAACCAAAAAACCACACACACATGGAAGAGGCTAAAAATCGAGTATGCATGTTGTAGGGAAGAAACCCAAGGCCACCAAGGACCGGAGTGGAGAGGGAGCATTAAAAAACCTATTGTTTCCCTGTGGCTTAGGCAAGCCCGCTGGCCACCCCCCATTTTAATGCAAGGTGGGAGTCTGAGAACCAAACAAGAAACTGTCAGTTCTCAGCCCTTAAAGGGAAACAGCCAGCCATTCCTTGAAGTGGAAGACTCTGAAAAGCGTAGGTTCAATTGAACTTATGAATAAGATGAATTCTTTCTTTGTAACTGGGAGGACGGAACAGAGCTGCTGCTGCTTCTCTTTGAAATTCATGGCAACGCTGGACGGACGAGCGAGGAGCCAGTAAATTCTCTAACCACCAATGAGTAGGTACCACGAAAGGGAGGGCTTCTCACCCCATATCCCGCAGGAAGGGGGCAGTTCTGCAGGTGTGGGCGCCTAGTCCGGGAGGGGAGGGGAGGGGAGGGGAGGGAGCCGGGAGTCTACACGGTCCTCCACGCCTCACTCGGGTCTGGAAGCCGCGCGCACCATCCCCGGCCCGCGCATCCCGGGCCCCACGCCCTACCTGGGCCGTGAGGGGAAACAGCAGCAGCAGCGCGCAGGCAGGCGCTGGCACCGAGCCCAGAGCCTCCTCCTCCAGCCCCAGCACGTCCGCGAAGCGCCACTGGCCGGCGACCCCCAGCCGGGCCAGCACCTGCGGAGAGGAAAGAGCGCGGCCAGGGGCTCCGAGACCCGCGAGGGGCAGGCACCTGCCGGAGGGCGGGGCCGGGCCGGCGCCCTCGGTGCCCTCACCCCAGCCTGGGAGGAGTTGCGGCCTGCCCCGCCCCCCAGCCCCGTTCCCCACCCCCGCCCGCGCAGTGACACAGCACAAAGCGCGGCCCACACGTGGCTCCCGCGAAGCCGGGGCACCGGAGTCCGCGCGGCCCGCGCCACGCCCTCGGGAGCCGGGCCCTCACTCGCATCTGGGCCCAGCCCCCTCCTCCCTCCCACCTCGGACGGTTCCGCAGAGTCACCCCCACCCCGCGACCCCTATGCTGGGGCAGAGGGAGGGCATCTGGGTCCCTGGGTCCCTGCGAGACAGCCGGAGCTGATGCGCGCCTCCGCCTCGGCGCTCCCGGGGGGAAGGGGACAGAGGCAGCGCGAGACGCCACTCACTTTGTTCAGCATCTGAAAGGCAAATGCACAGAAAAAAAATACAAAAATAAGCCGGTCATCGAGGCAGCAACCTGGCCAGGGCTGACCCTCAGCTCCGCAGTCCCCGAGCAGATGCACCTGACGCTCACCTCGGGGTTAATCTCCATCGGTTTGAGCTGCATCTTCGAGAGCCGGGGGAGGAGGCACTACCAGGAGAAGAAGAAAAACAGCGAGCGGAGCCGCCCAGGCGGCCGCTATAAAGCTCCGGCCTGACGCACTGTAGGTGCCTGCGCAGGGGGAGCAGGGGCAAAACCAAGCGACGGGGAAACACTCAGTCGCAGCCAAATGGGCACGAACCCCCCCCATGCGCCGCGCCGAGTGGTACGGCCGGGCCCCCAAACCTTGCAGTCTCACTTGCTGGTGAGATAATGTGGTGGTTGTGGAGATGGGTTTTGTGGGTGGATGTTCCTTGAGCGTGTGGAGCAGTCCTTTAGATGGAGTCTAATTTCTCGCGAACTTTCTGGAAACCTACCATTCTCACCATCCCAATTACCGGAGGGCTCAGGGTTTCTGAAGCTTTGAGAAAAAGCCCAAATTCAACAGGTATATATTTAGTATGAATATAAATATCCGTCTCCCAAATCTTGCAGCATTTTGCATTTGACCTCAGACATTTCATCCTCCATGTTAGATCAGATCAGTACCGAGGTGCGTTTTTAATTGACTGCCTAGAATAAAACAGTGCGGAGGACAAACGGTATTGCATTACTAATGCTGATGTAATGTGGCTCCCGGGGAAGAATTGGTTGGTCATGGGGAAGCTATAGAAACCTGGCGTGTGTGACCGGAATATAAGACAGAGAGGAGGCAGGCGGTCGGAGACTTTAAGACGCAGATCCAGAGAAAAGAAAGGTATGATTTCGAGACGAGAGGGTGTAAAAGAAAACGTATTTTTAAAAGAGTGGGAGGCTTTGAAAAATAAGATTCTGAGCTCACAATGAAATATTCATAGCGAAGGAGAAAGAGAATGGCAACTGAGGGAAAGGCTGTTCTCCAATGAGCTCAGGTGGGGCTTGTTTTTCCTACAGCATGTGCAAAAGATGAAGAGAAAAAGCATATGCAGAAGAATGAATAAAAAGAGGGACAAAAGGGGCGCCTGGGTGGCTCAGTTGGCTAAGTCTCTGCCTTCGGCTCAGGTCATGATCCCAGGGTCCTGGGATCGAGCCCCACATCGGGATCTCTGCTCCGCGGGGAGCCTGCTTCCCCCTCTCTCTGCCTGCCTCTCTGCCTACTTGTGATCTCTGTCAAATAAATAAATAAAATCTTAAAAAAAAAGACAAAGATCTGTAAGAATAGTGTCAGGAGAGCTAAAACTCAGAATGAAATGGGGCTTGCAGAAACGCTAAGGAAGCAAGAAGTTCTTTTTAATATGCTCATAACAAAATGATGATACGGAGGAAGAACAACCTACTGTTTAGGGGGTCCCGGTTAATGAATGGCAGGGATAAGAGAGGGAATCTACTTTTTTTTTTTTTTTTTTAGTTATTACCTCTACAGTGTCTCAGTGGACAGATCTATTACATCTCTTGCATGTCCTCTCACATAATGCTTAGAGGATCCAATAAAAAAAACTCTTCCTAGTCCAACTTTGCAAATTAGAATTCGTGGCTTAGAGAAGTCAATTTGTTTCTGATCACAAAGAAAATTGAAACAAAAGTAAAGCCTAGTAAGTTGGGCACTGAGAGTCCATTCTGTCTCCAAGTTAACATTCCATTCCACTTCTATCTTCTCCCATTGTTACCATCAGAAATATGACCTTCACACAGAAAAATGAGAGAGAAACATTAGGAAGAAGAATCTAATGGGTGAATTTTATGATTTATAAACTATGCCTCAACAAGTTTTTGTTGTTGTTGTTTTGTTTTTGTTTTTGTTTTTAAAGAGGAGACTACTTGAAAGCCAAGACAGGTGAATAGTTCACCTGGCTATGCTGAATGAGTTCTTGCCTTTAGACAGAGATGAATTACGTCTCAGTTAACTTTATTTATTCAGCAAATGCTGATTAAGTATCTATTATGTGATGGGCACTGAGCTTAGAATTGGGGATATAAAGGTGAACATGGTAAATAAACTCAAAACTTCCAATATGGAGATTTTATACTAGTGATGTGAAAGCAATCAGAACTCAGGAGCCCCTCACCTCATGTGGAGAATCAGGAAGGCTTCCCAAAGGAAGTGACGTTTAAGATAAGGGCTGATGGACTCGGAGAATTTAGCAGGTGACAGTTATTACCAAAGTAAATAGTAAAAATGGTCATGAAAACACTAGAGAAATCTCTGTGAAAGGCACTTATTCATTCACAATATATATATAATATATATTAATTTTTATTTATATGTTATATAAGAAATATATTTCTTTATATATTATATATAAAATATATTATATTTGTTTATATATTATATTTATTTGTATAGAGATATATATAGATATCAAGGGCCTGCTCTGTGCCAGGAAGCATCAGAGCAATAAATACAACAAACAAGGAGATGCCAGAGAGAAGATAAAAACAAACCTTATCCTGATCTTTAATAAAAGGGGGGAGTGTATTGCTAAACTGCAGGCTGGGAGATTTGATGTCAGTCTTCAGTAAAATTCTAGGGGTCTTAGGAGAATTAGAATGATTGCTTTTAGAACAAGTTATGCCAACCAGCACTTCTCTCCTTTGGAGTCACTGACTAGAACAGGCAAAACATTCCCCATTGTATTCTTCATGCTGCCTGGGTTGGCAACAATTGATATCATACTTGGAGGGGTTTTGTAACTTAGTTATTCTACCTGGGAAAAAAGTGCTGCTGAATGGAGTCATTTCTACCTGCAGCCACCTGGCAATATTTTAATCCTTTTGCAGCAGAGATAAAATGCGTGCATGCAAGTAAACATAAACAACCTGAAAGGCAGAATTGAGATTTAGAAAAACGAGTTAAAAATAAACAATGACATTTAATAGAGATTTTGGTGATGATGGTACGCTCCTATGAATACCAAAAAACTTTAAATGGGTGACTGTGTCTTAATAAAAACTCAGTAGAGATATGTGTGCAGCTCTGCATGCCAGTTATCATGGTACAATTGAGCTTTATATTCCTTTTTTCCTTTTTTCATTTACCAGAGCCTATGCTTACAAAAGTATGTAATAATATGGAAACATATCAATTGAAAAGTCAGCATTTTAATTAAACTCACTCAAAAATGAATGCATAAAGGCGGAAAAACATTTTTTTTTTCGGTGACAGAAAAGCATTTAAAAAAATCAGTTAAACACATAGGGTAAACATGGAGTAGACCTGTTATAGACGGAGAAACGGAATCAATGAATGAATAAGTCAGCCTTCGTAAATAATGATGCCATTTCTGGTTCACCAGCAGCAGGGTTGTTGTTGTTGTTTTTATCATAAGTATTGTTTTTCTGGCAATAATGAAGATTTGGGATGGACCCTTTAAAAACTACCTTCTGATAATTCTGATGACTAATAAAACAGAAACTCAAACATCCTTGGCAGGTCAGTTCTGCAGTGTTGTGGGAGTCAATCCTGAAGGCTCAGCCCAAGTTTAGTCCTCCAGCACTTCCAGTGGTTTTGTAAGTACCAAATTCCCTGTATTAAATCTCTTTCTATTTAAAATACTTAGAGAAGTGTTGGGACGCCTGGGTGGCTCAGTTGGTTAAGCGGCTGCCTTCGGCTCAGGTCATGGTCCCAGCGTCCTGGGATCGAGTCCCACATCGGGCTCCTTGCTCAGCAGGGAGCCTGCTTCTCCCTCTTCCTCTGCCTGCCACTCTGTCTACCTGTGCTCGCTCGCTCTCTTTCCCTCTCTCTGACAAATAAATAAATTAAAATTAAAAAAAAAAAAATTTTTAAAAAAATACTTAGAGAAGTGTTGCCTAGGTGGCTCAGTCATTAAGCATCTGCCTTCGGCTCAGGTCTTGATCCCTGGGTCCTGGGATTGAGCCCCATGTCAGGCTCCCTGCTCAGTGGGGAGTCCGCTTCTCCCTCTCCCTCTGACCCTGCCCCCTGCTGGTCCACTCTCTCTCTCTCTCAAATGAATAAATAAAAAAAAATTAAAATTAAAATTAAAAATTAAAATAAAGGGGCGCCTGGGTGGCTCAGTGGGTTAAGCCTCTGCCTTCAGCTCAGGTCATGATCTCAGGATCCTGGGATCAAGCCTCGTGTCAGGCTCTCTGCTCAGCAGGGAGCCTGCTTCCCCTTCTCTCTCTGCCTGCCTCTCTGCCTACTTATGATCTCTCTCTCTCTCTCTCTCTCAAATAAATTAAAAAAAATTTTTTTTTAAAAACAAATAAAATAAAATATCTAGAGTAGTTTGGGGCTCCTATATTAGCATACTTCTGTATTTTAGGTGAATCAAAAATGTAATAGTTATTTGTTTTAATACCCATCAGAGAAGCTATGTGTTTTTGTATGTGTATATAATTAGAATATCAAATTTGTGGTTTTACCCATGTGAAATCTTTGGGCAAGTCTAACATATAACATAAGCAAGTCATATCATTGGTCTATAAGGATCTAGCAAAAAATCCACAAATCTCAACGATAGAAAACCTCTGCTCTAAGGACAAAAGAGTCTTGCTAGTTGAAGGGGTAGACTAACCGTGTGTTTATGAAGGCAGGATACTCAAACACGGAAGCAGTACTTCCCAAATATTTTGAGAATATTCTACATATTCTGCAGAAGTTACCCAAGGAGGGAGATGAGGAAGGAAAGAAAACTAGCCCTGTTTGTTATACAGAGGACATTTTGTTGGTCATCTTCATCAACTCATACCAATTCTCTGCTGTCCTTGTTGATTTTACAAATAAGTAAACTGAGGCCTCAGAGAAGCTGTTACCTGCTAAAGTTCACACAGCTACTGAGTATCTGAGTCTGGGTTTCAACCCAACTTCATTTGATTTCGTTTGATTTCAAAACTTGGGCATGTTCAACTCTTCTGCCTGATTCCATGTACGGACCAGCCCTAGGACCTTGGTCATTACCAACGGAAATAAGGATGAAGCTCAGGCACTGAGAAGAGCTGAAATGATTTCTGCAATGTCCAGGGCCAGAGCAGGTCACCTGATAAGGTCATTCCTAAAAGCTTTGCTTACTTTCAGGTCTACAGATCTAGCTTGAATTTATAATTAGCATGACATTAATAATTGACAGAGTACTTCCTCAACATTTTTTAACTTACTTGACAGTTCCCCTGTCAATAATATGTCCCCAGAAGTAAGATTCTGACATCCAGAGATTTTTAAGTTAAGAATAACACCAAAAGGGGCGCCTGGGTGGCTCAGTGGGTTAAGCCTCTGCCTTTGGCTCAGGTCATGATCTCAGGGTCCTGGGATCGAGACCCGCATTGGGCTCTCTGCTCAGCAGGGAGCCTGCTTCCCCCTCACTCTCTGCCTACTTGTGATCTCTCTGCCAAATAAATAAATAAAATCTTAAAAAAAAAAAAAAGAAGAGGAGGAACACCAAAAAAGGTGATGTATAATGCAAAGAAACTACCCCACTTATTTCCCATGGTGAAGTCAATTTCCCTCCTGTTTTCCTAAAAGCAGTTCATTTATTGGGTTATCACAAGTATATCAGAAGTAAGAAAGATAAATGTGAAGGAGGAGAGTACATGTTCTCATTGACTTACCCCTTCCAGGTATACATATATTCACTCATGTATATACTATGTGCTGACACTACACTAGGCTTACCTGGGTTGGGAGTGGTTTTAGCAGTTAATAGACACAAGGCATGAGCCATGTTTCCTAGCTTTTTAGGACAAATCATCAATTTAAAGCTGCTTCTCAAGAGGGTGTGAGGGGGACCCAGTGCACCAAATATATTGATCAATTATAAGGCATTTTCCTTTTAAAAATGTTTGAACGTGAAAAACATGTGCATCTTAGAAACAGAGAAATGGCCTTTTGTATTAAGCTCTTCACATCCAATCTGTGGTCAGTTTGCACTCAGTCTCCTCAACAATGAAGGGAGGATTTCATGAACTCTGAGATTTCTCTTAGTCCAGCATACTAAGGACCTTGAGCAGCAGGAAATAAAAGATGCGTAGAGCAAATCATATAAAAGTTTGGGTTAAATCTCCCTTCATCTCTAGTTCCTTAGCTGCTAGACCTTTTTAATGTCACTAGAATACAATAAACAAGATTGATCAGTTAAAATCAGCTTCTGAAATGTCCTTCAGACCCATTTGTTATCTATTTACTTTTACCAGGAGATTATTATATGAAGAATATGATAAGCAGGAAAAATTTAAGTCTATAAATATACCAGGAAGAGATGTTTTTTTGAGAACACTGCTGAGTCTTAACCTACCAAGCATTTTTTTCCCCCAGAATCCTTAGCATGAACTAATCAATATATAGATGCTTAGTGTCTTGGTCTTACTTGGACATTGAGCTTCCATGGCCTAAGCATATGAAGCAATAAAAAAAAAGAACATCTGAACAAGTCAAATTGGAAAAATAACCAAAAACCCTCAACCCCCCCCCAAAACCATAAGACACTCTTCATCATAGGAACCAAACTGAGGGTTGCTGGAGGGGAAGGGGATGGGGCAATGGGTAACTTGGTGATGGACATTGAGGAGGGCACATGATGTAATGAACACTGGGTGTTATATAAGACTGATGAGGGGCGCCTGGGTGGCTCAGTGGGTTAAAGCCTCTGCCTTTGGCTGGGGTCGTGGTTCCAGGGTCCTGGGATCAAGCCCCACATTGGGCTCTCTGCTCAGCAGGGAGCCTGCTTCGTCCTCTCTCTCTCTGCCTGCCTCTCTGCCTACTTATGATCTCTAGCTGTCAAATAAATAAATAAAATCTTTTTTAAAAAATACAGAACATTAAAAAAAAAGACTGATGAATCACAGACCTGTACCTCTGAAACCAATAATACATTATATGTTAATTAATTTTTAAAAGTTAAAAAAAAACCCTCAAGCCATAAATCCACCACCCTAAGACATTTAAAGTTTCATTTCTCCACATATTCCTCCCAGTACTTGGTCATTTATGTAACCAACTCCGCCGGGTTCCCAACCGGAATTTATTCTCTTCCTCTTTCCTAACTAATTGGTTGCCCACTATTCTAACCCCAGCTTTACTCTGCTTTCTCAGACCCCAGCTCAGATCTATTTTCTTTCGTGGGGAGATTGTTAGGAGAGGAGGAGAAGGGAGGACTGTCCTTGAAGATCTTTGTTGCCTCTTGGCAGACCACCAGTATTTCAAAAAGTGTGTTCTACACAGTGTATAGTAGACCTTCAGTGGAAGAACCCCTCAGAGCACTAGGTCAGCCGTAATGCTGGAAGCAGATATCCTGTTTGGTTCTTTTTCTCAGCTGTGAAACTTTCCCCAGAAGCCCCTACTCCTTCAAAACTGCTCTTGTGAAAACCGACCAGAACTGCCTACCTTATGCCTACCTCAGTAAGGGGACTCTGATTGCCTAAGGAGAATGGGAAGCACATTGTATGTCAAGAAGGAAAAAAGGAATCCACATTGTATCTCAAAAAGCACAAATTGTGAGGCACCTGGGTGGCTCAGTTTGTTAAGTATCTGATCTTGATTTCAGCTCAGGTCATGATCTCAGGGTCGTGGGATCCAGTCCTGCGTCTGGCTCCAGCTGGGTATGGAGCCTGTATAGGATTCTTGCTCTCTTCCTCTCCCTCTGCCCCTTTCCCCCACCCCACCCCCATAGCATGCTCTCTCTTTCTCTCTGTCTCTCTCTCTCTCAAAAAAGGACAAATTGAAGAAATACATTTATCTCTGAAAGAAAACAGAGAAAGAAATCTGTGCTTAAATACAGGCAATGAAACTGCAGAAAACCATGAACAAAGAAGGAATTTAGAATCAGCTGTAAAGAAACCATAAATGAAGATGCCACCAGTCTCCTCCACAGCAACCGAGGAAGCCAAAAGACAGTGGAATAATATACCTTCATAATGTTGAGTAAAAATAACCATCACCCTTGAATTTCACATTCAACAAAACTATTTTTTCAAAACAAAGGTGAAAAAATTACATACAAACAGAAGCTGAGTTGACTACCTAGAGAGCTGCATAAAAGGAACTTCTAAAGGATGTAATTTTTTAAAAATGATCCAGTAGGGATGCCTGGGTGGCTTAGTCAGTTGGGTGGCTGCCTTCAGCTCAGGTCATGGTCCCAGGGTCCTGGGATCGAGTCCCACATTGGGCTCCTTGCTCAGCGGGGAGCCTGCTTCTCTCTCCCCCTCTGCCTGCTGCTCTGCCTGCTTGTGCTCTCTCTCTCTTTGTCAAATAAATAAAATCTTTAAAAAAAAAAAAACATCCAGTAGATGGTCTGAGAAAAAATAGCTAAATAAGTAACTAAAATAATATTAAATTAATTAAAATAATATTAAAATAATATTCAGGGAAGGCATGTATGGAAACCCAAATAGACTTGTGTATAATAATAATGTCTAGTGTATAGTATTAGTGAAAAGAATAGCAGTAAAATAATCTTCATAATAATATACATGATGGGAGAAAGTGAAACGAGAGTAAAAGCATTCCGAGGTCCTTCTATTATCCTGACTGAAGTTTAAAAATTGACTTTAGACTTCGTTAAGTGAAATAGTCATGATAACATCCCAAGGGAAATCAATAAAGAAAAGAAAGATATATAAATCCAAATGATTAGAGAGAAATAGAATAAAGAAAAAATATATAATCAAATTCCCAAAAAGGCAAGATAAGAGAAAACCCAGAAAACCCAGGACAAATAGGATTAACAAGGTAAGATAGGAAAAAGTCCAAATAAATCATACTAAATATAAATGACTAAACTTAGATGTTTTATCAAATTAGATCTTAAAAATCTAGATAATGTGCTTTTTTTAAATGATTTTATTTCTTTACTAGAGAGGGAGAGTAGAGAGCATGAGTTGGGAGAGGCGGGAAGGGTAGAGGGGAAAAGCAGAGCTCCCCACTGAGCAGGGAACTTGACATGGGGCTCAATCCCAGGACCCTGGGACCTTGACCTGAGCTGAAGGCAGACACTTAACCGACTGAGCCTCCCAGGCGCCCCTAGTTATGTCCTATTTTTGAGAGACATGCTGAAAGTATAAGGATATGCCAAGATTGAAACTAAAAGGAAGGGAAAAAGTTTCCCTGGAAAAGCATTAACCAAAGAAACCTAGTATGACTATATTAATATCACATCAGCAAACACATTGTTAAGCAAAGGCATTATTAAAGATTGAGGCCATTGCTATGATTACTTAATTCACCAGGATGATAAAATGATATACTGAGCCAGGGACAAAGGTCTTCCAGGCACCCCTTCAGAGACTTCCCTCTAGGAAGCAGAGGGGGAAACCCTGAAGGCACTTCCATCCAGGCTGACTCAGAATTTTTCCCTTCCTAGCCCTTCCCCCTTGTCCTCACTGGGACCACAGAATCAATCAAACTGTTCAAGTCTTTTTCCGGGGCTCCCTCAATAGTGAGCTGACCTCCACATCTGCACTGATCCAGCAACTTCGATCAGGGTGCTGTTCCATGCGGGGAAAATGGAAGGGAGGAGTCTGTACTCTTTCCACTTTAGCCTCTTGCTTGTACCTTGGCATTAAATGAAAAAGGGCTTAGTTCTTTCATTTTTGGCACATTGCTTTAATGAGTTCCTCTGAAACCTAGCAGCTTGCTCGCTCACTCTCTCTCTCCCCAGTCTCCGCTGGCAGAGCTTCTGACATGTAAAAGAATAAATAAATTCTTTTTGAACCCTACAGCTAACAGTCTTAACCTAAAGGATATATACAAAACTCTGTTCCCGAACATTTTAAATGGGGATTGTTCTCAAGTGTTCATAGAGCTTTTAAAAACATTGGTTAAATGCCTCATCATAAAGCATGACTCAACAAATTTTTGTAGAATCAGTACTATGCAGACAATGTTTTCTAATGGCAATGCAATTAATTCAGATACCAGCAATTAAATGACAAAGGAGACCTATGAAACTAGCTTTGGATGTTAAAATATGCTTTTTGGTAAATCATTGCTCAAAGTCAGTCATTAATTGAAATCTGAAAATATTTAAAACTGAACAATATTAAAAGTGGAAATATCAAAATTTATGAGATGCAATGAGAGTATTATTTGAGGGACATTCATAACATTAAATGCTTATATTAGAAAAGAAGAAATGTGGAAAATTAGTGAACTCAGGATCCAACTGAAGAAATTAGAAAAATAAACTTGAGGTGAGTAGGAAAAAGTAGATAATAATGAGCAGAAATAGATGATATAGTAAAACACAATAGAGATGATTAAAAAATGTTTTTTAAAAGATTAATAGGGGCGCCTGGGAGGCTCAGTGGGTTAAAGGCTCTGCCTTCGGCTCAGGTCATGATCCCAGGGTCCTGGGATCAAGCCCCGCATCGGGCTCTTTGTTCAGCAGGAAGCCAGCTTCCTTCTCTCTCTCTCTCTGCCTGCTTCTCTGCCTACTTGTGATCTCTGTCTGTCAAATAAATAAATAAACTCTTTAAAAAAAAATAAAAGATTAATAAAGGAGGGAAATAGAGATGATTAAAAAATTTTTAAAGAAGATTAATAAGGGAGGAAAACAAACAAACAAATAAAGATTAATAAACTAGATGATCACCAGGCAGGATTTATTGGGAAAAAGATATTATTACACAATAATATGAATATAAGAATATAAAGTAAGAACATAGTCACATACACATTACAGATTTAAAAGACAATAAGAGAATGTTACGAACAATTTTATGTCAATCAATTTGAAAACTCAGAGAAAAAATTCAAATACCTAGAAAAAAGAGAAAGCCTGACTTGTGTAATAAAGTAATTAAAAACTCTTTCAAAGAAGAAACACTTGGCCTTATATGCTTGCCAGACATCCAAGAAACAGATCATTCCATTCCTGCATCCACTATTCCTGAGAAGGTGAAGAAGGGAATGTTGGCTGACATTAGGGAAAATGGCATTATGAGGGCTTTTAAAAATGCCCCCCTGTGTAAAAGCATTTCTCCACATCCTCCAACAACACTTGTTATTTTCCTTTGGTTGTAGCCATCCTTGTGAGTGTGAGATGGTATCTCATGGTCATTTTTTTTAATGCAAGATTTGTTTGTGTTTTTTTTAATTTATTTATTTGTCAGAGAGAGGGAAAGAGCAAGAAAGCGAGCACAGGCAGACAGAGTGGCAGGCAGAGGCAGAGGGGGAAGCAGGCTCCCCGCCGAGCAAGGAGCCCGACATGGGACTCCATCCCAGGACGCTGGGATCATGACCTGAGCCGGAGGCAGCCGCTTAACCAACTGAGCCACCCAGGCGTCCCAATGCAAATTTTTTAAAGGTTTTATTTATTTATTTGACAGAGAGAGACACAACAGGAGAGGGAACACAAGTAGGGGGAGTGGGAGGGGAAAAGCAGGCTTCCCACTGAACAGGGAGCTCAGTGTGGGGCTCAATCCCAGGACTCTGGGACCATGACCTGAGCCGAAGGCGGACACTTAGGACTGAGCCACCCAGGCGCCCCTCTCATGGTCATTTTGATGTGTCTTTCCGTGATGGCTAATGATGTTGAGCTTCTTTTCATCTGTTTATTGGCCATTTGTATATCTTCTTTGGAGAAATTTCTATTTAGTCTACCCTTTTGAATCCACTCCAGTAATAGTTTTGCTTACAGCACTCCAACCAAATCTTCCTTGATGTAGTCACGTTTTACTTCAAGAATACTTTTTTGTCCTCCTCTTCCTGGGATGACAGGCAGCATTCTGTCCTATAAATGCTTTCTTCTCTCAGCATCCAGGACAGACAACTCTTCTGGGATTTCCTCTCTCCTCACTGGCACTCCTTTTCTGTCACTTGTCATCTCGAGACATGACATGGTCCCCATCACTCAGTGGTTGAATCAAGTTATGGTCTCAAATCCTTTCTTTATGCTGGGGACTCTCAAATTTATATCTCCAGCCAGACCTCCCCTCTGATCTCCTGTCCAGTGCCTACTCCGCAACTGAATTCCTCATCCTCTCTCCAGACCTGCCCTTCCACCCTCTTCCCCATCCAGACAAAGTACACGTCACTGAACTTCTAATTGCTCAGGCAAAAAATTTCAGCATCACCCCCTGGGTCCTCACTTTCATACCCCAAAGTCCGCCAGCAAATCCTGGCAGCTCTATCTTCAAAACATATCCTGAATTTTTACCACTGAGAAAATTATAGGGCAGTCATTAAAAATAACATGCAGAGGGGCACCTGGGTGGCTCAGTGGGTTGCGCCTCTGCCTTTGGCTCAGGTCATGATCTCAGGGTCCTGGGATCGAGCCCCACAAGGGGCTCTCTGCTCAGTGGGGAGCCTGCTTCCTCCTCTCTTTGCCTGCCTCTCTGCCTACTTGTGATCTCTCTCTGTCAAATAAATAAATAAATAAAATCTTTAAAAAGAAATAACATGCAGACATTTTATGATTAAAACTTAGAGTGGGGGCGCCTGGGTGGCTCAGTGGGTTAAAGCCTCTGCCTTCGGCTCAGGTCATGATCCCAGGGTCCTGGGATCGAGCCCCGCATCGGGCTCTCTGCTCAGCAGGGAGCCTGCTTCTTCCTCTCTCTCTGCCTGCCTCTCTGCCTACTTGTGATCTCTGTCTGTCTAATAAATAAATAAAATCTTAAAAAAAAAATAGAGTGAAAAGATAGCATGCAAATCCCATGTGCAATATGATTCCAGCAATGTAAAATATACTTCGAATAAAGACTTGAAAGTCACAGAACTAGTATCTTAAAAAAGACATATTTTCATATTGTCCCATATTTTTCTTTGAAAATATTTATCCAGCTATAAAACTGCTGGGAAGATTTCAGTGTTTATAATATTGACAGACGGATGCCTGGGTAGTTCAGTTGGTTTAGCAACTGCTGTAAGCTCAGATCATGATCCCAGGGTCCTGGGATTGAGTCCCACATCGGGGTCCCTCCTCAGCGGGGAGTTTGCTTCTCTCTCTCTCTCTCTCTCTCTCTGCCCCTCCCCCTGCTTATGCTCTCTCTCTCTTTCTCAAAAAAATGAATACAATCTTTTAAAAAAATAAAGAGAACATTCACCCAAGGGGAATCAAAAGGCAGTTCCTAAAGAGGTAGATTTCTCTTTTCTGACAAGTTGAAAGAAACTGTGTTGAAGGAAGCTTTTTCAGAACATACTACATTGGATCTTCTTTCCAACGCCACCATCAAAGTCAAGTTCATGGCTGGGACTTTGTGGTTTTATTGAAATCTATAGGTGCCTGGGTGGCTCAGATGATTAAGCGTCTACTTTCAGCTCAGGTCATGATCTCAGGGTGTCAAGTCCCACATTGGCTTTCCTGCTCAGCAGAGAGTCTGCTTTTCCCCTTCGCTTTGCCCTTCCCCCTGCTTATGTTCTGTCTCATTCTCTCTCTCTCAAATAAATACATAAAAAAATAAAATCTTTTAAAATGTATAATACTGACAGATGTTTGTGGAGTACAGTAGCATTTTATTTTTTTTAAGACTTTATTTATTTATTTGACAGGCAGAGATCACAAGTAGGCAGAGAGGCAGGCAGAGAGAGAGAAGGGAAGCAGGCTCCCTGCCAAGCAGAGAGCCAGACGCGGGGCTCAATTCCAGGACCCTGGGATCATGACCTGAGTCGAAGGCAGAGGCTTTAAGCCACTGAGCCACCCAGGCACCCCTACAGTAGCATTTTATTTTATTTTTTTTTAAAGATTTTATTTATTTATTTGAGAGAGAGACAGTGAGAGAGCATGAGCGAGGAGAAGGTCAGAGGGAGAAGCAGACTCCCCGTGGAGCTGGGAGCCTGATGCGGGACTCGATCCCGGGTCTCCGGGATCATGACCTGAGCCGAAGGCAGTCGTCCAACCAACTGAGCCACCCAGGCGTCCCTACAGTAGCATTTTAAATAGTTCTACGACATAAGTAGGAAAGTCATTTTTGGAGACCTACTTGTTCCATATATTTTGCAAATTGTTTGGCAATATACTGTCTCATTTAATTCTCTGACCCTTCTATTTTAAAAAAAAATTATTTGGTTTGAGAGAGAGAGGGGAGGGGGGCAGAGGGAGAGGTAGAGAGAGGATCTCAAGCATAGAGCCTAATATGGGGCTCAATCCCACAAAACTGAGATCATTAAAAAAAAAAAACAAAAAAACCTGAGATTATGACCTGAGCGGAAACAAAGAGTCAGATGCCCAACCGACTGAGCCACCCAGGCGCCCTCTGACCCTTTTAAAAAACACAGCTTTATTATGGCATAATTGACATACAATAAGTGTTTAAAATGTCTAATATGTAATTTGATAAGTTTTGACATATGTATATATCTGTGAAATGGTCACCAGATCAAGGTCGTGGGCATATCCACCACATCAAAAGTTTCCTTGCACACCTTTGTAATTCTTTCCTCCTGCCTCTCCCCCCTTCTTGACTCTCCCAGCAACCACTGACCTACTTTCTATCACTATAGATTACTTTGCATTTTTTAGAGTTTTATGTAGATTTATAATATTATGTACCCTTGTCTGGCTTTTTCCAAGCAATCTTTTTAGGTCTTATTCACATCTTATGGTTGAAGAAATCGATTCACAGAAGTTATGAAACTTTCATAAAATCATGTGGTATTAAGAGATGGCCCTGGGCTTCCCATCCATTTCTGCCTGTCACCTCAATGTGCTGCAAGTAAAGCCCCACATCATTCAATTAATTGTCAAAAATTATGATATCAGTAAGTGGCCAAGGTAGGACAAAAACCCCCTATGCCACAAGTGTCTCAGTTATTTTTGTGGCTGTTGGGATGAGCATCATGACAACTTTTAGATTTCTTTTTTTTTAAGATTTTACTTATTTATTTGATAGTGAGAATGAGCAGAAGTAGGCAGAGTGGCAGGCAGGGGAAGGGAGAAGCAGGATCCTTGCTGAGCAGGGAGCCTGATACAGGGCTCGATCCCAGGACCCTGGGATAATGGCCTGAGCCGAAGGCAGACACCCAACCACCTGAGCCACCCAGGTGTACCGAGATTTCATTTTTTAAAAAATATTATTTATTTATTTGACAGAGAGAAAGAGAGCGAGAATCAGCAGGGGGAGCGGCCGGCAGAGGGAGAAACAGGCTCCCCGCTGAGAAAGGAGCCTGATGTGGGACTCGATCCCAGGACCCCATGATCCTGACCTGAACAGAAGGCAGATGCTTAACTGTCTAAGCCACCCAGGCATCCCTATATTTCAATTAGACCACAAAGTCCCAGCCATGAACTTGACTTTGATGGTGGCCTTGATATACTCTATGGTATATTCTGACAAAACTTCCTTCAACACAGTTTCTTTCAACTTACCAGAAAAGAGAAATCTACCTCTTAGGAACCACCTTTTGATTCCCCTTGGGTGACTGGACTTTATTTTTTTTTTAAGATTTCATTTATTTATTTGAGAAAGAGAGAGAGAGCGAGACAGCAAGAGAGAGAGAGCACAAGATGGGTGAGAGGCAGAAGGAGAAACAGACTCCCCACTGAGCAGGACCGGTTTTGGGGCTTGATCCTGAGACTCCTGGGACCCAGGATCGTGACCTGAGCCGAAGGAAGACAATTAACCAACTGAGCCACTCAGGTGATCCTGATTGTCCTCTTCAGAAAAACACCTGAACTGTGATTAAGGAGAAATGCTGGTGGGTAGAGTTCCTCTGTTCTTCCGTTCTCTGCTCCTTCTCCTCTCAGAGCTTCCTTCCTTCCTTCCTTTCCTTTTCTCCCTTCAGTTTTCTCTTTTAAAGATTGATTTGCAATTTATCCTCGTTGTCCCATTTGTTACTGCTGTTTTACCATCTAGGCGGCCTAGACTTCCAGAATAAGGCATGGCATTGGAGCAAAAAGCTTGGCTTGAGATTTCCAAAACCGCCACATTGTTACAGATTGATTTCCGATTAATACACTTACTAAGCTTATCTGATGCGTTTCTATCTCAGAGATCATGTGAGTTTTACCTTGAGCACCTTTTCAGGATCTGCCAAGTTTAATTAGTGCCTGTGGAATTGTTTCCATATTGAAAAAACAAGTTTCAAAAGATAGAAACAGTTTATAAGCAGTAAATGATACCCTGAAAAAAGTACTAAAATTATTGAACACTTGTCAGAAAGGTGGGGAAAAGACCTTTATAGTCTTTTAAATCATCTGTTTAAAAAATGGTTTTAATTTTGTGCAACTATTATATTTTATATGGGTGAAGTTCAATGTCAGAAACCATATGTTTCGACAAAATTTCTGAAGTGAGTTCTCAGCTAGCGAACCTAGGAAAAATAATGTTCTCTGTCCACTGGGGCAAAATTTTTAAGGAAATACCAAGAACTGTGACAGCAGCTTCCCATATCACAGATGCAAGTTGAAATCCTCTGGGACCGCATGTCAATATGAACATTATTGGATACATGAGACTGACTTATAAAACAGCACACTGGAAAGGAATCAAAATCATCTTTAGAGCCTGGCCATGCAAGCCTCATAACCTTGGACGTATGCACAGCAACTCAGCAGAATAGGAAGACAGAACGAAACAATTCTTTAAACGATGCTATTGGTAAAGGAGGGACAAGTTAACATCCATTCCTTTCTTCTAAAACATTCCAGGTTGGGGACGCCTGGGTGGCTCAGTCGGTAAGTGTCTGCCTTCGGTTCAGATCATGATCCCAGGGTCCTGGGATCGAGTCCTGCACCGGGCTCCCTGCTCCATGGGGAGTCTGCTTCTCCTTCTTCCTCTGCCTCTCTCCCTGCTTGTTCTCTCTCTCTCTCTCAAAACAAAGAAATAAAATCTTAAAAAAAATTCCAGTTGTAGATTTGAGTTTCTCTTTATGAGACCCTGAAAGTCTCATATTTAAGTCTATTTTTAAATTTTTTTTAAATTTATTTATTTGTCAGAGAGAGAGGGAGAGAGAGCGAGCGAGCATAGGCAGACAGAGAGACAGGCAGAGGCAGAGGGAGAAGCAGGCTCCCTGCCGAGCAAGGAGCCCGATGTGGGACTCGATCTCAGGATGCTGGGATCATGACCTGAGCCGAAGGCAGCTGCTTAACCAACTGAGCCACCCAGGTGTCCCTAAGTCTATTTTTTTAGAGGCAGACCAACTGTATACACGGAACCTGGCAAATTTTGAATAAAGAAATAAACAAAATGTAACCTCTATGAAAAAATTCTTCATGACTTCTGTGCTTGTGAAACCTGATTGTTCTCATCTCTGATAGTCTCAAACTTACCTTGTATTCATATTTACAGGCCAGACCTAAGAGGTTGTACATTGGGCAAAATGGATGTAGGTGATAAGAGAGAACTAAACATAGCATGGTAAAAAGGTCAAGGTTTCCCGTTCAAAAAATCCAACTGAAAACATGAAATCAAGAGGACAAAAGCATAAAATGAACATTAGGATAAAAAGTGGGAAATGGAACACTAATTCGGGCCAGATTCCAACTCTTTTGACTTCAGCAGCATTTTATTCCGAGATACCTGGATCTCTATTTTTATATGCCCTACATTCTAGGAGCGCAGAGAGTGGAGAAGACACAGAATGTGCCAAGATGAGGATACCCACATATTTTCCAACTACCTCGGCAGAGTTACCGCACCTCTCTGAACTTCTCCCGTATGTAAATGAGGCTGCTCACAGGACGACAGGGGATTGCGTTCATCTCTTAAGTGCTTAGCAAATAGAAAGCCCTTAGACACGCTTCTTATTACCAGGGGGAAGGACTAAAAACATAAAACGGTTTCATGGAATTTGGAGTCCTCTCCTTTTCTCATTAGCCTATGGGATGGAGCCTGTTTTGGTCCCTCGTTCAAAGTAACCATCACTAACTGCCACTGCACATCAAACTTGACTCAAATACCCCTTCCAGCAGAAGAATCCTGAACTCTGGGGGCCCTTAGCCACATGCCTCAGGAGAAATGTGCCTTTTGAGATGATACGTTTCACCTAAAAAGTGGTTTTTGCTCATTTTGTACTTTACTTCATAATAGAGGCGTGTTTGTTCTAATACGAAATATTTCCCTGGGGTGCCTGGGTGATGCAGTCAGTTAAGTTTCCAACTCTTGGCTTTGGCTCAGGTGATGATCTCAAGGCTGTGAGATCGAGCCCCATGTCGGGCTCCATGGTCAGCATTGAGTCTGCTTGAGATTCATTTCCCCTCCTTCTCTCTCCTCCTCTGCTTCTCCACCTTCCTGTGCTCTCGCTCCTCCCCCACTCAAATAACATAAAATAATAAAATAAAATATTTCCCCCATGTTTTCTAGCATACTTGTCACTTCAGGAGGATTTCTAAGTACTCCTGAAATGTGGTCGCATATTCCCATGGTATGAAAAACCCAGTTTGAGAAACAGACTGGTTCCCAGCCTGTAGGATCTGTTTAGTTCTGAAGAATCAGAGAAAGCAGATCCTTTGTCCCAAGCAGGTATTTGTCCTCTCTGAGGACCTGTAACTAGTGTGGTTTTCACTTTTCTGGAGCTGCCCCCTCTCTCACAGGCATTTCCTTGTTTCTGATTGTCTCCTGTCTGGTTTTAAGGAAGCAGAGCCAGAGAGAGGGATTCAGTGCACTGTGATTTATTGATGGTAAAGCCTTACATCCAGGAAAACCCTTAAAGGGAGGGAAAGAAGCAAAATAAAGGAGGGAAAAGAGCCAAGCGAGGGTGTGGTCTTAGGTGTCTAACCTTGGCCTGATCCACAGGGGGAAAGCTATGGAGCATGAACCTCCCTGCAAAATTGTCCTTCCTTTGAAACAAGGAAGCAGCCTCTCTACCCCAGAGTCCGTTCCTTGGCTGTGCTGTCCGGGTGGCCTGTTTGAACGCTCTGTCAGGCCAGCACCTTCCAGATAGGGTGGGTGGAGACCTAGTCAGTGGATCCCTCGCTCTTGAGCTCAACCTTCATCTGGTGCCATATCAAGGGCTCCCCAAGGCCTTCAAGGTGATAGCTACCTCATGGTCATCTGGCCTGACCAACACAATGTTGTCACTGCAAGGGATCTGTGTGATGCTCTGTAGGATGTCCAGAAAACGAAGGTCTCTTAACCCTACATTAGGACGGAATGTGAGAACGGAAGGACAGTCCTGAGGCAGGACCATAATTGTATACTGTTGTCAACTCCATGGGAGAACAAAGTCTTTCTGCCCTTCCTTTTGGATTGGAATGGAAAAGGGGCAAAAGTGTCAAATCAGTGGCTGCATACCATGTAACTGAGGCCATATTAATTGGTTCTAACAAGGATCCCACCCCTGACAGGCTGATACGGTAAGGCTACCCTTGTGGTCTATTGTCACCTTCCAGGATCCATCTGACCTCCCTTGAGAGCAACCCCTGGGGTCACTACCATGCTTCCCCACATGCTCTTGCAGGACCTTATTCCCGGGACTCGGTCAATGAGTCTGGGTCTGAAAACTGAATCACGTCCGGAACCAGGCAAAGAATGATAACTTCTCACTGGGGTACCCTCTCTTAGTCTCATGGTCTTCCATCCTTGATTTCTTCTCCTCGTAAGTGGTATTCTCCTCCACTGTCCACCTATTTTGCCCCTGGGGACCTCATGTTCTGTCTCGATAAACCTCAGGTCCCCTCTAGATTGCCAACCTGACCTTGTTGATTTTTTTTTTTAAAGATTTTGTTTATTTATTTGACAGACAGAGGTCACAAGCAGGCAGAGAGGCAGGCAGGAGGTGGGGGAAGCAGGCTCCCCACTGAGCAGAGAGCCCGATGTGGGGCTCAATCCCAGGACCCTGAGATCATGACCTGAGCTGAAGGCAGAGGCTTTAACCCACTGAACCACCCAGGTGCCCCTGACGTTGTTGATTATTATAATTGCAACCCCTGGCTATCTATGTAGGAGGAAAATTGCTGAATTAAATGGTAATTCTATGTTAAACTTTTCAAGAGTCTGCCAGACTCTTTTCCAAAGTGGCTGCATCATTTTACATTCCCAGTAGCAGGGGATGAAGATTCCAATTTCTCCCCATCCTCACCAGCACGGGTTTCTCACCCAGTAGGTATCTGTGATTTGCATTTCCCTAAAGGCTAAAGGCGTTACTCATCTTTCAAGTGTGATTTGGCCATTTGTAGACCTTCTGTGAAGATGTATCTATTTGGATCTTTTGCCCATTTAAAAATTGGGTTACTCGTCTTTTTATTATTGAGTTGTTAGCGTTCTTTGTATATTCTAGACAGAAATCCGTCATCAGATGTATGATTTCTCCCAGAATGGGAGAAAGTGTTTTTCCATGAGGTCATCTAACAGGACCTTCATTTCAACATCTGCTTACCGAGTACCTGATAGATGACTGGTAACCGGAGTTTACAGATCAATGAAGACATGTTTTCCACCTGCAGGAAAGGTGGAGAAGCACAGAATTGAGACCCCTGGATCAGCTCCTGCTTTTCTTCAGTCCTCTGGCCACTCCTTGTCTCTCCAACCTTTCCAGCCACCCCAAAGCTCAATCCTGAACCCTTCCCTTTCCTAACTACATTCATTCTGCTAACAATCTTATCCAGCTGTAAACAGATGATCCCAAAATGTGTATCTCTATCTCAGGATCCCATCCTCCCCCAAATGCTAGACTTGTCTATACAATTGCCCAGTTGATGTATTCCCTTGTATATCTAATAGACATCCCAAATCTAAGGGATTAACCTCCGGTATTACTCTCAAAATTTGTTCTACCCCTAGCCATCTGTGTCATTAAATGGCAATCCCGTTCTTCATCATTCAAGTCAAGAAACTTATAGTCATCTTTGACTCCTCTTTTTCTCTCACATCCAACATTCTGCTTGATAGCAAATCCTAAAATCTCTACACTCAAAATATATCCAGATTCTTTTTCTCCCCCCCTCTTTTTAAAAAAGATCCTACCTATTTATTAGAGAGAGAGGGAGAGCCCAAGCTGGGGCAGCAGGAGAGGGAGAAGCAGGCTCCCCACCGAGCAGGGAACCCAGTATGGGTCTCTATCCCAGGATCCCGGGACCATGACCCAAAACAAAGACAGGCACCCAACAGATTGAGTCACCCAGGTGCCCCCAAATATATCCAGATTCTAACAACTTGTCACCACCTGACTCAGTGCTAACAGCTGGGGTTGAGTCAATCACATCTCTCATCTGGATTATTGCACTGGCCTTTTAATTCATCTTCCTACTTCTGCCCTTATCTGCCTCCTACAGTCTATTCTTAACATAGCAGCAAGAGTAGATTCACTTAAAATGTCAGATCATGTCACTCTGCTTATAACCCTCCCATGGCTTTCTATCTTAAGCAGAGATAAAATTGAAACTCCTGTAGTATTCTGTGAGGCCATACATGACCTTGTCTCTCTCCCCTAACCTTTGTATCTCATCTCCTCCTAGTCTCTCCTTCACTAACTCCACTCAGTCATACTACTTCCTCATTCAGATTCATGCCCAGGGCCTTTGCACTTGCTGTTCCCTTTGCCTGTGTAGTTACAGCCTCAGTGAGTTAGCAGCCAAGTATCTGCTGGTGGGCCTGGAGCCACTCTTAGCTGCTCTTCTAAACATATTTAATTTTCAAATAAAGTCAAGAGCAAAGACATGCTTCTTCTACTTAACATAAGCAACTATTTCTCAAGCAGCTGATTATGCATAATTCCACCTTGTCAATATTAGAGTTATGGATATATATTCATTTTCTAGCTGAGTTAAGCCCCTCTTTGATATTTCATACTATAGGTCCTAAAATTTAAGATTGACTGCTATTAACACATTATGTTAGATAGTAGAAAAATGGGACAGAGAAAAAGAAAATGTATGCACAAATACATTCCTATCAAAGTGAGAAAGAAATGTTCATAACCACGATAGCCCTTGTTTTTGCGATTGGTCATTTGATTATCATTCATATTTATGACTTCCTTCTTCTATTCCCATAGGCCTTCTTGGCTGTCAGCACAGATTAAGATGCACGAAGTCACTATAGCAAGAATGGAAGCCATGGAGGTGAGTCATTTGCTCACATAACTTACGTATGCCTTTAGGATCTGCCCGAGGCCAGTCTTGACCACTTCCATTTAAAGATGGAATGCCTCTGGACACATCTGGCTCTATGGCTAGCCAACACCCAGAGCATTATGGACGCTTTAGTTGAGTAGTTTAATCTTTGCTAGAGCTCAACAACAAGTTAGAAGCTGTTTCTCCAAAAGGAGGATAGTTCTGTGCAGAGAGTGGCATAGCTTTGCTCAAAACCCTAACAGTCTGAACTGAGGAGCTGGCCAGTGGCTCCATACAGCATCCCTACCAGTCACAGACACTTTGATCACCATGGGATTTACTGGGCCAGACAGCCCAGATGGGCATGCAGCTTTCGTGGTAGCCTGGACCCGTGGAGAGTCACCTATTTCTCTGTACTCCAACCAAAATGGGGAATCCTTTGGGTTGTTGGATAAATGGGTCAAAGCAGCAGTCCTAAATGTGTACATTGCCTCCCAAACATCCTAACAACCTAAGGTGTTCTACTTTTTCCTATTGATGAGGGGACCATAAGCAGCAACTTGTCCTTAACCCTTCGAAGGGATATCTTGATGTGGCCCATGCATCTAGACTCCTAGGAATTTCATTGAAGTGGTAGGTACCCAAAGTTTTGTGTTTTGTATCCCACCATCTGGCCCCTTGTGTCTACCCAAGGTGTCTAGGGTGGTGGCTGTTTCTCTGCTTGCCCACAGATTCAATCTATGTGAAGTCATGCTCATACCCTTTTGGTGCAGATCGGTCAAGTCCAAACCTCCTCCTCCACTTTCTGCTCCTTCCCCCACAAAACCCTAAGTTCCAGAAACACTGAACTTCTTATCATTCTCTAAAGATGCAATGCCCTTGCAGGTCTCTGGATACCGATTGTGCTCTCAATATTGGATGGCTCTTTCCTGTCTCCTCTAGTAAATGTCTGCTCTTCCTTAAGATAGAACTAAAATATCTCCTCTGTGAAGCCTATCCCTCCTTCCTCTCCACCGTGCTCCTATAAACCACTTTTTTTTCCCCCTTGATTGTGTACCGATCATGTCATATGAGAATTACCTGCTGCCAGGTAAAGGCTCCACAGCAGGGTCTGCTCTACTTCTCTTCCCATCCTCTGATCTCGGTGAGCTTCTGTGCATTGGTTGGAGCTCTGTAAATGTGCCCTGAATTAATTAAACTTCCTTCCTAGTTGACTGCCTTCAAAGTGGCTATGCTCAGTACAGGACTGAGCTATCTTTACGAGTCATTATTTTGAATAATTAATATGCTAAATTTTCTACTTCTCCAGTGCTAATTTTATAATTGCATTTATTACATGTTATTACATGTGATACATGGGAATGAGACCCCCATAGTCCTATTGCCATCAAAATTTGGAAATAAAAATTTACCTGATAGTTAAATAAGGAAAAAAAAAGCCATGTGTAGTAGGTATAATTCATCTTAGGTGGGAGGAAGGCCAAGATATTGTCTGTAAATGTGGACTGAGGAATGGGTTTGTCCAAAAGTTCAGTTTAGGCCTCCAGAAGGTCAAATGAAGGAGACAGGATTGGAATTTGATTATGCTCAAAATGATCCTAGTATCCTCATTAATGGGTGCAAGAAGCCACTACCTAGCATTGACAAGGAAGCTCCAAGAGCCAGAGGCTGGCAGGATCCTTCCCAGTCCCACCCAGGACCCCTCAGTGGGCATCCTCTGGTGGACCCCTGCCACCATCACATGGGTGCGGCAGGCTGTCAGAACTGCAGATCATTCTGCTCAGGTCGTGATCTCAGGGTCATGAGATCGAGCCCTGCGTGTTGGGCTCTGTGCTCAGTGGAGAATCTGCCTGAGATTCTCTCCCTTTCTCTCTGCCCTTCCCCTTGCTCTTGTATTCCTGTGTGTGCTCTCTCTCAGATAAATAAATAAATCTTAAAAAATAAAAATAAAAATACCCATCTTGTCTCTTCTTAGGATGAGTGTTCTTCAAACATTTTTGGCTAGCATGGACTATTAACAATGTAACCCCCTCATACACTTTTTTAAAGGATTTTATATATTTATTTGACAGAGAGAGAGATCACAAGTAGTCAGAGAGGCCCGCAGGGGTGGGGGTGGCAAGCAGGCTCCCTGTTGAACAGAGAGCTGGATGTAGGGCTCCATCCCAGGACCCTGATATCATGAACTGAGCCGAAGACAGAGGCTTAACCCACTGAGCCATCTAGGCCCCCCCCCATACATTTTTTAATTGACATACAACATTTTTTATCATCAGCTTAAATCAGTGCAAAGAATATAATTTTTGGTGCATTAGACATATTGATAAAGTTTTACTCTTTTAAATGTATCCAGTGGACATAAGTAACATCACTATTTGATACTCACTATCATGTATTTTTAAAGTACTTAAGCCAACTGTTCATTAACATTTTACATTGTTCCTTTTTGCTCTTTATCTCATATTTTAATTCCATTTCTCTCAGAAGATTTCATTCTAATATAATGTATTTTAATGCCTTAAAGTCTTTTATTTATCTTCCTAACATAATTCTCTGCAATGTAGAAATTCAATTTTATTTCTTGAGACCTAAGTCTTTAAATTTAAAAATACCTTCCAGTTTGAGCTACTGTTATTATCAGCATATTATTCATCAAAATATCATAAATAGGGGACGCCTGGGTGGCTCAGTTGGTTGAGCGGCTGCCTTCGGCTCAGGTCATGATCCCAGCGTCCTGGGATCGAGTCCCACATCGGGCTCCTTGCTCGGCAGGGAGCCTGCTTCTCCCTCTGCCTCTGCCTGCCACTCTGTCTGCCTGTGCTCGCTCGCTCTCTCTCCCTCTCTCTCTGACAAACAAATAAATTAAAAAAAAAATATCATAAATATGTTATAAATCTTATGGATAATTATTAAAGATTAAAAGCAAATTTTTTTGGAAGTGCATATCTTTTTTTTTAAAGATTTTATTTATTTATTTGACAGAGAGATAGATCACAAGTAGGCAGAGCAGCAGGCAGAGGGAGAGGGAGAAGCAGGCTCTCTGCGGAACAGGGAGGCCGATGTGGGGGTCTATCCCAGGGCCCTGGGTCATGACCCCAGCCAAAGGCAGCCGCTTAACCGACTGAGCCACCCGGGCGCCCCTGGAAGTGCATATCTTCAGATAAATAAGTCTGCATTTAAAAAATGAGTTTATGTATTTGTGGATGAATGAAGGCACTACTACTGCTAGAAGGTATGTAATGGTAATAATAATAACAATAGTAAACTTCCTTCTCCCACTGTTGAGACAGGGCTTGAAACCCTTAACAGGGTTTCTATTTTCCAGTGTTACAGATATAGCTCTGAGAAACTTTGTTTATATCAAAACAAAACAAAACAAAAGATGGGAAGGGAAAGAATTTCATTATAGCAACATCACTACATTTTTTTTTGCACTCCGTATATGCCAAAAACATACAAAAATTAGGTTCCGCCATCTATTAGCTGACAACTTCGTTCCTTCCACTCCAGTTTTGTTAATTGCAAAGAACTGGAATGAGAGGACTTGTAAGACCATCCAGTCTCCAAAGTCTTCAGCTGCCTCAAGGCCACGGGCAGTAGGTTGAATTGTACTTTTGCTTGGTTTTACCCTTGAGGCAACACACCAGTTAGAATCAGTTTGCCCAGATGCGCCTTCCTTCCGTAAAGAGGATGACGGAGCAAATGTGAAAGGGAAGATGGGGACAGAATTCCAGCCTGGGGCACACATGTTCAGGGCAATCTTTTAGGGAAGAATTTCCCCCTTACAGAGAGATGGTGAGGACCCCAGAGTCGAAGCCTGTCTGCTCATCGTAGAGCTCCTGCTTTGAGGTCCGGAACCTGGTTAAAAGAATTTACCTACTTTAATTCTTTCTTTCTTTTTTGTTTTTGAGTTGATTTCTTCTAATTTCTGTCTGTGTTTTCTCTGGTCTAAGAGAATTAGACAGATCTGTATAGGAGGTAAGTGTCACCAAATAGACATTTAGTAGCTGGAGGGCATAGAGGCTGTTTTCTACATTTTAATAAGAGCTATGATTTCTATTAATTGTAGAGGACATCGGATTGGCTCACAGAGTGGATATCTGTCGTTTCTGCCTACTCAGCATTCATTCCCCTCTTAATAACAACACATCATTTTGTTTACTGAAATGAAATGGAGGTAAATTAACTCTGAATGTAGGGAGGGTTGTTTTAGTGTATCATCAAATGTGTCACCACAGAAAAGGACAATAATATTTTGCAAGTTCTTTTCTGACTTTGTCTTTGATACCTTTGACCATCTTGCAACTTTTGAAATACTAGATTATGGTACTAAAATTTTTCCTGTACAGTGTTTATCTAGACATAAAGCTGTTTGTTTGGAGTGGACGGGTGTGTTGGTTTCCTCGGGCTGAGGTAATAAAATACTGCAAACTGGTAGAAATGACAGAAATTTATTCCCTCAAAGTTCTGGGGGCTGAAAATCCAAATTCAAGATGTCAGTAGAGTTGATTCCTTCTGAGGACTTCGTGGGAGACTCTGTTCTCTTTCCTAGCTTCTGCTGACAGACAGCAATTCTTGGGGGTTTTGTCTTGTAAATGCATCTGTTCCAACTTCGCCTCATCTGCCTGTGGCATTCTCCCCATGTCTCTGTGTCTTTACACAGCTGTCTTCTTTTTTTTTTTTTTTAAGATTTTTAAAATTTATTTGTCAGAGAGAGAGAGAGAGTGAGCGAGAGCACAAGCAGGCAGAGTCAGAGAGAAATGCAGGCTCCCCACTGAGCAAGGAGCCCGATGTGGGACTTGATCCCAGAACCCTAAGATCATGACCTGAACCGAAGGCAGCGGCTTAACCAACTGAGCCACCCAGGATCCCTACACAGCTGGCTTATAAGGACATCAACCATCATGGTTTAGGGCCTACCTACACCATAGGTAATACAGTAGGTAATATATAAGCCAGCTAGGAGAATGGGGGCCATTGGGGAAAAATTATTTCCATTTTACCAAAAAGTTTCAAAAAGAAAATGTTTATCCTTCAAGTTTCATTTCAGGTGAAATCATGTTTTATACTTTTGTTTGGCTTTTAGGACAAGCAATTGAGAGGAAAGCAACTTTGTGAGGAAAGCAACACATATTTCAAAATGATAATGGTACGTGTTATCGGGTTTTAGTATGTTCCCAAATTAACAAATTCCCTGTAATAATTGATATTTGTATTACGTTTACTTCATATGTGTTTGCTTTTGAAAGAGTATCCTCTGGCTCACCTTCTGTTTAAGCCTACTTTTCTTTGTTTTTTTTTTTTAATTATTATTATATATTCTTACTTTTCCTGTTTCTTTATTGCCTACTTCCTAGGCCACCTCTTTAACTTACATGTAAATCATGCTATAAACATATGTAAAATGTGTGCTATTCTTACCCACTCTACTTTAAATTTCTGTAATGAGAAATTTAAGGTAACACTGTATTAACTAACTGGAATTAAAATTAAAATTTTTTTTTAATTGTCTATAATGAACACTAAAAAAGCCACGGACAAAATAATTGTTGCTCAATATGAGGTGGTTCGTATTAAAGGTGATCTTTATGAACTTCTCAGCTTTGTATCTCATTGCCTATGCCTTTGACATCCACTTGATTTTCTGTGTGTATTTGTTTTCTATTTTGTTGTTTTTTTAAATGGTGAAAACAGGATCCAACTTGTTTGTTTTCTGATGATTCTAATCCAGCAGGAACTTCACCACTCTAACATATTTAATGTTTATTGTTGGTTTTCTTTACTGCGAACTCTGCCAACTTCTGCTGGTTTCTGTTTCAGGTCAACTGATACACTAGGGAAGAAACTTAAAAGCTAATAACCTCCCCTTTATGAATTCGGAAGGCTTCAGTTCTAAGGATGCTAAAGCCAGTTTATAAATTGTTAGCTTTGGGAAATACATTATGAGCTAGTAATAGGGTTCAACAAAATGTTTTCTGCACTAAGGTGTCATAGAGGTCCCAATTCCTAAAAAGAAAAATTTTAAGACCATGCATAATCATCCCAGAGTGGATGGGTTTCCACAGAATAGCAAACAACCCCGCAATGTCAGTGGCTTAAAACAGCAGTGGTTTACTAGCTACATGTCCAAAGATGGTCAAGGGGAAGACTCTGCTTGTGGTAGTCCCCCACGGGATCCAGGACATGAGCAAAGGGCATACTGGCTCTTAAAGTTTCCACTTGGCAATGACACACATCATTTTATAATGTCAGGGCCAGCACCTTCCAGATGGGGTGGGTGGAGACCTAGCTGTCTATGTCTAGAGACCTAGTATGTCTAGAATAATTCATTAGACAATGCAAGCCATATAGTTATGCTTGAATTAAAAGGGAATGGGAAATGCAATTCTACCACATTTCCAGGAAGAAGAGAACTAGAATTGGAATTGGAATATTTTTGGACAGGCCTAACCTCTACCTCTAACCTCTACCATGCCCTGAGTAACAGATCGGTATCTAAAAGCAGAAGCAATTCTGGTTATTGGAAATGTTCCAACAGTACCACAGAAAAGGACCTCAGTGTTTGGTCAGACTTTGGAGATGTGTGGTAGCTTCTCAAATGTCTTTCTTCTGCTTCACTATATTCTGGCCAGATTTTCCATCATCTGATATCTTATATTCACTTTTTCTGGGAGAACTATGTGCTGATTTCTATAGCCAGGCACTCTAAAACGTCTTCTATTTCCATATTCTTGTAACATTACTTCTGAAAAATCACAGTAGCTAATGACTTCTCTAATCTAGTTTCTATATCTACACTTTTTTTTTTTTTTTCAGAGAACTGCATAGAACTCAGTTGTGTACATTTAGGTAAACTGCTTAACCAACATCTCCAAGTCTCAACTGTCCTGCCTATGAAGTAAAATAATAATCACTCTTACCTTTTAGGGTATTTTGAGTATTAGAAGAGGTGATGTTTGTAAACACTACCTAATACAGATATTAGCTAAATCTTACACAATGCTTGTTAGACAGCAGCCCTTTATAAGTGATCCATATCATAAGACTCATTTAATTCTCCCCAAAACTCTATATGGTAACTAGCATCGTTGTCCTCATTTTATAGATAAGGGCATAGGAGCACAGAGAGGTTTAATAACTTGCCCAGAGGCACATAACCAATAAATGGTAGAACAGAAAGCCAACAACAGGCAGTCTGTGCCAAAGACCATGCTCTTAATTTCTGTGTTCAGTGGAGTGTGTGGAAGTAAATGCTCAAAATAGTTTGCTTATTTTTATGTTATGGATATTGTTATTATCACTTGTTTAAAATGAAGCTCTATAGTTTTCTCATGGGAAAAGTTAAACCCTCTTCTTGCATTAGCAACGTGGTATTTTATAAAAATGCCTGAATGCTGGGGCGCCTGGGTGGCTCAGTCAGTTAAGCATCTAACTCTTGATTTTGCCTCATGTCATGATCTCAGGGTCGTGAGAGCAGCCCCATGTCGGGCTCGGTGCTCAGTGAGGAGTCTGCTTGAGATTCTCTCTCCCTCTGTCCCCACTAATGCTTGCTCACTCCCTCTCTCTCACTCTCTCTCAAAATAAAGAAATAAAATCTTTTTTAAAAAATAAAAACCACATCAATTCTTCTAATATTATTTACAAAGAAATGAACAATAAACCCCAAGGGACACCATGGCTTCTGTCTTGGTGTGTTCTGGTCTGCCTTGTTTCCTCTCTTTCTCTCCTTTCCAACTTTCTCTTGGATCGCTTGCTGTAGGGGAATGCAGCTGCCATATTGTCAAGATACTCAGGTTGCTCCTTTGGGAAGAAACTGAGGTCTCTGGCCAATAGTCAGTTAGAAACCGAGAACTACCAAAAATCATGTGAGCAAGTGTGGAAGTAGATCCTCCCCCAGTCCAGCCCTCAGGGGACTGTGGTCCCAACTAACAGCTCGACTGCTATCACATGAAAGACCCTGGGAGACTCAGCTATGATGTTCCCAGATGCCTGCCCCTCCCCCACCTCCCAGAAAAGGTGGGATAATAAATGTGCTTTTCAGCTGCAAGGGGTAATTTGTTACATGGTAACACATAGCTAAAACAGGTATCAGCACCTTGAAGTAGGATGCTGCTATAACAAAAAACTAAAATGTGGAAAAGGCTTTTTTTTTAAAAAAAAAATAAACAAAGTTCTTGGCCATGCTGTATAAATTTAAAAAGTAGCCTGCCAATTTCTGTACACAAATACGCTAGGATTTTGGTTGAGATGCCATTGAATCTATAGAACAACATGGGGACCATTGCCGCCTCACAGTATTGCTTCTACCAATCCACAAATATGGCATAGTTCTTCATTTAATTAGGTTTTTTAACTTTGCTTAGCAATATTTTATAGTTTTAGGTATATATATGTCTCACACATCTTTCATTATTTTTATTCCTGATATTTTGATGCTGTCATGAATGTTTAAAAATTTTTCTAGTAACTGGAACTACAATTTTTTTGATGCTATCATAATCTTAAAATACTTTTCAATTATTCATTTCTTGTAAATAGAAATTCAGTGAATTTTAAGGTTTGTTTTGATTTGGTCTTTTAATGTGGGCCTTATATCTTGTGGCTTTTTAAAGTTTACTCTTTGTTTCTAGCAACCTTATTTTATTCTCTTCTCTTCTCTTTTATATTTTTTTAAAGATTGAATTTGGGGCACCTGGGTGGCTCAGTGGGTTAAAGCCTCTGCCTTGGGCTCAGGTCCTGATCCCAGAGACCTGGGATCGAGCCCCGCATCCGGCTCTCTGCTTGGCCTACCTACTTGTGATCTCTGTCAAATAAAAAAAAAAAAAAAGATTGAATTTGAGAGACAGAGAGTGTGCACACACTGGGGGAAAAGGCAGAGGGAGAGGGGAAGCAGACTCCCGGACGAGCAGGTGAGCCTGAGGAGGGGCTCTATTCCAGGACCCTGAGATGACCTGAGCGGGAAGGCGGATGCTTAACTGACTGAGCCGCCCAGGCGCCCCCTAGCAGTCTTATTTAGATTGCACTGGATTGTCCATATACACCATCATGTCATTTACAAATAAAGACAGTTTTATATCTTCTTTTCTAATCTGATTTCCTTTAATATGTCTAATAAACACATGCACACACATATACACACATAGACAATATACAATAACTTGTGTATATATAGTTGGAGGTAATTTGCTAAAATTTTGTTAAAAGATTTTATACATATATTCTCTGTACTTCTGTTTTCTTGTCTATACTTATCTGGCTTGGTATCAAATGATTCTGGCCTCCTAAAACAAGTTAGGGAGTTTTTCCTCCTTTTCTATTTTAATGAGTTTATGTAGAAGTTTTATTATTTCTTCCTTTAAAATTTTATGAAATTTTAAAAAAATTCATAAAATTCACCAGTGGCTTGAAGTTTCCAATTTCTTTTTTTTTTTTTTTAAGATTTTATTTATTTATCTGACAGACAGAGATCACAAGTAGTCAGAGAGGCAGGCAGAGAGAGGGGGAAGCAGGCTCCCCACTGAGCAGAGAGCCCAATGTGGGGCTCAATACCAGGACCCCGGGACCACGACCCGAGCCGAAGGCAGAGGCTCTAACCCACTGAGCCACCCAGGCGCCCCAAAGTTTTCAATTTCTTTAAGGTATGTAGGGCTTTTCAAGTTTTCTTTTCCCTCTTGGGTATGTTTTGACAATTTTTGTCTTTTAAGAAATTTGTCCATTTTCCCAAGGACATCAAATTTCTTAGCATAAAGTTGTTGACAATATTTTTCTATTAATCTGATATTGTTAATTTATAAACTTTATTTTTCCTTGACCAGTCTAACTAGAGACTTGTCAGTTTTACTGGTTTGTTTCAAGGAACCAGCATTTACTTTCTTGACTTTCTCTATTTTTAAAATTTTTTATTTCATTAATACTCTTATTTCCTTTCTTTACTTACTTCGGATTTAAATTGCTTTTTTTTTAAACATGAAAGTTTATTGATTTAAGTCCTTTCCTTTTTAAAAATCTTTTATTATTATCATTATTTTTAAATACAGGTTTTATTTAATTATTTGTCAGAAAGAGAGAGATAGCACAAGCAGGGGGGAGTGGCAGACAGAGGGAGAACCAGGCTCCCCACCGAACAAGGAACCCTATGTGGGACTTGATCCCAGGACCCCGGGGTCATGATCTAAGCCGAAGGCAGACACTCAACTGACTGAGCCACCCAGGCATCCTTTCCTTTTTTTTTTTTTTTTTAAGTAAATATTGTAAATATTCCTTTAAACTCTTGGGGCATCCCACAAGTTTTGATATTTTGTATTTTCATTTTCATTTCATTCAAACTATTTCCTAATTTCCCCTGAGATTTCCCCTTTGGCCCATAGATTATTTAAGGGTGCATTATTTAATTTTCAAATATTTGGGGATTTCCCCCATATACTTCTTCTTTTTTTTTTTTTTCCTTTTAAGCTTTATTTATTTATTTGAGAGAGAGAGAGAAAGAGCACAAGTGGGAGGGTCAATGGAAGAGAGACTCTGAAGCAGACTCTGTTCTGAGCACAGTCTGTGATGCAGGGCCCAATCTCTCAACCCTAAGATCACCACCTGAGCTGAAACCAGGTGTCAGCTGCTTTAACCAACTCTACCACCCAGGGACCCTCAGATATCATTCTTTATTAACTTCTTGTTTAACTCTATTATAATTGGATTGTGTATCTTGCTCTTGTTGGCCAGAATGTCGTATAACTGCCAATTAGGTCGAATTGGTTGATAGAGTAGTCAGATCTATATCCATATTGATTTTTTGTTCCATGATTACTGAGAGAGAAGTGTTGAAATCTCCACGTGTAATTGTGGATTTGTTGAAATCTCCATGTGTAATTGTGAATTTGTATATTTCTCTTTTCACTTCCATCAGTTTTTGCTGTGTATTCTTGATCTCTAATTTATAGGTGCATACACATTAAGATTGTTGTATATTACTGATGAATCAACCCATTTCTCAATATGTGATGTCTGTCTTTAATCCTGGTAATTTCTCTTGTTCTGAAGTCTATTTCACTTAATATTAATATAGCTAGTCCAGCTTTCTTTTGATGTTATGAACAAAATTGTGTCCCTGCTCCAAAATTCATATGTTGAAGCCCTAATCCCAGCACTCAAAATGTGACTATATTTGGAGATAGGGCCTTTAATGAGGTAATTTAGGTTAAATGGGGTTCCTATGATTTGGCTCTAATCTAATATCTGGTGTCTTTATAAGTAGAAAAAGAGACACCAGGGAGGGAGTTACTTTCCAGAGCACAGAGGAAAGGCCATATGAAGACACAGAGAGAAGGAAATAATCTGCAAGCTTGGAAGAGAAGCCTCAGAAGAAACCAACCTTGTTGAGACCTTGATCTTGGATTTCTAGTTTTCAGAACTGTGAAAAAATTAATTTCTGTTGTTCAAGCCATGTAGTCTGTGGTATTTTGTTATGGCAGCCCTAGTAAAATAACATTTGATTAGTGTTTTCATTATATATCTTTTTTCATCCTTTTATTTTATCTATATAATTATATTTAAACTAGCTTTCTTATAGATTGCATATAATTAGATCTTCTATTTTTAAAGCCAATCTGAGAATCTCTGTTTTTTAATTAGAGGGTGTAGAACACTTAGATTTAGTGTAATTATTAATATGATTGGATTTAGGTCCACAATTTTATTACCTTACTGATTGTTTCCCCTGATTTTGTTCTTTTCTTTTCCCTTTCCTATAGTCATTTCAATTATTTAAATACTTTCAGTATTCTATTTAACTTACTGTAAGGATTATTATATGCCACTGGTCTGTGCACCAGTTAAAAGAAGGAAATTTGCTTATTTTTTCTTTGTCAACTTTCTTGCAAACTTGAGATTAATTTAAATGAGGCACTATCATCTTAACCTCATTAAAATTGAAGCTGATATTCCAAACCACACTGGATTTATATAATCACCATTCACTTGGACAAAGGCAATGTGCTTGACTGACTTCCATCATCTCACTGACTTTTTCCAAGATCAAATCCAGTAAAAATAAAGTGAGAACAATAGAATTAAATCCAAGAGTTTGTCTCAGCTAAAGTAACAGCAGATTTAGGATAATAAAAAAAAACTCAAATCTTCTTATTACTATCACCCTTAAACTTGAAAAGTTATATGGGCTTTTATGGGCTTCAAGTTTAGTAGATGTAGAGACTATTTGTTAAAGTCTTAAATAAATGAAAAATATAATACATTTATGTATGAGATTATTCAGTAGAACAAAAATGTCAGTTCTCTTTAACTTAATTTATATTAAATGTGATGCCAATCAAAATTCTAAACATCTTTCATCAAAAATGGTATATTTATTATAAATTATAAGGAAAATTATTGTGAAAGAAGGGCTAAGGCAGTCTTGATAAAGCAGGAGAAAGAAGAAACAGCTCCTTTACCAGATATCAAAATATATTACAAAGGCATAGAAATTAAAGTAGTGCAATATTAGCATAACAGTAAAAATATTAATCAGTGAAAGGAAGTAGAGCGTTTAGGAACAGACCAATGAGAACTTGGTATGTCACAGAAGTGGCATTATGAATGAGAAGGATTGTTGATACCTTACATTAGAATAGCAGCTTTCTATTTGTAAAATTATATCTGTATCTCACAGCATAATAGAAAATGAATTAAAGATTCTTATGTAAAAAACAGAATTAAGAAGGCACCTGGGTGGATCAGTGGGTTAAGTGACAGACTCTTGGTTCCCAGCTCAGGTCATGTTCTTAGGGTCTTGAGATCAACCTCTGTGTCTGGCTCTGTGCTTAGTGGGGAGTCTGCCTATCTCTCTCTTTCCCTTTGCCCCCAACCCTGCTTACAGATGTTCTCTCTCTCTCTCTCTCTCAAATAAAATAAATAAACTCTTTAAAAAAATTAAGGACACAAAAGTTGAAACTTATCAGAATATAATAGGGAAGAATATCTTTATGACCTAGGAATAAAAAAATCCTAATCAAGAATATTTTTTCCGGGGCACCTGGGTGGCTCATTTGGTTAAACATCTGCCTTCTGCTCAGGTCATGATCCCGGGGTCCTGGGATCAAGCCCTGAGTAGGGCTCTCTGCTCAAAGGGAAGTCTGCTTCTCTCTCTCCCTCTGCCCCTCCTTCCTCTCGTGCTCTCAATCTTTCTCTTTCAAATAAATGAATAAAAATCTTTTAGAAGAAGAAGATTTTTTCTACCCATATTGCCATTCATTCATAGTTTATCAAAGAATGTAGAACTGCTTTAAAAATCAACATATTTAAGGAGAGGTATGCCTGGGTGGCTCAGTCAGTTAAGTATTTGCTTTCAGCTCTGGTCATAATCCTAGGGTCCTGGGATTGAGTTCCACATCAGGCTCCTTGCTCAGCAAGGAACCTGCTTCTCCCTCTGCCTGCTGCTCCCCCTGTTTATGCTCTCTCTCTCTCTCTCTTTCTGACAAATAAATAAATTAAATTAAAGAAAAAAAAATATATATGGAGAAACAGATATACTTCCTGTTTCATTTAGTATTTCCACTTCTTTTCCTAAGCCAAGTGATCTCTAAGAAAATTCAAAGACATCAGGCAAAGTTTTTTTCTAGTACATTTCTAATTTAGTTCTCTTCTTATAATAAACAACATGTATACTGATATTGTCCCTTATCTCCTCAAAACTGTTATCTGATTCAATAATACAAAATTTGATGTATTTCAATGGAACTATTTTTTCTTTTTCTCTTTCTTTATTTCCTTCCTTCCTTTCTTCCTTCTTCTTCTTCTTTTTTTTTTTTTAGTAATAACTTTCTAGATAGGATATGAACCTAGAACAAAAAGGTAAAAACTGTCAGAATATATGCCTGCTCCATTTTCCTGTTGTTGTTGTTTTTTTTTAAGACTTTATTTATTTATTTGACTGAGAAAGACACAGCAAGAGAGGGAACACAAGCAGGGAGAATGGGAGAGAGAGAAGCAGGCTTCCCGCTGAGCAGGGAGCCCCATGTGGGGCTGAAGCCCAGGACCCTGGGACCATGACCTGAGATAAAGGCAGATGCTCAATGACTGAGCCACCCAGGAGCCCCCATTTTCCTCTTTTTGAACTGCATCGTATTCCTTCATTTTTGGGGAATTTTATTTCAAGACAATTACTAGTGCACAATGAAAGAAAATATATTGTAATTTATCATGTTTACTAATGATGTAACTTTGTTAACTTTTATAATCTAAATAGCAGTTAGAGTTATTACTTGCAAAGTCATTGGCTTGGAAACTATTTCCATAAGAAATCATATCTCATTTCATTAAAATAAAGACAAAATTCATTCTCAAAGAAAACTCAATTGTCTCCTAAGAATAGCATTTCAGAGATTTAAAGAAATTAGAGGTGGAAAAATCAATTAAAACTAATCTACCAGCTTGTCAGAAAGGATTGCTTTTTACAAATTATATTCTAGTTCTTTGTCCAGGTTAATTTTAAATGTCTCAAGGCATGGAGCACTTGCTATATTCCTTTGAAATCTTTCCTTTATCTAATTGAACTTCCCAATAATCTTTTTTCCCCTAATATCTAACCTCCACGTTGGGGATTAATTTGGTGCTATTACTTTTTGTTACATTTTTCCCCCTATACTATTGCCCCTTCATTCCCAAATTCACTTTTTGTACTCTCAGATATTTATAAGGAGTTAGGCTTCATTTAACCTATTTAACCTAATGATAATAATCTCTTGAAGAGAACTTTAGGTCTTTTTTTTTACATTTTCCCTGTCTGCCTCTCTTTCTTTCCTCCCTCTTTCCTTCCCTCCATCCCCCTTCCCTTCCCTTCATATTTTCTTTTTGCAGATTTTGTAATGAAGTGCTTAAATGTGAAAGATACTTGGCAGGAACAAGTAGAGAAAGGAGATCATAAATTTTTTGTTTGATCAAGGAGAATCAATTCTTCTGCAAATTAGCAATATATTTCCTGTCCACCTCTAGGTATGAGTGAAGCATTTTTCTCTTGTAGATGATTTCTGGTTCTTTTTATAACATCTTCTGTCTTACAGTATTCTTCATTTCAGATTTCCTCCTTTCTATTTCATTACGTTTATATGAATTTAAAATTGAGTATTTCTCTAAGTTGCATGGTATTATTTATGTTGTACCCTTTGAATATGAAGACGATGGTTTTCCTCCATTTACAAGATTTAAATTCTTGCCTTTATCTATGCAGACAATTAATTGTGAGACACCATGCACACTGGCAATCTGAACTCAATTCTACTGTCTGAAGATAAGCAAAACAAGGATTTTCTGGAGGGATGAGAGGATATCATATAGCCAGGGAAAGAGATTGCCCTAAGCATATAAACATAAATTCTTTGTAGGCAGAACCAGTTCAATAAAATGCCAGTGTCTGCAATAACAATTCTTGGTCGCCTGGGGGAAGGGCAAAGACAAAGAGTGTGATGAATTTTATTGTGTGCTTTTGTGCTCATAAATTAAATTTCTATGATATCCTGTATAGAGCCCATCTACGATCATCTTTCAAGAACAGTGGAATAAGGGGTGCCTGGGTGGCTCAGTGGGTTAAAGCCTCTGTCTTTGGCTCAGGTCATGATCTCAGGGTCTTGGGATCGAGCCCCACATCAGGCCCTCTGCTCAGCAGGGAGCCTGCTTCTCCCCCCCCACCCGCCTGCCTCTCTGCCTACTTGTGATCTCTGTCTGTCAAATAAATAAATAAAAATCCTAAAAAAAAAGAACAGTGGAATAAGAGCTTATAAAATTTAATAAATATATTTTCAATACTTAGGGAAATTTTACAGATTAATTTCATTAGCTTTCTCCTCTCTGCTCAAATTCTGCCTCTGTACTTTAATAGCTGTGTGATCTTGGGAAAGTAACTTAGCTCCTCCATGCCTCAGTTTCCTGTTATAAAATGGTGACACAGCCTATTGGAGGAAAAAAAAGAGTTCTAAATTGAGAATAAATAGTGTTTAATATTGTAAAGTGCTTGGCACAGTGTCTTAATAAAAGCTAATTTTCATTTTTTTTTTCATTCATTAAATAGGTTTTTATCGAGTGTCTTCTACATGATAAAGCCAGAAATAGCTCACAGTATAACAACAAAGACTGACACAATATCTAACTGTACATATGAGGTGATGCAAAACCATACAATGTTGTTTGGAACCAAGAAGTGAGCATTAACCCGTGTGCTCGATTAGGCGAAAAGCTTGGCCTTTGTAGAATGAGCACAATAAAAAGTGGACAAGGTGAAGGAAGCAGGAGTGAGTGGATCAGTGTGTGAAGCAAAGTATATTCCAGGCAAAGGGAATGGCATAAGCAAAAGCTTGAAAGCACAGAGGTACATGATGCTTGCAAATGAGTGATAAGGTATGGGTCAAGCATGCTTAGGTGGGGGAGTGAGGGCAGGGAGACCCTTTTTCTATTTTTAGTGAATCCTCTACTGTATGAGTTTGGGTTGTGGGAGGGCCCCACCTCCCAAAAGAATGTGAAGGGAGGCAAACATTTCCTCTGTCTGCCTTCTGGCTGCTAAGGTATAGGTTGTCAGTGTGAATAGGGAGAAAGCGTTGTTAGGTTACCAAAGTTCAGGAAGAGTGGCCACAGTAAGAAGCCAGTGAGATGGTACCATCTTGCCAGGCTGCACCATCGTCTGCTCTGTATTGTCTGCTGCCAGTCCTCCATAGATCCTGACCTTTTGCGGAAACAGGTCTCCATCTTTGCATTGATGCAGTGGGCAACCTGACAATGCCTTCTCTCATTTTGTATCCTGGGAAAGTTAACTAGAATTCCTTCTGTTTGCAACTAAAATGGATCTCAAATAATAGAAGATTTAATCTTTTTGGTTTGTTACTAGTGTTTCCTAAACACCAAGTATTTCTGTGATAAAACTTTTTATATAATGTAAAATTGATGTAAATGTGAAATAAAAAATTTTTTTGAAACTAAAAGATGTATTTAAAATGTAATAAAAGGGATCCTGGGGTGGCTCAGTTGGTTAAGTGTCTGCCTTTGGCTCAGGTCGTGATCTCAAGGATCTGGGACTGAGCCCCATATAGGGCTCCTGGCTCAGTGGTGAGTCTGCTTTTCCCTCTCCTTCCATGATCTCTCTTGCTTTTACTCTCTCTCAAACAAACAAATAAATAGATTAATAAAAATCTTTTAAAACAAATAAAAAAGTAAAATGTAAAAAAGGAGGTCCACATAGAAGCAAAAGAATAAAATGGGTACTAATAATAGTAATAATTTAAAGGTAATATATATTGAATGCTTACCTATGAGCTGGGCATGTTGTTATGAATTTTATGTGCATTGTCTTATATACTTTCAAGTACACTAAGCTGTACATAATGTGATTATCAACATTTTCAGACAAGGAAATTGAGATTAGGAGAGGGTAAGTCATTTTCTCAAAACTACCAGTGGGACTGTGGTGTAGGTGGGATTTAAACCAGGGTAGCCTGAATATAGTATCTACACTCTTAAACCTATGACATCACAGATGAGCTGGTCACCACTTTTCCCTGGGAAAAGGTGACTAAGCTTTTTATAGAATTGATCATCTCTGAGCTGGACCTTGAAGAGTAAGTGGAGTTTGGCTGGTAAAGGAGATGTAAAAAGTCCATTTCAGCTTGAAAAGGGTATGTGCAAGGACAGAGACAGGAAAGGCCATTATGTGTTGTAGAAATGCCTCTTAGGGCACTGGTTGGTGGTGGGGGGGTGCTGGGGGGGTGGGAAGGGGTGATATAGGGAGAGTGATGAGCTGAGGGAGGGGTGGCTTAAAAGGGAGGTTGGTAGTAGAGGAGCCAAATGTAGGTTTGAAATGGAATGGGGGGGTTGGTCTCATGAGTCCTTAGGTTTAATAGTTAAATTTTTATCCTTAAGCAACCAGAAGTCACCACTGGTTTTTAAGTAGGGGAATGAAATCATCAGCATCTCTTTTTGGAACGATCACTCTGGCAGCAGCATGGAGGAAGGGCTTCGATTGGAAGTGATGGGTGCCGCCAAGGGCAGTTGGCAGGATACTGAAATAGCACCTGAAATGCCAATGAGGACAGTGGGAGTGGGGGCAGAGAGGAGCACCCAGATTTGAGAAGCATCCCTGGGAGGGGAGCATCCCCTGGGAGGGGAGCTTGATGACTAATTAAAAGTGGGCTGTTGAGGAGGAAGGAAGAAATGAAGATGACTGAGATTTCTAGTTTGAAAATCTGAGTAATCGGTGATGTCATTTACTGAAACTGGAGTGGACGGAAGGAATCTATGTGAGGCCCACCAGAAACTTTACGTGTGTTATCTTCATTCAATTAAACAAACCCATGAGGGAGAGATTAAAATGCCCATTTTACAGATAAGAAGATCAAGGTTTGCTGAGGTAAAATAATTTGTCCAAGGTTACACAGATGGTAAATAAAAGAGCTGGGATAGGAAATAAAGTCTTGCTCTAAAGCCTGTATCTTTCAATGATGGTATTCTATACTGACAGTAATATTAATTTGGACTAACAGGACTGAAACTCATGGGAAAGGTAAAGCTAGAAACATGGCCCTTTCAGAGGAGGGCTGATACAGAATGGAGAAAGATTAAAGCCTCATAGTATTGGGATGGACTAGAGCAACACTGTCCAATAAAATTTTCTGCAGAGATGGAAATGTTTTATACTTGCACCATCTAATATAGTAGCCATTAGCTTAGCTATGGAACATTTGAAATGTGGCTAATATGACCAAGGATCTGAAAATTTAATTATAATGTTAATTAGTTAATTTAAAACCCAGTAACTGTAAATGGCTAGTGAGTGACTACTGAATTGGATAGTTTAGGACTAGAGGAACCAACTGGACATGTAAAGCCCATCAGAGGGCAGGCCTTGCTGGTACCCCCGAAAAGTCATTAGGTATTCGATCATCTGCTTTATCTGTGGGTAAGATTGGTCCTAAGTTTGGGGACTACGATTCACCAATTATGAATGTGTGGACAACACTAATTTTACCAAGTCATATCTTTGGGAGGAGAGTAAGTATAGTACTCTACTTCCTTTCTTATATAAACAAAAATCACAATCATTTTCTCTGTATTTACATTAGTTACTTTACATTCTCAAACTTTACTTTCACTACCTGTAATGTAAGGATAACAATAGTACATTACTCATGGGACGGTTGTGAAGATTAAGTTTAATAACCGATGGCCAGGATCCAGCACAAGCTAAGCACTCGGTGAAGTTTTGTTATTCTGTAACTAGTACCTTCTTGTGATGAGTGTGTACTTTGCTCCTCTGTATTTTGACATTTACTTGACTCTATGCATAAATAAAGGTATTCTCTCAGATCTCTAAATGTCAGAACATTCTAAAAAGAAATACACATTAATCAAGATAAAAAGGTAGTTAGGGTTTTGAAAAGTTTTATTGTAGGCGGGAGCTTTGCAGTAACTTTTATATTTCACTTTGATTTCCATTTTGTTAAAAGTATTTTAAATCAGGACAGTGGCAAATTGTAGCCCTGATATTTTGTTGTGATCATTAAAATTCCCTTGGTTTAACCTCAAACAGTTCATATACCACTGTCAAGCAAAAATACTAGAGGCTTTAAATTTTGATTCAAAAGATTCCTTGAGGGGCGCCTGGGTGGCTCAGTGGGTTAAGCCTTTGGCTCAGGTCACGATTTCCGGGTCCTGGGATGGAGTCCTCACATCATCCCGCTCTCTGCTTGGCAGGGAGCCTGCTTCCTCCTCTCTGCCTATTTGTGATCTCTGTCAAATAAATAAATAAAAAATCGTAAAAAAAAAAAAACCCGCACCCCCCCCCCAAAGATTCCTTGATGTCTTGAAGCTCTGAAGAATTTCTGAAGAATTTAAATATTGGAAATATTTAAAGCCTAGTCTCTGGTTATCTCAGCAATGTCTGACTAAGTTGTATAGTGTCAGGGAGATCAAGGACTATTTAAAGACTGAGGACTTCAGGGATAAGGACAAGTAATAGGATCCCTTTGGTGGCCAATTTTGTACTTTGTAATCTTTAGATCGAAAAAACAGCATTGTAATATAGTCTTGGACTTTGTATAGTGTTTGTGCAAAATACAAATATATTTTTTCATTAGGTTAGCGTGTTAAGAAATCTGTTTTCAAGTGCAATTTTGCTGCTGTTTTGCTTAAGGAAGGAAATCATTGACCTCTTTGGGCCACAGAGAGGTAAACATCTGTAAAACCCGCGTTGATCCAGGCTTCATTCTAGAATGATCTCCTAAGTATCCTTCCAAATAAAATTCCTTGAATTTGTCTTTTCTTTTCCGTTTTAGCCTTAAAGGACTTAGGTACTTTTTTACTTCCATTCTTTTATAAACATGCTCTTGAAATGTTCTTAGAATATCTCATTTCCTCAGAAAACAATTCATGGGTGAGTCAGCATGAAGGACAAAACCCACTCACAATAGGTATCAAAATTGCATGAGGCGGTGAAAGGAGAAGTGATTTTCTTTGTAAACTAAAATGATGAGGTACAGAGGAAACAATTATTTATAAAATGAGTATGCGGTGGAAGGCTTTATGTAGCAGAGATAACGCGCCGTTCCTTATTCAGCAAGACCGAGAGGGTAGCAGGGAGTCCTGTCCGTTCTGCCTTAAAGCTGTTACTAGAAATGCTCCTTCAAGGGAGGAAGGAAGATGTGTGTCGGCGGCGGACGAAGGGAAGGATCGCAGCAAAGCTGGTTAAAAGCCTTCCCCGTCTCCGCCGGTCTTCTCCGCAAATACATAATTAAGGGAATTTCCACGGAACCTTCGGTGGCCGTTTCCACGTCACTATTAGGGCAGCCAGAAATTTTGCTTTCGCAGGCGGTGACTTGCCGACTCCTGCGGGTCCTCCGGGGGACGCTGGACGTCGCCCTCCGTGCCGGGGCGAAGTCGGGCGAAGAGGTGGCTCGGAACCCGGGCGGGGGGCCGGGTGGCCAGGGGAGGAAGCAGAAGCGTTTCCTAGGGGAGCGCGGCGGACGGGCCCGTTTCCGGAAGGCTGATTGCATCAGGTGTGGAGCTGGGCGCCTCCTCGGCCCAACCTGGCGGCCACTGCGCCTGCGCGCGTCGCCCCGCCCCGCGGCCGAGGACTCCACCGCGGGTTTTCCTCCGGGTCTGGAGGAGACCGAACCCAGAGGGGCGGGCGCCGTGGGTCGCCCTGGGACCCCCGGGAGAGGGGACAGCAGGGTGGGACTCCTGGAGGGCCGCGGGGAGCTGGGGGGGGGGGTCCGTGGGAATGAAGTGCCACGGAAAGAGGACCTACCAGGAAGGGTGGAGACTGGTCCGGCTACTGAAGGGCGGGTGGTCTTGGGTTGGCTAATTTCTTAGCTTCTCTGAAACTGAAGGACGTAGACCAGAACTAGAAGGCTTTCCAGTTCAGAGTCTGCATCTTCCCAGATTGGGTTAGACTATGGCCTCCGTCTGTCCAGGGTCTCAGACTCAATAGGCGGGTCTTGAGGTGTGGGGACTCAGCCCTAAGGGTGAGCACTTTCATGGATTTACAGGGATTTCTCAGTGGCAATATTGCTTTCCTGTTACAGTAAGGAGCAACGTGGCTGTTGGTCTTCAGGTGGGTCCGAGGAAAATTGTTCGTGGGAGAGGTTTTAGGGGTGCAAACGTCGGAAACCGGTCTTCCGCAAGGTAGCTTCCCTCCACCACTCATTCCTTGCAGCCGTACTGTGAGTCAGCATCAGGGTCCCATTATACACTCTTTTCTCCACGTGTAGTAGATCTCCCTCCTAACACTTCCACGTTTTATATGACATTTTTGAGTGATTATTTGGTAGGTGTCTGTCCACCTCGTTGGACTGCAAGCTCTATGAAGGCAAGGGTCTGGGATTTTTTTTTTTTTTTTTTTAAGCCGGTATTCCTAGGCTTACTATAGACCTTAAGGATCCTCAATAAATAGATGGTATTTGAAGCAATAGAGAACTGCCCACCGCAACCACACAGAATCCTCACACGAAGAATAAGGACCAGCTAGGTGTGAGTCTGTTCTTTGAGGAAGCAGTGCTTTCTGGAAGTTTGCGGAGGAGAATGAGCGAGATGCCGTAACTTCAGTTACTCTTAATTTACTTTTAGCACAACCCCCTTGACACAGATCATACGTAAGGCTGTGTGTATATGAATGTATAATAATGGTTCTCAAAATGTGGTCCTCGGAGCGGCGGCACGAGCATTACCTGGCAACTTGTCGGATATACGGAAGCTTAGACCCCACGGCACACCCACTACTCATGCAGAGACTCTGGGAGTGGGACCCAGCATTTTATTCCTGTAAAGCCTCGGGGTGATCCTGACCTTTGACATCCACTGCACTGGTGAAGAACAACGCTAAGCATGCTTTGGGAATGTCATTCACAGTGTCCAGGGCAGAGCACTGATTACCGCTTACTGAGTGTCCACTCTTAGCAGAACTCTTCTTGTCTGCATACAATTCCAGTTATAGGTAATATTCCCAGTGAAAAGGAAATTACGTTTTTCCCCGCCTGCAGGTATGTTTCTCCCTTGAGGTCATCTCGCTGTGACTTTCACATCAAGGAATGGTGTGTGTGTGGGCGGGGGGGCATCTGCGTGGGGTTCTGGATAAGGAGGCAGAAGGAGTTCTCTCGCCGACAAGTTGCAGCTGGGTGGGTGTGGGCAGTTCTCATCTGGGTACATTTTCCCATTATAAAGGATTGCAGACATGTGGGAGAAAAGACAAGCCAGGGATGAGGTTACCCAACTGCCTTTTGGTGCAGACAGACGCCAGGCCACATGGAGGGGATACCGGGCTGCTTCTCGACACCCAGGCCCCCGCAGCCTCCCGGCCATCTTTCCAGTCGATAGGGGAACCGTGGGTCCCATAGGGCTCGCAGCCTCTGCCTGCAGGGGTCGCACTCGGAGCGCGGCCCGCCCCCTCCTCCTCGGCCCCCGCCCCCGGCCCCGCCTTTCTCGCGTTCGGCCCCCGCCTGGCCGGGCCCCTCCAGCCTATCCTCGCGCAGCCGCCGCCAAAGCCTGGAGAAGTGGAATCTCGCCGGCGCCGCTGCCTGCGCGGGACTCGCGGAGCGGCACTGGGCATGCTCAGTCGCCGGAGCCTGTCCTGGTCTCAAGTAGGAAGCTCGTGCGCTGCACCCGCAGCTGATCCGGGCGCTCCGGGAAAGGCGAGACGGAGCAGAGCCTCCGGGCGCCGGTGCCGGGGCGAGCGCGGCGCGCACCGCCGGTGAGCCTCGCTTTCTTCCTTGCTTTTGCCCTGGACCCCGGGGCGGCCCGGGAGTGCCGGAGAGAGACCCGGGCAGCGGCAGCGGCATGCGACGAGTGGCTGCGCGTAGCCCCGGCGGCTGCTCCTCTCCTGCCGGCCCCTGGGGCTGCGCGGCTCCGGCCGCCCGCCCCGCCGCAGCCACAGCTGCAGCAGCTGCCGCCGCATCTGCAGCGGGCGCCCGTTCCCGAGTCCCGTGCGCCCTGCGCTCGGGCCGCAGGGCCGGCCGGGTGGCACGGCGACTGCGGGCTCACTCCTTGACTTCCATCCCTCTTGCTTCCCGGAGCCCTCTTTCCCTCGGCAGCCGGGGTTTGGCAGGGCCTGGGGCGGGGGAGACGGGGTTGGAGGGGGGTGCGCCCGGGTGGGGGCTGCGGAGGGGAAAAGTGAGGGCGGGCGCCGGCGGGGAAGAGCGCACACCCCCTTCCCTGGCACCAGCCTCTGCTGTGCGGTTGGGCTCTCCCTCCCCGGGCGGCAGCGCGCTCCTGCCGGGGAGTTGGAGACGGCGCTGGCTTCTTGGGGGTTCAGACGCTAGCAGCCGGGAGATGAAAGGGGGAAAAGTTCATTTCCCCTTCGGAGGCAGAGAGCGTTTTAACTAGAAAATGGCTGTGCGAAGGGGACCGAATGGGGGAAGCCGGCCCTTGGTCCTGAAGGCTCGTCTGCTACCCGCCGGGCGAAATGGAGGGGGTGACGATAGAAATGACATTTGTGCGATGAAAACAGCACTGGTGGGAGGCAGGGATGCGGAGTCCCCAAGAAACAATGCAAGGTGGTCTAGAACGCGCTGAAGCGATCTAGAACCGAGGGGGCAGGGGTTGAAGGGCCGAGGGAGTGTGGGACTTGAACTAGACGCCAATAAATGGGAGAAATCAGATTGAGAGTTGTAGCCGTTTTGTAGTCAAGTTCTGCGCAGCTGAGAGCCACGACTGTCACAAACGTTTTGGATGATGGAGTGGTTGGGAGAACCAAAATTGAGAAGAGAGTAAGACACAGTGTCGCCAGCTCCGGCGAGGCTGGGCTCTTTAAGAAGTCCTCAGTCACGGGCTTTCCGTCGCGCCTGATGACTTAGGTGAAATACCTGAAGGGTTATCATTAAATGATGCCAGCGGTGCTGTTTCAGTTCCAAGAAATGCGGAAACTTTGCGAGCTTGGCATTGGTTTGTCATTTGTTGTAATATTTAAGTGATTTAAACCAGCACACAGTGGCATCCGGGTCTGTTGTTCGGTATTTAGGTCTCTTAAGCCTCTGGTTTTTTTTTTTTTTTTTCTTTCTTTTTCTTCTTTCTTCCTAGTTATGGACCTGTATTTCAAATCTTGTCCTCAAAAGGCCAGGATAATTAAGGATCTCTGATAATTAAGGATAGCGGCCTTTCAGGAACATAATCTTTGAAGGGGGATTTCTTTATGAACTTAGGTGGCAGCTTAGTTGTGTTTTCTGTCTGTAGCTTGAAAACAGTGATTGTTGATCAGTTGTTTATTGTAACTTGCAGAGTCAGAAATGCACTGATTTGAGGGTTTGGCATTGATGCAATGGCTGAGGAACCTCGTGGTTGGGGGAGATGCTGGGAGAACACAGGTGGCAGTAGAGTACAATGGGCAAGTAGTCAGCACTCCAGGGGAGAAGCACATTCAAGACTTCTGTTGCTGTCCTTTTGTCATCATCACTGTGTGTCCCCCCACCCCCCAAATGACTTGGGATCTTCCTAATCTAGGGATGTTCCTAGATATTTGCTCAGAGCCTTTGAAAAAGGACTTCAGAGTTGAGATCCTTTTTTAGGGAAGGAGTTTCTTGAACTTTAATTCTCTTTTCCAAAGGATACTTTTAACTTGATAATACACTCCCAAGGAGGCAGCACACCATTCAGCACTTTCTGAAACTTGTATAAAGTGGTAGTGGAAAACTCAATGAACTGAAGTGTAAAAGACTGGTGCTTTACATTTAACTGGAGGAATACGAATAAGAGACTACAAAATTATTTAAGAAAAGAGTACTAAGGGGCGCCTGGGTGGCTCAGTGGGTTAAGGCCTCTGCCTTTGGCTCAGGTTGTGATCCCAGTGTCCTGGGATCGAGCCCCGAATCGGGCTCTCTGCTTAGCAGGGAGCCTGCTTCCTCCTCTTTCTCTGCCTACTTGCAATCTCTATCAAATAAATAAATAAAATCTTAAAAAAAAAGAGTACTAATTATTGCAAGAATCCACGTGTGTAATGATAACATATTTTAAAACTGTTACTCTTTTTATGTCAAGTTTCAGCTTTTTAATGACTGTTTCTTTTCTTGCCACAAGGAAAACAACAAACATTGAACTTTTTTTTCCTGTTACAACAGAAATTAATATTGAAAGGCTTGCCATAATATTACTACAGGGTTATGCTGATTACTCTGATTCCAGGATATCTAAATTTGTCCTTTAAGAAAAATGTAAGGGGTACCTGGGTGGCTCAATGGGTTAAAGCCTCTGCCTTCGGCTCAGGTCATGATCCCAGGGTCCTGGGACTGAGCCCCTCTTTGGGCTCTCTGCTCGGCGGGGAGCCTGCTTCCCCCTCTCTCTGTCTGCCTGCCTCTCTGCCTACTTGTGATCTCTGTCAAGTAAATAAATAAAATCTTAAAAAAAAAAAGGAATGTTGTTTCTCTATCTCCTTTTTAGTTATACCTTAAAATTTTTTAATTTTATTTGGGACGCCTGGGTGGCTCAGTTGGTTAAGCGGCTGCCTTCGGCTCAGGTCATGATCCCAGCGTCCTGGGATCGAGTCCCACATCGGGCTCCTTGCTCGGCAGGGAGCCTGCTTCTTCCTCTGCCTCTGCCTGCCACTCTGTCTGCCTGTGCTCCCTCTCTCTCTGACAAATGAATAAATTAAAAAAAAAATTAAAAAAAAATTTTTTTTAAATTTTATTTTAAGTAGGCTTCACACCCAGTGTGGGTCTTGAACTCACGACCTTTGAGATCACAACCTGAGCTGAGCTCAAGAGTTGGCACTTGACTGAACCACCCAGGCACCCCAGTTAAACTTTTAAAATAGACAATACTCTGATGTCATAATGTTGTTCATGGCTGTAGGACTTTTAGGAAAGTATTGTAAGAAGATATTACTAGTTACATGGGCGATACTTATTTTCCTTCCCCAGGTTAAGGAAACTAATGTTTGTTCAATGTTTGGTCTCTGTGTCAATCTGATATTAAGCTTCTGACATATATTATGTGTCAGCATCTTTCACGTGAATGTCACCTTCCCCAGAAAACCCCTCTGGGGTGGTGGACAGTCTTTGTATAGCAATAGAACTTGAAAATTTTGTCTGATAGGAGAATATTTCAGTGGGCTTCATTGTTACTAAATAACTAGTCTCTTGTGAAACATTTTTGATTTGTTATTTGGAATTAGATTTGATGGGAACAGCATGTTTTCAAAATGATTTGAATGTTTTAAAGAATCTTCCATTTGGATTTAAAAACTCTTCTCATGCTCATTTATTTTCAACAGTGTTGTGCTACCAACAAATACGCTTACGTGTAAGGAAGATAAGCCCAGATTACCCATGTTATGTTGAATGTGTTATTAATATTAATGCATATTCTGCAGACTGATGGCATTTTTCTCGGTTGAAATGGTTTTTCGGAGTCAGAGTGACAGATTCTCCATTATAAAGAGTCTGGTGGGATTTGGTGGAAAGACCACCAACCAGTGACTCCCAAGACTTGCCTTCTGGGCCAGGTTTTTCTGCTACTTTAACCTACTGTGTAATCTTGGGAAAGTCAGTGTATTTTTCTGGGCCTCAGTTTTTCCATCTGTACAATGAGAGAGTTGCAGTAGAATGGGCTTCTCTTGTCCCGTTTCAGGGGTCTGTGATGCAACCATTGGAAGAGGGGGGGCCTTCATTCAGAGCAGTAGAGGAAGCTGATTTTGTGTTTCATTGAGTCTGGCCTGTCCCGATTTGAGGAATGTCTTGGTTTCGTTTTTTGTTTTTGTTTTGTTTTGGTTTTTTTTGGCCAAATCTGTACTCCTTTTTAGTTCCTGTTAAAGAATGGTTGTCTATGTAGGAGACAAGGTGAGGATTAGATTTGAATGGAAGCCCAGTGGATATTTGAAACTGTCGTATAGCATCTTCTGAGGGGAGTGTTGGCGCTTAGGCAGGCAGATAAGTTGAGAAAGAAGTCACCACAGAACCCGCAGAGGAAGGTGTCTTGGGTGCCCGGCTCACTGCCATGAAATTTCAGCAAGCCTTTCCCATGTCCCTGTCCTCTCTCCTCAGCCCTTGATTAAAAATGAAGCCCTTGGTCTCTGGAATAAAATTCTCATCATCGTATCATGTTAGCGTCCTCCCTGAACGGCGCAGGTGTCCAGGGTGAGCTCCCGCAGTAGCCGGAGGGGTGGCTGGTGGAGCGCACCCACTCATCTTCCAATAGATGGGAAACTCCCCCCCCCCCACGCCCCATTTTGGCGAGTGACAATGATGGGGCAGAGAGCAAAGGAAACCCATCCACTTGGGGTTTGGAGTGCACTTTGCTTTCGCAATGCTCACAAAACTCAGCATCATGAGCCTTTAAGTGAGGCAGGTGAGCAGACGCCAGAGTCGTTACCCCCATTTTAATAATTGATAATAAACAGGCAGTGAATCTGGCGCTGCTGATATTAACCAGGTCGCAGGGTTGCTGGGCGTCTGCGGGGGGTGGGGGGGGGTGGGCAGTAACTCCCAACATGAGGGGAGAGCGAAAGAGAGGCAGGACACAGAAGGAGAAGACAGTCAAGTCACCCCAAGTTGGCAATAAGTAAGAAGCCTGTATCAGTTTAAAGTAGTAGAGGCCTTAAGGTGTAGACTCACAGGAGACATTTCCTTTCTGCATAATCTTATTTCCATAACGGTTGAGTCTTAACCTGGTCTTCTCAGCGTTGAATAGATGCCAGGACAGGCATGACTTTTGTTGTCAGGAAGAGGGTCTCAGTGTATAATTTATTGGTACGTAAAATGTACAGACTTATAAGGACGAAGATGGGAAGAGACCGTGGAAAAGATGAGTGGTGCGGGATTATGGATTAAGGTGTGTCTTCATTTCTCGAAGATTTGACAGTGGTTATAGATAAGGGAACCATTCTTTCCTCTGCCCCCTGTGGAAATCTTGCAAAATTTTGTCTGCTGGGTTATAGCTGAGGTTTTTAAAGTATAACTCTACTGGAAAGTATGCTTTAGGAATGCGGACAGTGGGAGGACGAGTGGTTTTGTTTGTGTTTTTCTTTTAAAGTTGACCCAAAAGAATGCAGTCCTGTAGCTGAGCTAGGAGAAGTGTGCGCTTTTGGAGGATGAGGTTGGAGAGAACTTGTAGACAGCTCTAGAGAGTGAGGGAAATGCTATTTTTTTTTCTTTTTTAAAAATTTACGTAACTTTAATTAATGCTGTTTTTGAAGAAGGAAGTCTTGGCATCCCAGTGATATAGGATGTAACCTTTCCCAAATTGCTGCTCTATACATCAGATTTTAGTTTCCACACAATTTAAAAGTGCAAAGCACAGTATTAGGCCCATGGGCCATTGTCCGTTGGTGGTGTGTTTGCTGTTCTTATCAAAATAATAATGATGGTGATGTAGTGAATATTTTGTAAGTGTGTCCAAATTAGATGTATCCTTTTTCCTCTGAGACTATACCCTTCCGATCTGGGGGTAAGATTTTTTTTATGAATTGGTGGGAATATTTTTATTTGGCAGCTTAATGGTCCATGAAATTGATAAGTCTGGGAAGCCAGGCCTGAGATGTTGAGAGCCGTGCCCTTGGGATAGAGTGAGTGGTGGAGACCTGGCCAAACCAGAGATTACGGGTGGGCTGATGGGGCCTCTGGGCCTTCCAGGAATGTAGGGTCACTGGTATGGACTCAGGGTCTGAGGAGCTTAGGAGAAGCTAATTTTGAAGCGCTCTGGGAACCGGCCGATATTTTTGAATTATAGCCCAAGAATGTCAGTGCAAGTGCCAAAATGAAAGATGAGGGTCGGAGAGAGCAGAAAGGACAACTGATTGAAATGTGAATTTCAGCAGGCAAGGCTGCAAAATGACAGATCTTGGTGTTGGTTTCTTTGCACGCAGGCCTCTTTCTGTCAAGGCAGCACGCTTTAGCAATTTGGGGTTGGTGATTCTAGGAGATGCTGATGGAGTCAAGGCCATAGAACCACAGCTTGGTTTGGACCTTTGCAGTATTATGTCTTCCAGAGGAAGCCTTGATAAATCTCTGGAGGAAGCTTAAAAATAATTTGCTCATGCAATTGCAAACCCAAAGTATTTTTGTGTTCTAAATAGTAGGTTAAGAGAATAATATATTTTCAGGTAATATTTTAAAAATCTATGCTTAATATCATCTGGATATCATCATGATAATATATTATTAACATAATTATGGGGCTCTTACTTTATGCGAAGAGCTTTTTTATTGCTGTTACCCTATTTAATTGTTTCAAAACGCTCTGATGCAGTTCCCATTTTAGAGACAAGGAAGCTGAGGTCCCTTTCACTAAAGCCTTTACAGTAAACCTTGATGCTTGCCTGGTAACTGTACTCAGTATGGAGGTGTCCATGGGTTGCTGAGGGACCGACAGGAGGCAGAAATAACACTTAGTAATTAAGGGTCAACTGTGTGCCTCGTATACAAGAAACATTTCACTTCCTCCCTATCTCCTCTCTTATGAGTGAGGAACCTTTCTAAATTCACCATTTGGGGAAAAGGTGAAAATTTCACCCTTCATCCATTTTCAAAAATGGACGTTAACATAAATCCACATACTTACTGATTAATTCCTTCGTATTATGGCTCCAATGTGCATTTCTTTCCATGCAAACACACATCGAGTAGCAGAAAGTCCAAATATAATTTCTAAATATGTCTGAAACTAGGCGTTGCTGTGTAACTTCTCTGGACAAATTGCAGTCTAGAATGTTCCTGTTGTAAATAAAGTACCCCGGGATCTGATTCGTTGTCATGTGCCAACCATGACGCAATGCGAGGATGACAGAGGCTTCCGATGACTGGAAAAAGGTGAAGTGAGGGTTCCCAGGCTTCTCAGGCTGCCTGTGGCTGACTGGAGGCTTCTGACTGCGGGAGTGATGGGTCTGGAGAGAGAGCCTCAGCACTCCGGCTGATGGCTGACGGTGCCTCTCCTTGGGAGCATCCGGCTGGCTCTGTTCTTACCTTCTTATCTGCATTTGATTTCCCAAGTGGGCTTCTGTCCTGGGCCAGAGTCAGTGGCTCTGCTGATTTGCTCAAGGCAGTACTCTTTGTCAGTGGGAAGGAATAAAATAGAATTTCTTTAGCGTGAGTTCGATTTCTTGAGTTGATTTTTTTCTAAGTGAACTAATATGAAATTTCTGAACCTAACTGAGGCATGGTCTAGACTCACAGGAGTATAGACACTTTTTATTTATTTATTTATTTATTTGAGAAAAAGGGAGAGAGACAGAACATGAGCACAATGTGGGGGGAGGCAGAGGGAGAAGCAGACTTCCCACTGAGCAGGGAGCCCACCATGGGGCTTGATCCCAGGACCTTTGAGATCCTGGAATCATGACCTGAGCCGAAGGTAGATTCTTAACTGACTGAGCCACTCAGGTGCCCCAGGGGTATAAATACTTTGAGAAGCAGTGGTTCAACCTCAGATTCTTCTAATGTCTCACCAGAATCTCTTCTCCTTTCCAATACCCAAGCTTTATTTATTTATGCATTTTTCAGATCGCTAGTGAAGACAGGTAGATGTTTTGGTGACAAGAAACCTTAGCTTTATTTGTTCCTGCCTTTGTCTAGCAAATGTTTGTTGAGCACATACTTTGCTCTGTACGGAAGTTCAGGAAGACAGAGGAATGTACCAGAGCACTGATGATAAGGTATGGCGGTAGATGTGTGTGAGGTCTGAGTGAGTGGAGAGAAGGAAGGCTGTCCTCGCTCCGTGGGAGTTGAGAGGCCTAATGGAACAGGAGACATGGCAAGGGACTCCTGTAAAACCCCACTACAGTACACCCTTTGGCTGACTCCCTTTCCATTTTTCCTTCCCTCCACAGAGCTGCTATAGCCTGTTTCTTCTATCCAGCCCCGGGGGATTTGCCACTCCTTCCAAGGGAGACCTAGAGATTTGGCCTTTCAGATCCCTCTAGCTGTGGTTTTCAAAGAGGAAGTGGGGGCAGTTTCTCTCCCCCGGGACTTTTGTCAATATTTGGAGACATTTCTGATTTCATGACTGTGAAAGGAGTCCCACTGGCATCTAGTGGGTAGAGGCCAAGGATGCCTGTAAATATCCTACAGTAAATGTAGGCACAAGGCCGTCCTGTGGGGAAGGAGTAGGATTTGGTGGTTAAGAGCCAGATTCTCAGGGTTCCAATATTGCTCTGCAATTTAATAGCCATATGACTGGGGACAACAGAATTACAGAATTACAGGTGGGGAACAGAATTGACAGCGCTTTAGTTCCCTTATCCATAAGTAAGGATACTGTATATGATTGGTTAAGAGGATTTCATGTATTAATTTCTGAACATAATAATGAGTAATACTTGGCATAAAGTTAGATCTTACTGTTACTATTTTTTATTTTAAGCAAAAACTTTAACTTTTGACTCCAGAGAGTGTGAATTCAGAGAATCCAGGGGACCCGAGTTTGTGGCCTTGGCTCTCAGGAGGCTTTGGTGTAAGCATTGGCCACTGTTTTTGTTTCTCTAGTTCCTTTTCGTCCATGGGTTTTATTTTCCACTGTTTCCATCTCTTGATTCTAGGGCCTTTGATAGCTTTGTCTTTCATCTCTTTTTCCCAGGGACCCAAATTCATGCCCTTAATGAACCTTTCCCTGGAGGGCTGAGAAATATATTTATGATTTTCCTTAGCTCTATTTTGGGAATGGTGAGAAAACAGGAAGCAGGTCAGGGGAGAGCTGCCTTACTTCCCGATTGTCACAGCTCCCTTCTCTAGAAAATTCCTTGCGAGATTGAGAGGCAGGTGGTACTGCCTGCTTAGTAACTGACTCTTCTCTCTACGCCCACCACCTCCAGCCCCAAGTTAGGTGCCTACTCCTTCCAAAATACCCTGTAATTGGGTCACAACATCTGCCTACTTGAAATCATTTCTAAAAACCAAAGCAGAGAGGCAGGCTGTGTCAGTGGGATTTAAAATGTCCTGGTCCTCTCCTCTCCTTCAAGGTTCTAGAGCTGTTCTGACAACAAAAAAAAGAGAGCAAACTTGTTATCTTAGTTAGGTGGCACTGTCTTTGTGGCCTAGAACCATGTCTTCCTTTTCGCTTGCAAAAGTGCTCAAACCGTGCTCCTGGCCAGCTTTCCCCGGGAAGGTGGGCTGGTGGCCTCCACTCAGCAGATCACATTTACTGTGACATTTTCCCAACAGAATTGAAGATTCCCAACAAAATCGTGAAGATTTTCCTTCTGTGTTTTGAATGGTGTCAACAGACTAGAGAAAAATGAAGACATTCAGTCTGTCCTAAGCTCTCTGATTCCTTCCCCATGACACAGTCATCTCGTCCCTGAATGAGAGTGGAGGCCTCTCAGTGGCCCTCCTGGCCTGGCCGGCTCCATTCATTCAGTCTGGCTTCCGAAGCACCGGGCGCTGTTCCAGCTGCTGCCTGTGGAAACGGACCAGGGTGGAAACTGACCTGGATGGCCCTGGTCTCTGCCTGCCTGATGCTCTCTGTCTGTAGGGAAGCACTGGCCGCTGAGATAAAAGCGGTGTGCTACCAGGCAGGGAGGCGGGAAGTACTCAGCCCTCCCTGACCGGCATCTGCCTTGGCTGGGGGGGTGTGTGTGTGGAGGTTGTCAGGCAAGGCGTCCAGGGAGAAGGGATGCTCTGTGTGTCCCACAGCGTGCCTGGCACCTCCATCTGTGCAGGGGATAGGTAAGCTCCCTCTTGGAGCCCCGCTGTTGCTGATAGCGAGCCTCCCTGCCTTCCCCCCACTATCACCTCTCATCAGGTTACCTTCTCTGTGGCCTGTTTATTCTCTGCACTGCCTCGGAGGTGATCTTCTGGAATCCTCTGCAGGCCCGGGCATGCCTCTCCCAGCCCTCCAGGGGCTCCTCGCTGCCCTCGAGATGAAGCGCCTGCCTCTTGGCTTTGCCCCGGTACCCTTCATGATCTATGTTGCTCTCCATCTCATGCTCTGAGCTCAGCCATGCCGTTCTGACAACAGCCGGGCTTTTGTCTGGCTTTCTCTGGCCTTCGGGCTTTATCCTCCCTTCCCATTGCCTGCAGCCATCCTTATTATCTGTGTATTCCGTCATTTGTTTGACTTTTTTCCTCCTTCAGGAAGTAACTTCGTTGTCATGCACCTCAGTGTGTGTCTGAATGACCTGAGGGCTTGCTACAGTATACGCATTGCTGGCCTCACCCCCAGAATTTCTGATTCGGTAGGACTGTGTGGCGCAATCAGAGTTTAAATGATGTCTTGTGGGATGCTGATGCTGCGGGTCTGGGGAGCACACTTGGAAGCCCACTGGGTCCCTGGTTACCCAGAGCAGGGTGACTCTCTAGCCTCCAAAGGAAGCAGCTTACATCCCTCTTCCATCGTACCCTTGCTGTCACACTGCATTGCAACTACTCACTTCTTGGGCTTCTCTTCTAGTCTGTAAGCCCCTTGAGGAATGACACTTTTACTTCTTCATCTTTGTGCTCCCAGTGCTTAAAAATCCTGGATGTTTAATAAACGTTTATTAAAGAGTGAATATATGAATAAAAAATAACTATTGTTGGAGGCTTTACAAATTTTTTTTTTTTTAATTTGAGAGAGAGAGAGAGAGAAAGAAAGTGCACGAGTGGGAGGGAAGGGCAGAGGGAGAGGGAGAAGCAGACTCCATGTTGGGCAGGGAGCCCAATGCACCTCGATCTCAGGACCTGGAGATCTTGACCTGAGCCCAAGGCAGTTGCTTAACTGAGTGAGCTACCCAGGCGCCCCCATCGGGGGCCTTAGTAAATGTGCACAAGAACGTTTTTCGCAGCTAGTTTTTCTGTTAATTTATCCCCAGTTGTGATGGTATAGGCTTATAAATTGATGTTGGTGAGATCAGCATGAGTTTGGTTAATGTAAGGGCCAGTTAGCTGTGTGGTTTTGTGTCCAAATTCTAGAAAGGCAGGGGAGGAGCTCATATTAAACCCATTACTGTTTCTGGAATGACTAAAAAATACATAGGTTGTTTTTATTTTTTTTTTAAGATTTTATTTATTTATTTGACAGAGAGAGATCACAAGTAGGCAGAGAGGCAGGCAGAGAGAGAGGGGGAAGCATGCTCCCTGCCGAGCAGAGAGCTAGATGTGGGGCTCGATCCCAGGACCCTGGGATCATGACCTGAGCCGAAGGCAGAGGCCTTAACCCACTGAGCCACCCAGGCGCCCCAATACATAGGTTTTTAAACAGTGGCTTGATATGAAAATATGTGTCCAGGAGTAATGCAGTTGTCATATAATTTAGCAGCATAGCATAACCATGGCCTTTTTATTTGAAATAATAAGTCATATTGAACTGATAAGAAATGTAACCAGATGTTTAAGTCATTGTTTCTCCAAGTCAGAGGGAGGGATAGCTAGACCACTTTCATGTAATTACTCAGTCTGTTTATTGAGCACCTAGCACATGCCGCTGGCCCTAGGGTATGGCAGTGAGTCAAATACTTCAGCTTTCCGGGTGGGAGGAGCCATGAAGAAGTCAGAGATGTGCGATGTCCTGCAAAGCGCCCACTGAGCTCCTTCAGATCAAGTGAGTAGGTGATTCTTAAGCTGAGTCCCGAGTGGCAGGAAGTGACAGCTGTGTCCAGATCATGACATGGAGAGGAGCAATTTAAGGCCACAAGAATGGTACCGAGGACCTAACTTTAAAACACCTCTTGGAGGAGCCCTAATGCCCCTCTCATTTTGAAGACCAGATAGACAATGCCTTATCATTGCACCTGCTTACCCAGATCTGGGCTCTAAGCTGGCCTCCCTAGCATCCGAAGCAGAACTTCCCAAAGGGGGTTCACTGAATCCCAAGTGACTGGAAATATGTTGGGAATAAAGGCTTCTTCTGACAAGTTCAGAAAACTGTGCGTACTTTCTCTTTACATCAACATATCCAGGAAGTCCGACTGGAAAGAAACTTCATTTAATGCAGCATTTGCCTGGGATGGGGCCCAGGGGGGGTGGAGCGGAGAGTATTTTGCACAGTCTCCCATGAGCTGGTGTTTCCATTTGCACACCTTGGATGACCAGCTCTAAAGGTGCTGAAAAGAATGTTTCACGTGATGCAGACTTTTCTCTCCTCTTCATGTCCCACTCTTAACGTTTGGGGACTTCGGTTGTCGAAGAGAAGGCAGAGGCAGGATTTCTTGTATTGGTTTTCCAAATGCCCTGTGCTCCTTGGTCAGTCCTGTTGATTTGGGTGTAAAGATAGATTGCATTTAGAGCCTGAGAGACCATCACTCATTTGCTGTCTTCAAGGAGGAGCTGGCTAGAGGGTCACGTGGGACGCAAGCTGTTTCTGCACCTGCCTTAAGCCTCAGTTCCTCTAACAGAGAATGGTTTCTGTTTGAAGTGTTCATATTTTGACTTTGTTCTATCTTTTTTTGGTGTGTAAACATTGCTTTGGGTGTCAGCTGACCCTAAGTTAAGGAAGAGGAGAGGACTGACCTGATTGGGGTTCCTAAGGGCGAGCCTTATGTAGGAATGATGAACTTGGGTCGGACACTATATACTGAGTTTTTGCTGATGTTGTGCAATCCTAATCTCAACCTAAAAAATACTGGCATTTAGATTTCCTTTCAGTTGACGTATGTTTAGTTTTGGCCCTTCCTGAAGTCAGAGCGGATGTTTTAGTCTCTGTTAATTTTGAAATTTTATTCTTTGTTAGTCTTTGTGGGTCTAGTTTGACACGGCAAGCCAGGAAAGGTTCAAGGGGGGGCAAGCTCCCTGAGAGTTTCATTTAAGGGAGATCCCGGGATGAGTCTTCATAAAATAATTCAGAGTAAAAGAGCATTTGGGTCAGTTACCAGGGTTGGGAGGAGGCCCCATCCTGTGCTACTGAATTTTTTTTTTTTTTGTGCTTGGGGCAATTTCTAGAAAGATGCATCAGGGCCTGACTGAGAATAGGGTTAAAGAAGCTGGATCTAAGAATTTGGAATGACTAGTCCTTTTGGGTCCTCTGTATTGGGGTTCTCTGTTTTCATGTGTTCCATTCTCCCTACATGAAACAGGAAATTCAGTATGAATGGTGGGTATGTTGAATACCATTACTGTGGATGGGCTCTCTGTGTCTGCAGTGATGTAGTATCCCGAAAGCCCCCATTCAAGTTGAATGTATTCCAGTGATTTGAGCAGATAACCTGTGAGGAGTGGTGGAACAAAGGTAACACTTCCTGCTCTTATTCATGGGATCTAGCAATTGGGTCAGTGTCATTTTCTAAAAATGTCTTTTTTCCAGGACTTGAGGCTATTTCTACTAAAACAAATAAAGGAAGTCTGGCATCCCATCAACTTAGGTATGATTGTCTCCTGATCAAAGTCATCTCCTCCTGACTTGAGTTTTATTTCATCTGAAATCATTTTCCTCTACTGTTACTAGATCCTGCTGTTTTATATATTATATATATATTTTATAAGCCACAAGTAGAAACAAGAAACAAAAATAAGATGTGGAGTTTTATTAAATTTTACATGTCCCCCCCCCCTTAGTTCTAAGACCACGTGAATTGCAAGAAAAATCAATATTTAAAAAAAAAACAAACTGGAGAGGATGTTGATTTGTGGCATTATTACTTTTATTTCCTGGGAAGAAAACAGGATTTTCATTAGATGCCGTTGTGCTGTTTTCCATTGAGAGAGATAACAGTGGGATGCATGGCCATGTTCAGAGTCTATATACATTTTGCTTTACATTTAAATGGTGTTTGTATGAACATTCGTGAAGCTGTTGCCTTCTTTCCTCAGGAGCAACTATTACATAGGGTGGTTCTGTTTGCCAAGGACAATTTCTCTCTGTCAGAGTGAAACGTCAGGCAATTTTAACTTCTTTCTGCCATGGGAGAGCTTGATAGATCTAGGTTTTCATGAAAGCACGTTTATTTTTCTTGGTGTTGACCTTGGGAGTTAATTTTTGAAAAGCTTGAAGGTGTATCATTTTGATTGCTGGTTAAGTTAAAGGATACTCAATATGATGTAATTATGCAGATTTCATTTGCATAAAGCAAACGATGATGAGAAAATGAGTAGAAGGGAAAATGGAGTGCCTCTGCCGTGGGATTGTGGATGATTTTATTGGCTTTCTCATTCTTCTTCCTCCCTAACCATCACTAGTGTTTTTATATCCTTCTAGCAAGTAGTAAAAGGGAAAGAAAAATTTTCTCACACGTTCATTTTTATGTCCTCTAGAGGTTGTGCATTTCAGGGTGTTTCTTCAAGGAGACTAACTGGAAACAAAAAAGAACTGGCATTTTGCTTAGTAAAATCAGCCAATCACAAAGGGACAGGTGTTGTATGAGCATATTTATGGTACCCAGAATGGTGTATTTGTAGAGACGGAAAGTAGAAAGGTGGTTTCCAGGGACTGGGGGGGAGGTGGGGGGAGGGAATTTATTTTATTTTATTTTATTATTTATTTATTTATTTATTTATTTATTTATTTAAAGACTTTATTTATTTGAGAGAGAAAGACAGAGATGGAGGAGAGCGTGAGCGGGGGAGGAACAGAGGGAGAGGGACCAGCAGACTCCACACTGAGCACAGAGCACTACACGGGGCTGGATCCCACAACCCTGAGACCATGACCTGAGCTGAAACCAGGAGTCTGATGTCCAACCGACTGAGCCACTCAGGCGCCCAACGGACTGAGCCATCCAGGCGCCTGGGAACGGGGATTTAGTGTTTCATGGTTAAAATGGTGAATTTTATGTGTATTTTACCACAGTAAAAGAAAAGAAAAAAAGTTTAACAAAAAAAAAAAGAGAACTGCTACGAGAGAAGACCATGTCTTCTCATGAGACAGAAGCTGCTCTGGGTGTGCTCTAACCTTGGTGTCACGTGCCACAGGGGCTGAAGCTTTGAGGGGTGCTGAGGGCACAGACCCCAGGAGCTTGGGAGGGGTGAATATAGGTGTCACTCAACCTGAACTTGATACCAAGCTCTTGCCTTTCCAAAAGGTTTCATTTATGAGAGATGAACACTGATGCAAGACAAGTTTGAAATTGTGAATTGGGTGTGCTGTATGTAGGGCAAATTTTTGGCCATATTTGTTACTGACTTCTACTTTGGAAATGAAACAATTTGGTAAAAATTAAGGCTCATTTGAATGTCCTCCAAAACGGTGGCACATTCCCCATTGATTTTGTTGAGTGTTTCCTCAAAGCCAAGTGCCTGCATAGCCTAACTTTTCTTTTGTTGCATCCGTGTTGTTCGAAAGAGAGCATAGACTTTAGGTCTGGACAGGACCAAGTTTCAGTTTGGGCCCTGCCCTGGGCAGGTGGGTGTAGGTGGATGCTCTGCCTGAGCCACAGTTTCTCCATCTGTAAAATGTCTAGAACGATACCTCCCTGGTTAAGAGGATTTACTGGGATAACATGTGAAAATGCTTGCCACTCTCTTGATTACTGGTGGTTGAAATGGTCAGTAGGTTGACTAGATGTCCTAGATCAACAACAATATTGTCTTATAGAAGATGGTCCTTGATGATCAAACTGACAGACTTTTCAGAATTAAAATATTTATTTTTTATTTTTTTTTAAAAGATTTACTTATTAGAGAGTGTGTGCACAAGTGGGAAGGGGGGGCAGAAGGAGAGGAACGAGCAGATCCTCTGCTGAGTGGGCCTCGATCCCAAGACCCTGAGATCATGACGAAGTCAGACACTTGACCAACTGAGCCACCCAGGCACCCCTAAAATATTTGAAAAGATAGTTCTTTTAGAAAAGGCAAATGGAAAGATGATTATAATTGGTAGTAGGTTTTTAATGCTTTATATTCAACTACATATTCTTGGTTTTTATTGGTACCTCATGCTGTGTTTGTATTCTCTTCAGAGAATGTGAATGATAGTCCCTCCGTGTGTTTGAGACCTCTTACAGTTTGATAGTCTTGGAAAGCCCTTGGATTGGGCTTTGATCCTGGCTCTGTCTCTGTCAGCACAGTGACCCTGAACAAGTTACCTCTTTTTCCTCACCTGTGGGAAGAGCCTATAGAAATTATGAGGGTTGATGTTCCTTGAGCACTTACTGGGAGACAGTGGTTACTATGGTAGATGGGTTATGTGGAGGGCATCATTTGGTCCCACACCTCTAGGAGGAAGCTGCTGTAATTATTCTCCAGTGTAAGTGGGGAAGCTGAGGCTCACCAACGTCCAAGGGCACACAGCTAGAGCAGGTGATAGGACTGAGCTGAATGTAGATTCTGAGGTGAGAACTTAGCATTGTGGAAGGCACTTAGTACATGTGAATGCTACGTGCATGTGCGTGCACATGCACATACACATTGTGCACCCTTAAATTAGTATTTCCCTAAGATACAAGAGCTACTAGGTTATGAAATCCAGAATTTCCTAGGAGGGTAGAAAGTATCTAAGGACCAGTTGGTGTGAGAAAGCTCATGTCAGAAGCACAAATTGTGTTTGGTTGTGATTGTTGCTGCTTTGCATTTATTTTTTCTTGTTGCTTTTATTTTTTATTTTTATTTGTCAGAGAGAGAGAGAGATCACAAGCAGGCAGAGTGGCAGGCAGAGGGAGAGGAAGAAGCAGGCTCCCTGCTGAGCAAGGAGCCCTGGGATCATGACTGAGCCAAAGGCAGCCGCTTAACCGACTGAGCCACCCAGGCGTCCCTCATTGCCTTTTTAAAACAAGAAAATTTCTGTATTCCCTGTCAGGTTGACGTATACTTTTAAGGGATGAAATTGGGGTTTTACTGTTTTTCTTTCGGAAAAAATCAGTTATTTCTCTAATCATTAAGCATCCTGTTCTGAGAATAATTACAGAGGATAAGCTCCAGCCACCAGGGGTAAGCAACTGGCGGTCTTGAAATGTTCTATAAATATATTAGTCTGAAAATTGCATTTTAATGTGGTATACTAGTAAAATAGAATTTTACTTGCTGAATTATTCCGTGTTAATAATGATCTTTTTCTAAGGAAGGCTGTTACTTTTTTTGTTTTAAATGGGTCATTGATATCTTCCAAAATAAGTGACTGTGTTTTGGGATAACCTGTTAGTACTTCCACTTCTATTTGAGTCTGGAAAACTGATGGAATACAAGAAAGCATACAGGATTTCATGTCAAGACTTTGATTTTAGGAAATGTCATTTTCTCACAGTGTGCTTTGACTAGCTTTGGCCCACAATACATCCTGACTTTAGGTGCTATAGTTTAATATGAAAATGAGTTATGGCAGCTTACGTGGTCTTTATCATAATCTAGGTCATGCTAGCAAAAGGTATTCATTAGTTAACAATGACGCCTTCCAATAAAACCATTTCAAAAATAATTTGTGAATAGTGGGTTGGTTGACAGTTATGCGTGCCAGAGATTTTTTATCATGTTTATTTAAAGAGCCGAATTCTGAATTAACCTGAATGGGAAGTGTCTCGTTGCCTCCCTAGCATACAGCTGCCAGTGTGTGGTGGACATATTTCTCATGATTAATAGAGGAGCAAAATACAGTTGATACAGAGTGAATGTGCAAGTTTGACACTAGACTCTGGAAGAAGAGAGGCTATCAACGGGAGAAACTGGAAACTCCCATTTACTTGAAGAATTGTGTACTTTGTTTACATTTTCCTTGAAGGCTAATTTTGATTAATCAAAATGGGAAGGTTGCATGTAATCTTAAACTGTTAATTATAGACCCCAGGGAATCATTAGCTTTCAAATGAAGGGAGCACCTCTGTTAGAGTGTTAAAAAGAAAATAAATATCAAATAGGTCACTGTTGTAGAGTATTGTTTAATTATTGTTCATTGGTCAAAACTCCAAGGTATTGCCTTAAATGGATAAAATGGAGGTGTATAATAAATTACTTGAGTGGGAGGGAAGCAGATTATGTAAGTACTTGAAGTTTTTCTTACCTATTAACTGGCTTCCACTCTAGGGAAATACTTGCTTTTTCATGAGAAAATTTCTCATGTACTTAAAGTGTGCTTACATTTTGGTTGTGCCCCCTTTACTTCATATGGAAAGAAACCCCTGAATCTCAAACCTCTCACCGCTCCTTGTTCAGAGGAGTGATTTGGGAACTAGCCAGTCTTGCATCAGCGAAGAGGGTAACTGGTTAGAGAAACGGAGTCATTTCCATGCATCTTTGGAATCAGTCCTATACAGGCCGTTATGGGTTGAATTGTGTCATTCTCCCCCCGCCCCCCACCCCGCCCCTGCCTCCGCTCCCACCTCCCCACCCCGCCCCTGACCTTCGCTCCCACCCCGCCATCCCCCTACCTTTGCTCCCACCCCAGGGCTTATTGAAGTCCTAACCCCTGGTACCTGTGAGTTTGACCTTACATGGAAAAGGGACTTTGAAGACGTCATCCTGTTAAGATGAGGTCATACTGGAGTACCAGTCCATTGTGGCTGCTGACCTTGAGAAGAGGGAAATTTGGACACAGACCAAAGGGAGAAAGCCCTGTGATGATGGAGGTACAGAGAGGTGGAAGGAAGGGGCCATGTGAAGGTGGGGGCAGCCTGGAGTGATGTTACTACAGACCAAGGGATGCCCGGGGCCTCCAGCAGCTGGAAGACGCAGGGAAGGACCCTCTCCCGGTGGCTCTGAAGGGAGCAGGGTCCTGCCAACACCATGATAGCTGAATTCTAGCCTCTAGAACTGTTGAGACAATTAATTCCTCTTGTTTTCAACCTCCCAGTTTGTGGTTGTTCCAAACACAAGAAGCTGCAGGAGGATCAGACCTCCGGAGTTTGAATCGGGGCTTCACATTCTAATGCTCTGATTGATCTTAGGCAAGTTATTGACACGTTCGGTGCCTTGGTTTCCTCATCTGTGCAATAGGACTAAAAAGAATACCCTCCTCATGTAGTTGTTTTGAAGATAACACCCGTATGATGCTTTGAGTAATGCTATTATATGTAAAGAATACAGTCATTTCAAAGCCATAAATGGTTTTGGACCATTCAGCAAATATCCACTGAACTTCCTTTTTAACAGTAGGCCCCATGCTAGACGGTGAGGGTCTGGGGTGAACCAAGCAGATGGGGTCTCCGCCCTCCCAAATCCTTCAGGTGATCCTTCCCTCTCTTAACGTGAAGAAGAAAGGAAAGCGGGTTCCATGTGGCATCTTTATGGGCAAGAATTGGGACCTCAGAGAGTCCAGCACAGAACCTGCCTACTGGGCCAGCAGTGAACATGGGAACCATACTGCCTGGCATCAAATTCAGGTGCTTGCTAGCTCTCACCTTGGGCCGTGATAGAATTTTTAACTTTTTCTGCTTCCACATCTGCAAAATGGGCACATACTGGAATCCTCCCTCATGGGGTTATGGTGAGGATTAAATGAGTTAAAATGCATAAAGTACCTAGATGAGTGGGCACCCGATAAATGTTATTATATTATGAAATGATCCCTGAGCCATCTTAAATTTGTAAATGAATTTTTGTGATACTTATTAAGTGAGGAGATCAGATGTATTAAGTATGGATCAGACGTAGCTCCTTTCCACATAGACTCATGGTCAAGTTGTGGTGGGGGTGGGGGCGTCATTTATTTACATGGTGGTGAAATAGCATATGAACAAAAAATGATGGTAGAAAGTAGAAAGAGCATGACTAATCTCCTTGGAGTACCAGGGAAGGTTTCCCAAAGATGAGTTTTGGAGGTTGAATAGGAGTTTGCCAGGCAGCAAAGGAAAGAAAGAACATTAGGGGAAATGAGAGTAGTAGATCCAAATATATGGGGTCTTAATGCCATGACAGGTGCAGGAGACACCCAGGGGTCACTCAAATGGTATGAGAGTGTAGATAGATCCTGGGACCAGGGTTCAGATTCTGCCATTTACTGCTGTGTAACCTTAAGCTACTTTCTTGATGTCTCTCTGCCTCTGTATTTTCATCTTTTAGTGATAACAGGCTCTGGGGTGAATAAATGAACATATTAATTTAAAGTGCCAAAGTAAGTGCTCAAAAAGTATTGGCTTTAATTAACATTATTACCCTTGTATTTGCTATTGAAAGACAAGGGTTAGGAGGCTTACTTACTATTCTCGGTCTAGTTCATGTATTTCCGTGGGCCTGCACCCTTGAGTCCATAGACTCATAGACTGAAAACAACTTTTTTACCATTTGACATTGGGATTAGGAGGTGAAGAAAACACAATGTACTTTGTTTATAGAGGGAAAATGAATCAGGTAGGCTAGACATTGGCACAGAACTCTGTGCAGATTGCTGATTAGGCAAAATAAGAAAAATAAACCAGTGTGTTGAGCCAGCATCGTTTTGTTTTTAAATCTGGTGAACCACCTGTACCTAAGCAATGAATTTCAAGATGGCTTTGGTTTATTGCTAGTTGTCTCTGGATTACTCGGTGACATCAGTCAATGTTCTGAACCACTGTACTTTGAAAAAAGCCACCACTGGAAGGAAAGCAGTCGGTCCCTGGTGCTGCCCAGAGAGGCGTGTGTGCAGAGGTGAAAGCCTGTATGTGGCCTTGGATTTCTTCGGGTACCTTCTCAGATCCGTGATGGCCATTGTGTGATTTTAGCCATGGTCCCACCCGCTTTTATTTTTAGTTTTTGGAGTGGGGGAGTCATTTCTAATTGTGGTTTTTCTTTGATTTTGAAAGTAAAACGTGCTTGTTAGGACAAGGCTCAGACCAAAAGAAAATTAAAAATAAACATCACTAGAAATTTTAACGTTTGGAGATTATTATTAACACTTAGGACAGAGCCCTTCAGCACTCTTCTCACTTGCAAAAAAATAAAAAATGAGAATAAAAATGAGGCCTTTCTCAACCATAAGGGCAGCTAAGGCCAGTGTTGGGGCAGGCTGATGAGTGAGGCTTTTGGAGAGTTGCTTAGTTAGAAATCGTTCTGGAAAATTCAGGACAGAAACTGCCTAGTAGTAGTAATGAAATTGTTTTATACTAAATTAGTTTAGGGTGTTGGCGGTAATAAGTGGCTGGGCAAAGTTTATTCATCCAACATATATGTATTGGGCACCTGCTAGGTGCTTAGGATACAGCATGAACACAGGAGACAAAACTCTGAGCTTTTGGGACCCCTGGGTGGCTCAGGCATTTAAGCGTCTGCCTTCGGCTCAGGTCATGATCGCAGGGTCCTGAGATTGAGCCTCGCATTGGGCTCCCTGCTTAGCAAGAAGCCTGCTTCTCTCTCTTTCCCACTCCTCCTGCTTGTGTTCCCTCTCTCCCTATGTCTCTTTCTGTCAAATAAATAAAATCTTAAAAAAACCCCAAACTCCCCCCCCCCCCCAAAACCTCGGAGCTTTTGTGGGACTTCCACCATTGTCAGGACTGTAGACAGTAACTAAATAAAATAAATAATTGACATTTTAAGGTGTAAGTGCCATGGAGACAAGCGAACCAGGCTAGGGGGCTAGAGAGGAGGGGCGCTTGGGAGGAGGGAATGTAATTTTTAAATGGTATCGGGGGTGGTCAGGGAAGACTTCCCAGGGAGAGACTTGAAGGGGGTGTGCTGTGCATTTTTGGGGAAGAGGTGCAGGCAGCGGTGTTTGAGGAGTGGGAGGACAGCTGCAGGGCTGGACTCAGGTGAGTGTGGGGAGGGTAGATGGGCTCGGATAAAAAGGTGGGGGTAAAGGCAGTCAAACTTCCTGCAGGGCTGGCTAGGCCATTGGTGTGAGACTCTTCTGAATGGAGATGCAGGAGGCTGGTCCCGGGGCGCAAGTTCTGGTGGAAGAGTGTCGTGGAGCGAATGTTTGTGTCCCCTGCAGATTCCTGTGCTGAACCCCTCCCTGCAGTGTGCTGATTTTTAGGCGATGGGGCCCTATGGGAGACCATTAGGGTTAGATGAGGGCATGAGGGTAGAGGCCTCACAAATGGGATTAGTGCCCTTCCAGGGGTATGAGAGAGCCCGATAGTGCTCTCTGCTCTCTTCTGCGTGAACATACAAGATGCTGGCAGTCTGCGACCTGGAAGACAGTGCTTACTAGACACCCAATCTGCCAGCGTCCTGGTCTTGGACTTCCCAGGCTCCAGAACCGTGAGAAATTTGTGTTGTTTTTAAGCCGCCCACTCTGTGTTATTTTGTTATAACAGCCCAAGTGGACAAAGGCAGGACAGATTAGGAGTTCAGCTTCACATATATTTTAAGGTGTGTGATAGATAGCCAGTTGGAACTATAGACCTGGCAGTAGGACCTAGGAGTCCGGAGCTTAGGGAAGGGGTCTGAGCTGGAGCTGTAGGTGACCATCTGTTTGTTCTTTGTAGTTAAGAGTCTGTTTCTTTCTTTCTTTCTTTTTTTTTTTTTAATTTATTTGACAAACAGATCACAAGTAGGTAGAGAGGCAGGCAGAGAGAGAGGAGGAAGCAGGCTCCCTGCAGAGCAGAGAGCCCGATGTGGGGCTCGATCCCAGGACCCTGGCATCATGACCTGAGCCGAAGGCAGAGGCTTTAACCCACTGAGCCACCCAGGCGCCCCAAGAGTCCGTTTCTTGAGGTGCCTGCGTGGTTCCGTTGGTTAAACCATCGACTCTTGATTTCAGCTCAGGTCATGATCTTGGGGGTTGGAGTCTGCTTCAGGATTCTTTCTCTCCCTCTTCGTCTGCACCTCCCTCCGGCCTCCATTTACTCTCTTGCCCTCTCTTAAATAAATAAATTTTATTAAAAAAATAAAAATAATAAATTTTATTAAAAAAATAAACAAGAGTCTTTCTTGGTTTCTATCTCTCTCTTTTTTATTTTTTTTGCCTTTCTTGGATTGTTTTGTTTCTTAAATTGCACATATGCCTACTACCCATATTAAAGGAACATGACCACTGTTCCTGATGTCTTAGAATTTGTCTTTACTTCCTTATTATTGTAGTTCTACTAGTTTTTATTTGGGTTCTACTCTTTGTATTTTTATACACACATGAACATCTTCCCGCTTGTGTGCCTGCATGCATGTGTTCTCTGTCTCCCCCCCAAACCCCCCCAGGCTCTTTCGCTCAGCCCGAGCTGTGCTGGATTTTTCAGGCAGCTGCTCTAACAGCCGCCACGGCGGTCCTGTACCCAGCTGGGTCCTGGGAGAGCCAGAGAAGTAATGATGCACAAAACGGCAGCCTCCACAAGGAAGTGTTAAGCTTGCTGCTGAGAGTAGCCTTGGGGCGTCCCAGGGTTCCCTTTGAGAGCTCAGGAATGCCAGGGAGGGAATCAGGCCCTAGGGGAAGGTCTGAGGCTTTGGGGTCCTTCAGTCCTTGCTTGGAATCTTAGCTCTGTTGCTGACCGTGAGCATGGACAGGTCATGTCTCCATTTTCTTCATCCACAGACAGTAGACACCAATTCCCACCTTAAAAAGGTCGTGAGGCTTGTGGGAGGTACCTTACGTAAGCAAAGTGCCTCTGAGAGCTTATGTACTCGGGACAAGTGACTTACGTTCCTTCTCATCTCATCTTTTTCCTGTCTTGCTGTTAAACTGACTGCTGGATGAGAAAGGCTTGGAGGTATATTATTTAAGTAAGTACGCTTCGGTTATCTAGAAAGGAATGTTGAGATAAAAGAACTTTAGTGCAAAAAGTAGCTGACCCCAGACCCGTGCTCTGTCGCTTTTTGTTTTTTAGTTTTCAAGTCCAATTCCTTAGCCCATACACCTTTGTTTCACTGTGAACAGGTTCGTTGTCAAGTTCACCACCAGAGGTTTGGTGGTCTTTGGTGGAAATCAGTAGCTAACAATCTGTCCTCTCTAATTACTGCTGTTCCCTACCTGTGCCATTTTCCTGCCTCAGGAGAGAACAAGATCCGTCCTAGCATCAGTTGGTGCGTCTCTGTTGGACAGGCATCATCGGGTTAGACGTCCTCAGCCGTGGTTTGTGAAAACAGGTCCTTCCTCGCAGTGGTGAAATGAAGGGGTTGGAAAACGATCAAGAAAAATGACTTCAAATAGTTTTTCATTGCTAACAAATAATGAGTCCTGCAAATCTTTAGCGTTGGGCCAAAATTTGCTATGGTTCCTTGGTCACCGCACTGGGGGACATGACTGGATCAGGACCGCCCAGCACACCAGAGGCATAATCAAATGGCGTTCCTACCCATGGCCCTCAGACTGGCTGCCCCACTTGGTGAGTGACTCGAAGTAGGAAAAGCCATCTTCTTTGACACTTGGGTTTTCTGGGGAGGGTTGGGGAGAAAATAAAAATAAATGAATAATAATAGAATAAACTTTAAAGGGAATTTAATAGCTATTGACTATTGTCTTGGGGAATCCAGTAGGTTAGTAATCAAATAGGTCATTGTTGATTGTTCGTGCCCATGATTTGATCATGTTAAGCACACAGGCATTAATAAGGAGGAGAGAAAGCTGTGTATTGGCTAGTGTGGACAAAGGAAAATATACCTGGTGCAGGTTTTCCGTCCCTCAGTCCTTGATTCCCATGAGGGGCATATTTCATGGTTTCAGCATTTTCTTTCCTGGGGTGGCCAAGGCTGCCATCGGGGTGATGTTGATGGCCTCTAGGACATGACATTATTCCATTGGGTCCCTGCTGAGCTCCTCCATAAGGAGAATTGAATCGATCCAGTTGGATCTCAAAGTATCATCTCTATGAGAAAAGGCGGGCCAGCGACACCTGTCTCCTAGTGGCCCGAGTCCCCCTTCCCTCAGCCTTTTGCTGCTCTTGGCCATCAGAAGGAGACCACCAGCTTCTCCCTGGTCCATTTCCCCAAATCTCCTTTATCACAAGTAGGGGATTAGCTTTCCTTAGCCTTTTTCTTCTCAGATCTTCGTAGAAGAGAGTCATACTTTTTATTGCCTCAACTGCTTTCTCTTACTTAGGAGGTAAAGTTTAATGAACGCCAGGAATCAAACCGCATTTTGTGGCCAGGTGTATGAGATTGGTATGAAGTTGTCTCTGATGCAGAATCTGTACAGTAAAACATGAAACACCGAAACGCAGTCAGTAGCCAGACCTGATTATATGGAGAAGGACTTGTAGCCCCTTTTTTTCATGACTCATAGCTGCTCTTCTTTTCTCACTTCTGATGAGATGATCACAGACAACTTTAAGAAATAGCCTAGGTAGCGAATTCTTTTGATATGGTAAATTTTAGGAAGCAAATGTACTGCAGGGAAATCAGACTAAGCAGAATGAGAAACTGAGGATCATTTTTATTTTTTCAACGGTGGTAATACTACGGAATTAAGTCAACTTTTTTTTTTTAAGATTTTATTTATTTATTTGACAGAGATTACAAGTACATAGAGAGGCAGGCAGAGAGAGAGGGGGAAGCAGGCTCTCCGCTGAGCAGGGAGCCCGATGTGGGGCTCTATCCCAGGACCCCGAGATCATGACCTGAGCCAGAGGCAGAGGCTTAACCTGCTGAGCTACCCAGTTACCCCACAAGTCAACTTTTTAATGGAAAAAAAACTCACAAAATCCAGCATATGTGGGATTTGAGTTTTTCCATATGTATACACCTGTGAAGCCATTACTCAGATCAAGAAAGAGGATATCTCCATCTGTCTTCCAGCTTCCCTCCTGTCCTTTTCCAGGGGGTACCTCTGTCACTGGGCAAGTTTCCCGTGTTTCGGTCTTCATGTAAATGGAGTCATACAGTATGTGGTCTCTTCTATGACCTTTCTTTTGCTCAGCCATCTGTGTCGTTGTAACATGGGTTCATTCTTGGCCATTGTGTGTGGTATTCCGTTGTATGAATATGCGTCAGCTTATCCACATGCCTGTTGGCCAACATGGGGTTTCCCAGTTTTCACCAATTAAGAATAATGGTGCTGGACGCCTGGGTGGCTCAGTTGGGTGGCTCAGTTGGTTGGACGACTGCCTTCGGCTCAGGTCATGATCCCGGAGTCCCGGGATCGAGTCCCGCATCGGGCTCCCAGCTTCGCGGGGAGTCTGTTTCTCCCTCTGACCTTCTCCTCGCTCATGCTCTCTCTCACTGCCTCTCTCTCAAATAAATAAATAAAATCTTTAAAAAAAAAAAGAATAATGGTGCCACAAACATTTTTGTATATGCCTTTTTGGTAGACATTTACCATTTCTGTTAGGTATATTTGAAGGTGCGGGATTGCTGGGTTGTAAGGCAGACATACGTTGTTCAGCTTTAATGAAGTCTTTTGAAATGGTTGTTCAGGTTTATATCCCTGCCCGCCATGTTATCCTGCCATCGCCTTTTAACCCTGTTAAAACCCGGTTCTGTGTCTCCTACTGTAGTTAACAGGACCACCATCCTTACAGATACCAAAGCTAGAAACTTCCTGCCTCTTTGAGATTCATCTCTTTTGCCTCATCCAAGTAGGCCGCCAACAGGAATGGCCAGTCTTCCAAAATGTCCCTGGAATGTGCTTGATCTTTTTGAGTTCCCAAATGTTTTCTTCTTTCTTTTTTTCACCTTGAAGATGGTAAAGCTGCTCATTGGTTGTTCTATCTCTAGATTTACCTTTCTACAAGTCAATTTCCAAATGTCCCCCTAGAATATAAAGATACATAAGCAGAAACATTTATCATAATTCATAGGCCCTTTAGTGTGAATTGAAAGGGACTCTGATTTAAAACTGGCTATAACGTAAAGTCCCAACTCCTTTGCATAAACATATATTGGAAAGAGTTAAAGACTGATGAATTTTCAACCTACTGGGGATGTCATTTGGGAAGCACACATACACAGAGAAAAGAGAGAAAGAGAAAGACCTTTGCCCTTTTCCTCTGCAGTAAGATTTGTCTATAAAAGAAGCTAAAATAGGCATGGATAAATTCATTTCATGGAAATGAGAGTACTCTCTGTTTAAGGATCTCTCAGGTTAGATGATTTAAATCTTGATGGCATTCTACCCTGTATGAATGTGTATGTATGTACTTAAATGGCATGTGTCTCTCATTTAATTCTTACAACCATATTAAATCGGTATTATTACAGTGTCCTCTTTTTGCAAGAGATGGAAGGGGATCTTTGAGGAGCCGAATGACTTGCCCGGGGGAAAATGGATGGCACTTGATGGTTTGGTCAAGGTTTTCTGACTTTATAGCACATGGTCATAAATAAAAATTCAGTTTTATCTTTTCTGTGTGGGGCTTCTGTAGACAAGATAGGAACTTAAGAATCATGCATTTTATATAAAATATTAGCCCACTGACACCAATGTGTGTTATTATTTTTCTCAAATCAAAATATGTTTATTATCTTTTCTCATGTTATCAAAGTAGTAAAAGTTTAGTAGAAAACACAGTAGATAACAGAGTACAAAAGACATTTAAAAAACCATCTGACATTCCACCAGTTTACATAGGTTTTCCTTTTTAAAAAAATTATTTTTATTATTATGGTCCATTAACCCACATATAGTACATCATAAGTTTTTGATGTAGTGTTGAGCGATTCCTTTTTTTAAAATATATTTTAAAAAATATTTAATTTGTTCATTTGACAGAGACACAGAGAGAGAGGGGACACAAGCAGGGGGAGTGGGAGAGGGAGAAGCAGGCTTCCCGCTGAGCAGGGAGCTCGATGTGGGCCTCAATCCCAGGACACTGGGATCATGACCCCAGCCTAAGGCAGATGCTTAACAACTGAGCCACCCAGATGCCCCAGTGTTGAGTGATTCTTTAGTAATAACATGGAAAGCAAAGGACCCTTGTCCTCAATTATCTGAGAGCCTAGTTTGTGTCCTCGTGTCTTCACGTCACCAGGAAACCAAATTCTCCCTGAAGCTCATCTCTGACCTGACCTTCTGTTTTGCGGTAATTTGGATGTTAATACTTGAAATGATCTTAAATGAAAAGGCATGATACAAAATAGCACTGTCATTGATGGTTCCCTTGCATGTGCAGAAGCCATGGATTTTAGTGATAAAATTAGGTTCTTTGTTTCTATGTGCCTAAAATACTTGTTCATAGTTGCAGTAATTTCCGAAGGCACGTACAGTGTGGTCCTGCCAGGCCAGGGTTCCGGTGCTGGCTTCTCCACTTCCTAGTCGTATGTCCTTAAGTAAGCTTCTCTATCACGTTGAGCCTCAGTGTTCTCATCTGGATAATTGGAGTAATAGCCCCTGATAGGGTTGCTCTGAAGACCCAGTGGGATCATGTCAGCACCAAGGCAGTTCTGGTTCTTTTAATAATAGGATGCTGGTTTTGGTCAGCACTAATTTGTTTCCAGGCAAAGCGGAGAGCTGAACTTCAGCAATGATAGTAATGTCTCATTAGGGTTGCACAGAATCTTCCTTCTTTTGTGTGATACAGTAGTTGGCGTCGTGGTAGGGGATGGTGCATGGCGCTTTGGAACCTCTCGGATTCTGCTTAGGGACAAACAGGGAGCAGAGAACCGAAGGTCGCAGTTGCAGAGTGAGCGTGCGTACACAGCCCTGCAAAATTAGGGTGCATACCAGACGAGCGCATAACATACTAATTATTATCCTACCTTGGAGAAAGTCGGCTAGGATTGTAGCTTCAGGCACTTTGTAAGACCCAGCCTTTTAAGCTTGCAAAATAGTGACTACTATTTTTAGTTCAATCTCCACCCTTTCAAGAAGTAAAAGATACTCCTTGCTCCTCCTGGATGGTTTTATGTATTTTAATTAATGTTATCTTATTGCATTTGTGCCCCAAGGCTGCTTTCGTGAAAGATGTAATTTCAGAGGCTTGATGAAATTAGATAGGTCTAACTGGGAAGGCTCTGTTATTCATATTTATGGTTATAAAATATTTCAGGTCCATCTATGTGTGACATTCCTGCACTGTAAACACATTGTTCCGAGTCCATCTGTCTTAGAGTGGTTCAGACCCATCAAGCTATGGTAGCGCCAGTATGGGCGTGGTTTTTGTTGGTTTTGGTGTTAAACATGGCTTTTCATTTTTCTCTTAAAATCTCATCATGCAGTTATATGTAAACAAGATGAAAGTGATTGTACAAACCCAACACAAACACCTCTCCCCTCCAGCTTTATTATTTTACAGGCAGACCTCGCATATTCCTGATTGAATTGGCACGAGGGTTTGTGACCAGGTAGAAATCAGCTTTATTTGGATCTGAATGAGTAGCCAACTCTAGAGCATGGAAAATATATTTTAAAACAATTTGCTGAGCCGAATGCAATTAGTCTTGCAATAAAGTGGAAGACGAGTCTCTGAAAAAGTAATATTTTGAGTAAGGCTGGAAATAAGACACAGTCAATAAAGAGAAAAAGCTATAATAAACTACTTATTTTGGTAAAATGCAGGGGAGAGTCTTTTAGTGGGAGTTAATTACCATGTAAGATGTCACAAACTGTCACAACAGTAATTATACATTATACAATATCTTCCCACCTTAAAGAGTAGGGTCCTGAAACCCTCTTGGTGGTAGAACTTGAGGTTGCAAAATTTTGAATCCTGGGAGGAGGGGAAGAGTCAGGGGTATCAGGATAATAAGTGAATCTTAGGAACTTTGTACACATTTTTAAAAAAAAGATTTTATTTATTTCACAGAGAGAGACACAGCGAGAGAGGAAACGCAGGCAGGTGGAGTGGGAGAGGGAGAAGCAGGCTTCCCTCTGAGCAAGGAGCCCCATGTGGGACTCGATCCCAGGACCCTGGGAGCATGACCTGAGCTGAAGGCAGATGCTTAACCGATGGAGCCACCCAGGTGCCCCATTATTTTAGGATTGGAGAATACATCAAAACAAAGTCCCTGCCCTCAGTAAGATTCTATTGTAGTTGGAGAAGGCAGGTAAGTGTATCAGGGTTGGTTGGGTTCTCTAGAAGCAGATGCCGAGATGTAGTTTGGGAAGCAAGATGTTTTATTTGGGATTAGTACAGTGAACAAGAAGGGGCAAGGGCAGGATTGGGCCCAGGAAGAAGCTGCTCGATGCTGCACATTTAACAAAGCCTCCACCAGACCTCCAGAAAACTCCAGAGTGAATGTTACCTGTCAGAGTGTCCCGCACTGAGCAGTGAGCTCAGTCCTTCCCTGGGCGTGTTACCTCAGCTATGGTGTGTCCCGAGAACGACGTGCCCTAGGGCATATGAGGCTGCTCTCTATGGCTAAGGCCGCTTTGCCCGTGAGTCTTGGCAGAGCCTCTCCCTGTCTACCACAATAAGTGTTTGAAGTATCTGATGGTGACTTGTGGTGAAAAAAAGAAAGCTGGATGAGGAGGCTAGAAAGGGAGGAGAAGGCCTCATGGAGGTATTTGAATGGAGATCTATAGGAATTGAGGGTGTTGCCGGGCAGGGCTGTCTAGAGCCAAGGCCCTGCCAAGGAGTGTGCCTGGTAATGTCTCCTGACCTTACAAGGATTCCATTGTGCGAGCCAGGGTACACTCGGGGGAGGCCTTTTGGCTCCTACGATGGGTTCACTTTTTATTTTCTGTGAGGTGGTGTATAAATTTGTAGGACTGTCTTAACAGAGTGCCACCAACTTGGCTTAAATAGTAGAAATGTATTATTTCAGCGTTCTGGATGTTAGAAGTCCACGGTCAAGGTATTGGTAGGGTTGGTTCTTATGCCTGTGAGAGAGAATCTGGTCTGCCCTCTCATCTCGCTTTTGGTGGTTTGCTAGCAATATTTGACATTCCTGGGCTTATGGATCTCAGACTTCATCTTCACATGGTGTTCTCCCGAAGTGCATCTCTGTGTCCAAGTTCCTCTTTTTATGAGGACATTGGTTGTATTGGATCAGAGCCCACACTAATCTAATTATTTCATCTTAACTAATTACATCTGCAATGACCCTCTTTCCAAATACAGTAACATTCTGAGGTACTGGGAGGCTAGGACTTCAATATATGAATTCTTGGGGGACACGATTCAGTCCAAACTGGTGGGAAGCCATTAGAAGGTTTTGAACAGATTAATAATATAATCTGATTTATGTTCTAGAGAGGATCAGTCTATTTTGTGGAGACTCGAATGGAGGGAGGAAGCAGCCATTACAGTAATCGGGGCAGGAGATGGTGGCAGGGAGTGGTCAGGTTCTAGTACAAGGGAGAGCTGATTTCCTGTTGGACTTGATGTGGAGTGAGCAGGGGCAAGGAACAGCTGGAAGAATAGAGGTACTGTTAACTGAGGTGGCCAAGGATTTGGGAGGAGTTTGGGGGTAACATTATTCACTTGACTTAGGCCTTAAGTTTGTGATGTCTGTTAGATGTTCACATAGAGATCTTGAGTAGGCAGCTGGGCATATGAGGGATTCTGGTATCTGGAGTTCAGAGATGAGAAGGGACTGGCAAAGAAGATCTCTGAAAAGGAGAGTTAGTGAGACAGCAAGAGAATCCAAGATGAAGGAAGGGTTTCAGAAGGCATGCAATGAAAATGTGTTTCTTTCTTTCTTTCTTTTTTTCTTTTAAAGATTTGATTTATTTACTTCAGAGAGAGAGAGAGCACAAGCAGGAGGAGCCATAGGCAGGGGGAGAAGCGGGCTTCTGGGAAGCAGGCTCCCTGCTGAGCAAGGAGCCCAATGTGGGACTCGATCCCAGGACCCAGGGATCATGACCTGAGCTGAAGACAGACACTTAACCAACTGAGCCACCCAGCCATCCCAGTATATGTGTTTCAAGATCGTGTAACTATCCAGTAGGATGAGGATTGGACTGACCGCTGTCGTGGGCAGCATGGTGATCACTGGTGACATTGATAAGAGTTTTGCTAGAAAGATAGGGATGAAAGCCTGGTTGGAGTCAACTCAGTGGGAGGAGGGAGAAAGTGAGGTCTGTAAATACAGACAACTGTTGATTTTATGACTAGCTATGACTAGCTTGCTGAGGACTCCTGTTCACTCCAGAGATGCAGAGTAACTAGGATCCTAGAGATAGACAAACCTTTGGGAAACCTCTCTCTGACTGGCTTAGAATGGAAGTCATTCTTCTTCCCTGACTCTCTCCCCTCTTAACTCTGCCCACTAATGATAACTTCTTGCCCAAGTATGTAATGTTAGCCCCTCTCCAACAAGTTTTATCTCCTTCCTCCCAACAGGGTGTATGGTAATATTGAGTTCTTGAGGGGTGAGTAAGGCAGGATTATAGAGGATTAGTCATGAAGTCCTAAGAGAAGAAATATTTGACCTAAAAGGAAGTGTATCTGGGCTTCACTTGCTTGAATAAAGAAAATGAAGGAATTATACATAATTAACTCTCAGGGTAATTTACATCCCCAAAAATTTTAGCCACATTTCAATTTCCTCCTTCCCATAACTTAAAATCAAGAGTTATGAGTGAAGTGTAGTTAAGAGACTTGAGTTTCTTCTCTTCGCATTTTCCTTCTGCCAGGGTAAGGGAGCAGAAGACCCAAAAGGGCTTCTTTTCACTCCACCCAAAGAGTGGAGTGAAACACAAGGGCTTCTCCTCACCCCCTCAGGTACTCCGAAACCATTTAGACAAGGTTGTCTGTACCTGGAATTGAATGTGGGTGAAGGTGTGAGGTTCAACTTTCAAGGAGACATATACAATTTCAGAATCAAAGGAGTTACTAAACTTAGTTTTTATGAGGCTGTATAAGGTCTGGAATTTTTTTTTTTTTAACATAAATGATAGAATGACATTTGAACCTAGATGCTCTTCCTGCTTTGAGGAGGGCACCTAGTTCAGAGTGTACCTGTTTTTTTGACTCACAGAATTTGACCCAATGTGATTATTTCTGTGAGAGGAAGGGGACTTTTTCTTTCAAGGGTGTATTGCCTTCCACCAAGTTCACGTAGGAAAAAATAAGAAAGAAAAGGAAGTAGAATTAAACTGTACAACAAGAAGAGCTTTAGATTTAATAAAAGGAAAGCTTTTCCTAGTGAAGCTCCTTGAGGCCGGTCCTGGCTTCCCTGTCGGATTTGTAAATCACTCCCTCCTAGATGATCCCAGGTGTGGGAAAGGCAGAGTGATCAGGAGACCTTTAAGGGGGAGCGGGGAGACCCATTTATGTTGCAAGAAAACATCTGGGCAAATTTAATGATACTTTTAAAGACCATGAGCAAGCAAACGAACACAACTCCACCATCCTGTAGGTTTTCTTAAGCTTATGCAAGCATCACGGGACCACAAAGTTTGTAAGCCTTGTGTCGGCACTTGCAAGCGGAGTGAGGTGGGAGACAGATGTGCTGCCTTATCCTGATGGAGGTTCTTCCAGGGCTCAAACCTCTGCCCCTGGAGACAAATGTCTTCTCAGATTTCCGGCCCTTCCAAGCGTTGTTTTGTTCCTGCAGCTTCCTTCTTGTCTTATCTGAGGTTGGCCTCTTAAATGCAGCATTGAAATTTAGATAGGAAAGAAAGGAGGATTAGTTGGGCATTGTTTCTATTAAATCTGGTAATGAGTTAGCATATTACTGAATACTGTTTTGTATGCTTCCCCTTTTCCCCACCCCCAGGTTGTAAAACATTGTCATTTCCAAGATAAGGAAGAATCCCAGGCTGCAGTTGTCATTCTTTCTGAATTCATATGTAATCTAGCATTATTAACCCTTTGTAGCTCCTCTTCATGCCTGCATAGGTCTGCTGGGGGGAGTTTTAAATAAAGCCAGCTGTGTTAAATATTCATAGAATTGATTTTCACTTGTTTAAAGCCTTTGGTGATTTATCTTCAGGGAGTGTTAATACGGCAGTAATTCTGCATTACATTTCTTGCACCAGCATTTAATTGATACTATATTTCACAAGGATTATTGCAGGTTTATTGCTGTTGTATTTAGAGTTGTGGTTCTGTGCTAGTAATTCAGAGAAATAGGATCCTTGAATCTGTTGTTTCCATTTTAATTGTGTGTACTTTGGAGCTGACAAGCTTAAGAAGGGCTGTTAACTCTTTAACTGACCTGATGGATAGAGACCATTTCGGTGAGTAGACCCCGGGCTACTTTGCTTGAGGACGTTGTTGTATTACTCTGTTTTTGTTTTTGTTTTGTTTTTTGTTTTTTGTTTTTTGTTTTTTAATGATAGTAGTAAACTTATATTTCGTTTTTCACTGATATGCTTTATATTATGTAATGGGTATTAGTGTTTGCTTTACTTCTCTATTAAGGTACCTGGGACATTTCAGCCTGTGTCAATGACAGCAATTGTATCGCTTCTTTTTTTTTTTTTTTTAAGATTTTATTTATTCATTTGACAGACAGAGATCACAAGTAGGCAGAGAGGCAGGCAGAGAGAGAGAGGAGGAAGCAGGCTCCCAGCTGAGCAGAGAGCCCGATGCAGGGCTTGATCCCAGGACCCTGGGATCATGACCTGAGCCGAAGGCAGAGGCTCAACCCACTGAGCCACCCAGGTGCCCCACAGTACCTTTAACAGTAGGTAATGAGAGCCCAGGGGGGCAGGGATTACCCCCTGTGCTTTACCCACCGCTGCCTATCACAGACCATGGCCTGCTGCAGGTGCTCAGGAAATATTTGAGGGATAAAGGAACCTCATCATCCATAAGGTTCCGAAACCACCTACAACTAAATATACACCTGACCCTGAACTGGGCTGTTACAGGCAATGTAAGATGGAAAGCAAACGTCAGATCTACCACAGTGAATGACTAACATGAATGACCCTTCACAGCTCACAAAACAGTCTCCTCTGAATTTTCTCACCTAAGCCTCAGACTAAGGCTGTGGGGAAGGCAGGACTGATGAGAAAACCAAGGCCCAGAAGTTCAGAGTCACCCAAGGTCTCATTCTTAGTAAGTGTCAAAGAACCAGAGTGTGTTAACTCCTACTCTGGAGCTCCTTCCAGAACACTCAGCTGCCTGTGTTAAATCTGATACAACACACTTGAGCCTTGGCCTTGCCTCACACTTCCAACTTTTGCAGTTTTCACTCTTCCTTTCTACCCACCAAGAACTGCCTCCTACCCTTTTCCTGCTTTTCATCCATTAAGCTAATATTTATGAAAGACTCTGATGGAGAGGCAAAGCCTCTTTCCCTCAGGGCGCACCACTCTGCCATACTGTGCCATTTTTATGGCGTCGACCTCCATGTATTCACTAAACAAAAAGTTTTCCGTCGTACATTCATTTGTTCTTTGAATACAACAACGAGCACCTGAAAAGTGTCATATGATGCTAGGATCTGAAGAGACCCGTGCAGCATCACGCAACGCCCGATTAGAACACTGCTGTCCTAGCGCTCTGAAAAACTACCGTAGCTTCTGGAAGAGAATTACAACATAAAGCAAGCTGCTTTAAGAAGCAATACAATCATGTTGGAAGACCTGATTTAAAACACGATTTAAAAAATGTTCACTTTGGGGGAGACTGGGTGGCTCAGTGGGTTAAAGCCTCTGCCTTCGGCTTAGGTCATGGTCCCAGGGTCCTGGGATCGAGCCCCGCATTGGGCTCTCGGCTCAGCAGGGAGCCTGCTTCCTCTTCTCTCTCTGCCTGCCTCTCTGCCTACTTGTGATCTCTGCCTGTCAAATAAATAAATAAAATCTTTAATAAATAAATAAATATATAGGTTTCCTTAAAAAAAAAAAGTTCTTACAAGGAGTACAAGGAGTGACCTACACCCAGCATTGCTTTCAGAAGTTGAACCTAGTGGCTACATGTAGAATAGACTGAGGAGGTATTGGGGTCTGGGAGAATAGTTAAATGAAGTTAAATGAAGCTACTGTCCTACGTATCCCATATCTGTCCTGTGACATGTATTGTCATATATATTCTTATAATTGTTTTAGTGTTTAATGTTGGTATTTTTTTTGTGGGGTTTTCTGGGGACTTGATGTTTATATGGTTTCCATTTGGTACATTAGTGAACTTCTATTTTTAGTTAGACCTGAAGTTGACATAAAATATTAGCAAACACTTTTATGGGTTCTTCTGTGGGTCAGAGGCACTGTGCTTAGTCTTTATGTATAGTATCCCCTGTTTACGCTCAACAACCAGGTATCTAGGTGTATTATCCTCATTTTACAGGTGAGGAAACTGAAACTTGTCCAAGGCTATACAGCTGGGTAGTGGGACTTGGACCCAGGCCATCTAGTTTCAAGTGTATGTTCTTAATCACTTCATTATCATCTTTTCACTTAAAAAAGAATTAATTTAATGTTCTGTGAGAGAAGATAAAGATGTTAGTAAAGCAATCTTTAAATAACTGTTGTGAATCCCTCTCAATAATTTTCTTCCTGTTTTTTAAAAATAAATTTTTGTTAATTATAAAATTAGGAAGAAAACCTATTAAAAGGCAAACATTTTTTAAAGTTTTTTTTTGTGGTTTTATGTCTTTTTGTCATGAAGAATTATAAAAGTGGAATAGTTTTTTTTTTCTTAGAAGATTTTATTTATTTATTTGACAGAGAGAGAGAGACACAGCAGGAGAGGGAACACAAGCAGTGGGCATGGGAGAGGGAGAAGCAGGCTTCCTGCTGAGCAAGGAGCCCGATGCAGGGCTCGATCCCAGGACCCTGGAATCATGACCTGAACTGAAGACAGATGTTTAATGACTGAGTCACCCAGGCGCCCCCAAAGTGTAATAGTCTTTGATGTTGCTTTGTGCACTACATATATTCCCATTTTTACTTTGTTCATAGCCAGGGTAACTATTAGCCATGTCAGTGAGTGTCCAGATCTGCCAGTGATCTTACGTTCGCTTCCCATATTACATTGCCTGGAAAAGCCCAGTTCACTGTCAGGTTGTATATGGTTGTAGGGCAGTAGAATCATAGCATAGATAACACTCCTGGGGTGTACATAGCAGACTGAGTTCACAGAGAGGGACTCCAAAATCAAGGTAAATCACTCCCACAGGGCCTTGGAGCTAATTATGGACAGAGCCAACCAGAGAGCAGGACCCAGAACATCAGCCCAGTGTTCCCTCAATAATCCTTGCATGTGAAGGGTAACAGAATATGCCACCCCAGTATATGACTGCAGGAGCTCAGGATGTGTCACCCCAAAATATGCTGCTTTGGTATGTTGATTACTTCAAGCTGTAGGCAATTGAAAAACAGCAAATGCTAGGAGCAGCTTTCTCTAAACTCCCCTTCTTTTTCTTTAGGCAGATGAGAACTTATTTGTCAGAGATCCCCTCCCTGGGGTTTCATCAACCAGGAGAGAGTGACTATTAGCACAGGAAAGGAGACTAGAAGTGACACCACACTCAGACTTTGTTACAAAGTGTCATACCTGCCATCTATTCTTTTTCAGTACCCACTCTCCCCTTTCCTAAAAATCATTTACTCTCCCCTGAGAGGCTCACACCCCCTCCCCCTTTCCCTAGTGTGATGGTAATTAAGCCTGAATTCTAAGCCACCTCTTTGAGTTACTCATTTTCCCCTGGGTATTTTCCAAGTTAAATTAGGTTACAGGTCAATAAACTTTTGTTTGTTTTTCTCTTGTTAGTTTGTCTTTTATTACAGAGGTCTCAACTAAGAACTTAGAAGGCTAGAGGGAAAATTATTTTCCTCCCCTACATGTGTTTCTATGCCTTTTTTTTTTTTTTTTTTTTGCATTTGTTTCTATTCTGTTTCATTTGTATACTATAGTTGACAGTGAGATTTTGTATTAATTAAACTAAGTCCTAATGCTGTGAAGTCAGAGTAGGACACACTCTGGCTGTTAGTTCAGAATGAGTTCGTGTTCAGATAATTTCATTTTAAATATTAATAAAATCTTTAAAAATTGTCCTGGAATGTTATTCTTTGTCAACCTAGAATGCTTTATTAAACGAGCTTTCCAATGTTAATTTCTCTCATCACACTATTCTACCTTTCATTTGTGTTGTTTTTCCTCATACTATATTAAAACTTTAATCCTGAGCTATGGGTCAATGTGGATAAGCTACAAAAATTCTCTCAGAATTCAGAATCAAACTGAACCTTTGGATTTAGTTTGGTTTATGGCTCAGAACCACTGATATTTTTTGCAGTGATAGTGAGAGAAAATCTTTTGCAATATCTCCTAAAGGAGTTCTTATATATTGTTTTTGATTCTGCTTTGTTTCTTGACTTTTGGGCTCTGCCAGGGAAAAATGACTCTTTCTGCCTAGCATAACCCTGTTTGTCCCCTAAAAGCTCTGGTTTAATTTTGTTAATGCTGTTAACTGCTAAAAAGTACATGCTTTGCAGGAATTGGGTGTGGATATAATCTTACTAAGTAAGACACATATGCTTTATAGTTTCACAAATTGTTTCATTTTATTTGATTGGAATCTCTTTTTGTATTCCTTATGCTTTTTTGTGATTGGTGTTATCATCCAGCAGTTATGTATCAGTAATAGAGCCTGAGGCCGGAATCTCTTGAATATTTTGTGCAGAATTTTGTGTTTATAATATAAGCTCTCTTATCTGGTATTTTGACCAGCAGCTAGTCAGTTAAAGTGGAGAAATGTGAAAAAAATGTTAAATACCTGTCTTAAACATCTTATTTTAAACTCAGACACATGAATGTACGACCATTTGCTGATTTCTGATGGAAAAATTTTAAGATACTTGTGAACCTTCTGAGTGCAAAATCCCTCCAGATTTTTGCCTCACAGTCCTTTGCCTTGCACCTTTAAAAAATATTATGGCCATTTTAGTATTTCACTTTTATTGAATTATTCCACATTATTCAGATGTCCAACTGCATTTTCATAGAAACATTCATTTTTTTGAACTCACATTTTATGTTTACAAAAAATTTACTATGATTTATATGTAATTAAATTATAAGAACTACTGGCATAAATAGGTTAAAAATTAACACATCTGATCCTAGGGAAGGATATAGCATGATTGATAGGTGTAGATCACTGCTTCTCAACTTACATGTACTGAAGGTGTAGAACTTTTTAGTCTACTGTAGACCTGTACTTTTATTGATGAAAAAAATAAATACAAAAGACATAGAAAATATAAGCCTTATTTTTTTAATGTTTTAGAAACAACAGAACTAAAATCGCCTGTCAGTAAATATAATCAGAACAACATAATGTAGGGAAAAATGATAAAATCTGTATGTTCTTCAGAAGTGTGCGTATAGACAGTTCACATAGAGTCACTATTACTCTTGTTAATTTGTTATTCTAGTCATAACTAAAGTTATGAGTGAAATAGTTCTTCCCCATATTAAACACTTCTGTCTATACTTTGAAAAATTCCATATATCTATATATATATCTATATATCTTAATTTTTTAAATCAATTTTAATTATATATATATATAGTTAACATATTAGTTTCAGGTGTACAGTATAATGACTCAGTAATTCTATACATTTCTTAGTGTTCATTATGATAATGCCCATCACCTTTTTCACCCATACCCCCCACTCACTTCCTCCCTGGAAACCATCAGTTTGTTCTCTATAGTTAAGAGTCTGCTTCTTGGTTTGTCTTTTTTTCTCTTTTTTTTTTTCTTTGCTTGTTTGTTTTGTTTCTTTAATTCCACATGCAAGTGGAATCACAGAGTATTTGTTTTTCTCCAGCTGACTTATGTCACATAGCAATATATTCTCTGGCTCTCTCCATGTTGTTGCAAATGACAAGCTTTCATTCTTTTTTAATGGATGAGTCATATTCCACTGTGTGTGTGTGTGTGTGTGTGTGTGTATCACATGTTCTTTATCCATTCATCTATTAATGGACACTTGGGCTGCTTCTGTAACTTGGCTATTATAAATAATGCAGCTGTAAACATAGGAATGCATGTATTCCTTCACACTAGTTGAGGAGCCTCCATACTGTTTTCCACAGTGGCTGCACCAGTTTGCATTCCCACCAACAATGCAAGAGGGTTCTTTTTTTCTCCACATTCTTGCCAAGACTTGTTGTTTCTTGTGTTTTTTATTTTAGCCATTCTGAGTGGTGTGAAGTGATATTATAGTTTTGATTTGCATTTTCCTGATAACAAATGATGTTATACATCCTTTTGTATGCCTGTTGGCCATCTGTGTGTCTTCTTTGGAGAATGTCTGTTAATATCTAATGCCCATTTTAAAATTGGATTACTGGGACGCCTGGGTGGCTCAGTTGGTTGGGCAGCTGCCTTCGGCTCAGGTCATGATCCCAACATCCTGGGATCGAGTCCCACATCGGGCTCCTTGCTCGGCAGGGAGCCTGCTTCTCTCTCTGCCTCTGCCTGCCACTCTTGTCTGCCTGTGCTCGCTCGCACTCTCTGACAAATAAATAAATAAATAAAATCTTAAAAAAAAATTGGATTACTTTTTGGGGGGGGTAATGAGTTGTATATATTCTTTATATATTTTGGATACTCATCCCTTATCAGATATGTCATTTGCAAATATCTTCTCCCATTCATTATGTTGCCTTTTAGTTTTGTTGATTGTTTCCCTCACTGTGCAGAAGCTTTTTATTTTGATGAAGTGCCAATAGTGTGTTTTTGCTTTTATTTACCTTGCCTCAGGAGATGTATCTAGAAAAGTGTTGCTATGGCAGTATTTAAGGTTTTTTGTTTTTTTATGTTACAAGTACTTTTTGCATAATAATCTATTTAGGTTAGGGACAGCTGATCTCAGGGCTAATATGTAATGTATATCTAAATTGTTAATGGTTTTGTTTTAATAACACTCATGATGGGGGAATTTGTCTTACAAAGAGATGTTGATGAGAATGGAAAAAAGACATCTTAAAACAATTCAGCAAGCTCAATATATCTTCATTTTTTAATTTTCTTCAAAATGCAGTGAGTGTTACTGCTGTGTCAAAATTCATCTTCAATCCCACCTTGGTAGCTAATTCCAACAATTTTTCCTTTAAATTTATGGTCAATTTGAATGATCCTTTGGCCAAAAGAAATGATTTCCGGATTTCTGGATTTTAATACCTGTACTTGTAAAAAAAAAAAAAAAATTGACAAGGTAACTTAAACTGTTATCTGTGGTTCTCCTGTGTTAATTAGTAGGCACGTGGTACCAACTCACCTTATAAGGTAAACAACATGGGAACCGGTCAATGAGACAAATTACCTATTCACGTATTTGGATGTTGCAATCATGCCTAATGGCTATGCCCATTTCTAACTGCTCATCCTCCATTTCCTGAGCAGCTGATAACTACAGCTTGTAGACCGGCATCCCTCTCTGGACCACCCTTTGAGAAGCCCTGTGGTCAAGGTAGCGTCCCCAACTAGTCAGGTGCTCAAACATGAGTCATTTATTCTCTACAGAGGGAATGCAGTGTGCTGGTTAATTTGGCAGGGTGGTTAAGCAGATCAGTTGAGAGATCCTCTTTTGCGTAAACACCTTTTCCTCCCTAGGGAGAAGGTTCATAGCTTTCATGAGATTCAAAGTATCAGAGACATATGTGTCCATATTTGTATGTATTATGTTATCTGTTTATTCCATGATTGTGAGGGTAGGGATCATGCTTTCATCTGAAGGAGTTCAGGAATGCTCCCCCAAACTATGCTTTATTATATTGATTATAAGGTAATTGATTCTATTATATTGATTTTTATTGATTATTTTAAACTGAAGACCCTTGAAGAAACAGCAAATGCAATGAGATGCTTTGTCTGAACTCCTCTTATCTACTTAAAAACAGATCCTCTAAAAGGAACCCTGTTGTCATAAATGCCCTCCCTGGGAATTTCATCAACCAGGAAAAATGGACTCTTATCAAACACCATACCCAGACAGACTTTATAACAAACTATTGTATCTCCCATCTGTTATTCCGAGGGCCCATTTATCTTTCCTAAAAACCATTTACTCTCCCCTGAGAGGTTACACGCCCCCCTCCATTTCCTGTATTAAGATGGTTTATAAGCTCTCAAATCTCACTCCTTTTTTGGATATTCATTTTTTCCCCCTATGATGTCCCTCTGCATGTAACACTAAAAATTAATAAATTTGTATATTTCTCCCCTGTTCATCTGCCTGTAGTTAGTTTATTTTGTAGACTCAGCTATCTAATCAAGGAGGGTAGAAGGAAAGTCTTTCCTCCCCTACATGTCCAACTTTGAATTACTCACAGGGCTTTGCATGTAACTGCTAGGTATTGCTTTATATAACATGCATTTCTGGAATGTAGCCATTTTAGTGGGTAGAGCCAAGTTCTCTAAAGTGTTTTCTTCTAAGAAGACAACACACTCTTAAATTCTCATTTCTTCTCAGTTCCATAGGAATCCACCTAGTTATCCCTTAAGAAATCTCAGTATTTAGTTCCTCTTTCTTTTCCCTGAATATATTGCCTGGGCACAGCAGGCATTAGTTTCTGTTACAGTGAAGCATAACCTGAAAAAAGGATCAATGTGGGTGTTTTTTAATCCTTCATTTTTATATTTTAAGTAAATTTTATTTAGTTTTTAAAGATTTTATTTATTCATTTGACAGAGAGAGATCATAAGTAGGTAGAGCAGCAGGCAGAGAGAGGGGGAAGCAGGCTGCCCGCTGAGCAGAGAGCCTGATGGGGGCTCGATCCCAGGACCCTGAGATCATGACCTGAGCCGAAGACAGAGGCTTAACCTACTGAGCCACCCAGGTGCCCCAGTAAATTGCAATTTAAGTGGCTTCAAATCCCCTTATGAACAAGGATTACTTGGGATAGCTGTGATTTATCCTGCCTTTATAGTTCATTGTTGAGATAGGAGCATTTTTTTTGTGATTTTTGGAGCAAATGAAATTTAGCCATAACTGAAACTCATTTTCAAGAAAGTTACTGCTAGAGTCTTTGGTATTTGAAAAGGGAGCAGTTGTCCTTGGGGTGGTACCAACAAGGATTTTGAAACAGCAGGTGACAGTGAAGGCTGCAGGGGGAAGTGAACATGTACCGATGAGTATCTCAGAGTTAAAAAAAAAAAAAGTAGTGTGTTTATTTTAGAAACGTTTACTTTCTTGATGTTATACCTTGTAATTAGAAGTTTTTCAGTATCCTAAAATGAGCTGATGTGGCAAAGTATCATTGAAAAAAATGACAACTTGGCATCTTTTGCTAAACTCCACTCCCCCAATGAGGCAAAAGAAAAGCAGTGGTAATTTCAAGCATATTTAGAGTGATCTCATTTTGATTATGACGTTAGCGGGCTTGCGCTTATTGAGTGCTTACTGTATCCGTTCATTGGACATGTTTTATTTCATTTAATCCTCCATATAAGCTGAGGGCTTGAGTGGGATCATCCTCCCACTTTAGATCCCCAGTATATAAAGTGCAAAGTACTGCACCAGGCATTGGGATGTCTTGCAAACCAGCCTTCATGCCTGTGCTCTTGGATGTTTCCAGTCTAATGGGGGAGACAAAGAGCCTTACAAATACATAGAAATGGTGATGGGTTCTAGGAAGAGAAATTTTGGAGTGCTATGGTAATGTAAAACAGGGTGCTCATCTAGTGCCCAGGGTGAGTCAGGGAAGGTGTTCCTGAATAAGTGATATTTAAGCAGAAACCTGAAAAAATATTGATGGGCGCACGTTTGCTAAGCTGAAGTGTGTATGTGTTGTTGTTGGGTGGGGGGAGGTGGGAAGGCAGTCCAGACAAAAGTACAGTTTGCACTAAGTCTTTGGAGTGGTGATCAAGGCCGACCCAGGGACTGTAGTGTGTACGGGAGAGAGGGACACTGGTGAGAGGCTGGAGCAGGAGGCAGAGGCCGGGACACTGGGCCGCCATGAGGATCTGGGTCTTTATTTTATATGCAGTAGCAAACTATTTAAGGGCTTTAGGTTGGGGAAAGACATGGATAGATACATGTTTTATAAGGATCATTCTGGGTCACTTGTGATCGCTGCTCCTCTTGGAGCCTTATGTAACAAGGTTATTCAACTCCTTCTGTTAACCCTTTGCCGAGCTGCGCATGAGTTTGGCTCTTGACCTTTGGCTGTATTGTCCTCCACGATCCTGTTTGCTTTGCAAGATTCAAAGTTTGCTGTTGACACCTTCCCCTGCTTTACAAGGTGACTGTATCTAGAGAACATTCCTTTTGTCGGAGCTGTCTGCTATGTCTGCAAGAACCCGTGGAACACTAACAGTCTGGGTGTTACGGGCTTGTAGGACTGCTCTTGGGCAAGGCCTGTTGGGCAAATAGCTCTTTACCACCATAGTCCTGGGTCTGATTCTCAACTTTGATAATAGGGGAAATCAGTTCTCTTCTCGGTACACCCGGGAAGTGATTGGGCATGGGGAGTGTGGGTGGGTCGGGTTCTTGCCAGGGTCTTGGTAGCCCAAATCACAAGAGGTTAATGTAACATGAACTACATGATGGTTAATGTCAGAGTGAAGGCTGGAGCTGGAGCTAGACATGAGTGCTGGAGGGAAACCTGCGTGGGAGGCCAGACGAGAAGGTGAAGTAACAAGTTGGTTAGATCTCCAGGAGGGCCGGGTCAGTAGAGGGGGACTGGACACTAGTCTACCGACATCAATAGACGTTGTACAGGATTCTTGCTGTTTGGGTTTCCTTTTTATCTGTCTATACCTTTTCTTGTCTATATTAAAATTTTTAATCTTTTTAACTGGTTTTAACCTTTTATTTTGAAATAATTTCAGGTTTTCAAAAAAGCGGCAAAAGGGGTACAAAGAATTCCCTTACATTCTTCTCCCAGATTTTCTAAATGCTATTATTTTACGTAATCACTGTACAGTGACCAAAACCAGGAAGCAAATACTGATTTAATACTATTGTCTGGAGACCTTGTTCAAATGTTGCCAGTGAACCTCCCATTAATGTTCTTTTTCTGGTTTAGGATTTAATCCAGGATTACATGTTGTGTTAAGTTGTCATAGTGCCTTAACCTGTTAACCTTAATGATAAAACTAATGGTTATTTTATCAGCAAAAATGGGTTTATTTGGGAATACCAGAGACTTGCCGCCAGGGACAAGGGAGCCCTGGCAAAACCAGAGGCAAGTCCAGAGAACAAAGAAGAGAAATGCTCTTTTGTAGAGGAAAGGAGGGGTTGGGAAGGACTGTTATAAACAGAAAGTCCATTGGAGTAAACTGGGAGCTGGATGTATGGTGGCTTCTCATTGGCTGGGCTGTTGCAGGGGAGAAGAATCTTTCTTCCCCCTGTTGGGATAGTAAAGTACTAGGTAAGGTGTTTTGAATGGTAAGGTGTGTCTCTTCCTGATAGGTCTGCCATTGACAACCAATGTGGGGGCTGAGAGAGCTCCCCCCTGCTGGTCTCCCCCCAACTGCCTTTTATTTATTTATTTTTTATTATTTATTTTTTAAAAAAGATTTATTTATTCATTTTGGTGGGGTGGGGGAGAGTGAGCCAGTGGGGAGAGGATGAGAGGGAGAGAATCTTCAATACTCCTTGCTGCCCATGGAGCCCCATGTGGGGCTCGATCCCACGACTCATGAGATCATGACTTGAGCTGAAACCAAGAGTCCCGTGCTTAACTTTCTGAGCCGCCCAGCCTCCCCACCCAACTCCGTTTTAAATGAAACTTCCTTTTATTAATTTTCACGCCTACTAATATGGAACAGTCTTAGCCTTTATTTGCCTTTTATAACTTTGTCACTGCTGAAGAGTATTTGCCGGTTATTTTGTAAAATGTCCCTTGGTTATTTTGTAAAATGTCCCTTGATTATTTTGTAAAATGTCCCTGGGTTTGGGGAGGTGGTTTTCTCAGGGCTGAATAATGATTATGCATTTTTGTTCGGAGTATCATGGAAGTGGTGTTGTGTGCTTCTGGGCACTCTTCTCTGTTTTTAATCATAAGGCGATTTACTTGTTCTTCCTTTCAAATGGATATGATGCAGTTAACTAGGCTCAGGTTTCTTAAACTCGAGATGACGTTGACCTCTGAGACCATGTGTGAGGCACCACAGCTTGAGAAACACTGGAGTTAAATGCTGTCATTTTAAGTGATCAGTGTGCTTTGTAAATGCAAGTATAGGAACGAGATTACTTGGCTGTGAGAAGGTTGGCATCTGGAAGGCCTACGATATACTTATATTATGGTGTATTAATTTAAAAATTCATCATAAAAATAGAAAAAGAAAATAGAAAGTTTCTGAATCTCAGACTCCTGGGAAAATGTCCCTGGCTTTACCCTTCCTAACTGCCTCACACACTAGAGACCGTACCATCTTGTTAAGGGGTTTGGGCATTCCCTGGCCTTGAACTGCTATCTCGCCCACCCCTACCCCCAACACACACACCACTACCTATTTATACACCTGTTATACATAGTCTTTTTTTTTTTTTTTTTAAGATTTTATTTATTTATTTGACAGAGATCACAGGTAGGCAGAGAGGCAGGCAGAGAGAGGAAGGGAAGCAGGCTCCCTTCTGAGCAGAGAGCCTGATGCGGGGCTCGATCCCAGGACCCTGGGATCACGACCTGAGCTGAAGGCAGAGGCTTTAACCCACTGAGCCACCCAGGCGCCCCTGTTATACATAGTCTTAAGCTCAGAGTAACTTTACCTTGTTTCAGATTAACAAAACAGTAATAAAACTAACCCAACATTTTTCTTAAAGTTCATTCTTTATTCTTTCTTGATTTCTCCAATTTATGGTTTTTCATCTTTCCTTTAAAAAAAAATCAAACTTACAGTACTATTTTCCTTTTTTTCCCCCCTCTCTATTCATTTTTGGCTTTTCATCCTGGTAAAATACTATAAAAATAAATCAGCTAAATTTCAGCATAAATACAGTGAAAGCCAGCAGTTGAAATGATTGCAGTTTGCAAAATGTTAGATAGAGGCACGTTATAAGAAAGATTCCAGTGTATCGCCGGCTGTGGCTTTGAAGTAACTCGTGTTTCTTTCCCACCTCTAAATTGTCATTTTTCCAATTCTCCTTTTTGGAAGCTTCAGTATGCAAAGCTTTGACAACAGTTCAGGAAAATGAAATCACTACCCACCGTGTGTGACATTTGCTTGAAGATAATTCATGTGGCTCAAAATTAGCAGTCGGTGAAATGAGTGAAACAGTGACATGTTTGCATGGGTTCATTTTTGAAGGAAGGAAATCCATCAAGGTGGCTGTTTACTTGCAGGGATGAGAAGAGCCTGCATCTGATTATACATCTTTGAATGGATATTTTCTTTGGTTTCATGTAGGGTTTTATGGTAATGATTGGAATTCTCAATACCTTTGTCTGCACTATATCTTACTTCCATCTTTGTTCTTTTTTTCACTTTACTTTGGGCTGATAGTTCCGGTATCAGGTAGAATGGTTTTGATTTTAAATGGTAGAAAATTCAACCCAAACAGGTTTAAGCAACAAAGGATATCTATTGACTCACGTTACTGAAAAGTAGAGGTTAAACATCAGGTTTAGGTATGGCCTGATCAGGGCTGTGGTCCACTTCTCCTCAGACCACACAGTGCTTCTCAAGCTACTTGTACAAAGGAACTTAAAAAAAGTTTCTAAACCAATATAGACCAATACTTTTATAAAACACAAATGAATTACTAGAAAAATGAAATCATAAAAGACACATAAAAGCCCTAGATTTTAATTACTAAATTCAAAATATATAAATTTATTCCTATTTCTAAAAGTGTTTCTAAACAGGCATATTCTCCGTTTCTGTCCTGACCTTGTTATAGACCATTTCAGGCTATTGAGAAGCTCTGATTTGGTACTGGCCTCTTCTGCCCGCTTTTTTTTGTGGCTTGCCTCAGGGTGACAAAATGGCTGCTAGTAGCTTCCAGAATGATGTGTATCTTTGTTCACATCTAGGGAAAGAGTTTTCTCAACTGTTGCTCAGAAGTGTTGTGCCTCATACTGTTTGAACCAACTCCAAACACTTTGCTGTGATCAGGGGAACGCCATAAAACAAAATATTGTTTATATTTTTTGTTTGTTCTTGAGCCACTAAACGTTAGAAGGAATGTAGGAACGTAGGGATGGGGGGGGTCCTCATTTAACCAAATGTCTGCCCCTACAATCCTGGGGAAGTACTGCAATATTGTTTTATGTTAATAAGAGCATCAGTAACCACCTCTTGTATTGTGCTTTACATTTTTCATCTAATCTGTGGCAGAGAAAAAAATAGATATTTGGGCTTTGCCTTGGGTTCCTGGCCCAGAGCTCCTAACAACCCTCGGAATCTCCTGAGTGATGAGTGTCTTTTGTATGTTTATGAGCTGACTTCCGGATGGAGGGTGACAGCTCTGTTAGATAGTTTCAGGCTGGGGGTTCGTCACCAGAATGATCCAGCCATGGTTAGATGGTTGGGACATTTAGCCCCACCCTGGATTCCAGGACAGAGGGGAGGGCTGAGTTCAGTCCCCATTGGCCAGTGCTCTAATCAGTCTTGCTCCCTAAAAACCCCTAAACTACTGTGTCTAGAGAGCTTCCGGGTTGGCGAATGCATCAAGGTGTTGGACAGGTGACGTGCCTGGAGATAGCATGGGAGCTCTCCCTGGCCCTGGGCAGCTCTTCCGTTTGGCTGGTCCTGAATTTTATACTTTATGATAAACCATGAGACATAAATAAAGTGTTTTCCGGACTTCTGTGAGCTGTGCTGGTAAACCTGAGGGGCGGAAGTTGCGGGAACCTTCCCCATATGTGTAGCCAAGTCGGACAAGGAGGTAACCTGGGGATCTGGTGCTTGTAACTGGCATCTCAAATGAGTACGGTCTTGTAGGACTGAGAGCTCTTAAACCGGTGGAGTCTGATGCTCCCTCCGGGTTGTTCATGTTGAATTCAGATTGAACAAAGGACATCCAGCCTAGTGTTGGAGGATTGGAGGAGTGATGGTTCTAATGGCATTCCTGAGGGACGGGTACCAATATGACCCTAGTGTACAAGTGAGAAAACAGATAAGCGACTTACTCATTGAACAGCTAGTAGTTGCACAGTTAGAGTTCCTTGGATTTGAAATCTCAGACTGTCTTCCTCTACACGGGCATGTTGCAAAGTTATCAAACGATCAAATAAAATATTAAACAATTTGTATTTTTGTGAGGGAAGTGTTAGAGGTTCAAGGGAGACAGCTTATGGCTCGGATGGTGAAACTTTCTGCAGATGGGGCTAAAGGGAAAATACACCCATTTAAAATCCTTTGTAAAATAAGACTTAAGAATGAAAATGAAGTCTGTTAACCCTGGTATGCGCTTAAACACCCGTATGTCAGCTAGTCCTCTAAAAAAATTGCCATGTCTTTAGGGATCACTTAGGAATATTCCTAAGTGAAAAGAATCAACTTCTAAGTCATAGCTTCCTGCTGGTTCTAAAAATATCTAGGATTTATTCTTTGTAAGGCTTAATGTTCAATCTAGTGTGATACAGGATTTGGAATCCAGAGGATAAAATAGTTGTTTCAGTTCTTTAAAGGTTAACATTTAAGGAGAGGTTGATATTGTTCCCAAGTTTTTGGTTTTTATTGTTTTGTCTTTTTAAAGGGATTTATCATCAAAGAAAGTATCTATTAAGAACTTAATTGGGTTTGTGCTGTCTGGTACAAACAGAAACTATTGTATCCTCTTAATTAGATAAAAGGAAATTAATGCGTCTTGAGATCTTCTCTCAAACACAGGAGGCTTCCCTTGTGCCCTGTGTCACTGTGTTAGCAATTTGTAGCTCTAGACTACTGATTATCATTTGTGTGCACGTCCAGTATGGGTTGTGAATCAGAGATTGAATTTGCGACTTAAACACTTGCTTACATTTTATCCCTAAATAAATATAAAACCCTTTAGGACTTATCTTTTCTTTACCATGAATTTTCTTCCTCCTGCAAGCCTTGTTGCCGAAACACTGCAGAATGTTTTATATTTGATGTGGCTTTTAGTCCCTGGCTATGAAAGTATGTTACTTGAGGTACTGGAGAAATAGTATTTTTTTCTTCAAGAAAATCGTTTCCTTTCTCTCAAAGCTGCAGATCAGCTTTTCGTATCTTCTGCTCTTTCTGCCTTCAGTCCCCTCGTGTTCAGTTGACAGACCACGTTACTTCCTTTTCTCTTTGGTGATCCCCATTAGCCCCGTCAAGGCCCCGCTAACTGGATTATTGAAATCTAGACTGAATTCCCCACCTCTAATACATTCTCAGTGCTGTTGCTAGTGTTCTGTAATGCAGGTGGAATGCTCTTCTGCTATTCAAACATGCTTGATGATTCTTGGACCCCCACTGTATATCCAGGATCTTTCATTACCAAACTCTTTTCCTGTGAGATGCTTTCCCTCCCAGCACTGCTGTTGATTTAAAATATGTCAGAGACAGTCCCACCTTGCTAACATTGCCCGAGCTACCTCTATGTCCTGTAGCCCTTTGCTTTGTATGGACCCAAACCAGAATTTTTTAAAGTCTAGGTCAGGTCCCACCTCATCCTTGAAATTCTTCTAGAGCCTTCTCAGGTAGTTCTCAGCTGACGTTTATCGTTTATCACTCTCATTGAATTGTGTGTCTTCCCCGAGATAAGGATCCTGTCTTATTCTCCTTGGTATGCCATCAGCCTTGCCCTTATTGACATTCCAAAGGTAGTTGTTAGATTGAATCAACAATTAAATGGAATTTATTCTTTTAAAACAGAAGGAAGGAGGGAGGAAAAGAGAGGGACAGAGAGGGAGGGAACACACATGGGTGAGTCCAGGCATAGTTCCCTTTATGTCAGGTACAGGGCAGAGCACTGTGGGGAGATCAAAAGAAAACTCTGCAAAATCCAGACTGTGGGAGACCCTAGGGGGCAATTGGCCTGGTTTCTTCAGTGACTACATTGTTTGGAAACAGACAGTGATGAGTAGAGGACCTAAAGATTAAGAAATGCATCACTCAGTTGCAATGTGTAGACTTTATATGGATTCTGATTCGAAGAAACTGTAAAGGATACAAGATAACTGGGGAAATGTGAGCACTGATTGATTGGATAACTGATGTTAAGAAATTATGATTCATTTTGATAGGTGTGATAAAGCTAATGTGTTGATGCTTTAAAGTATCCTTATTTTTAAAAGGTCCCTACTGAAATATCTGCGGGTGAAAGGCTGTGAGGTTTGAGATTCACTTCTAAACAACCTGGTGTTAGGTGTGGTGGTGGAGGGGATAGGATGGAGGTGGGTATGGAGAGGAAACAAGACTGGCTGTGAGTTGGTAATTGTTGAGGCTGGTGGTTGGCTGTGAGGGGATTCATTCATTCTTTCCACTTTTAAGTTAAAAAAATGTTTTTAAATTAATGTATAGTTGATATTTTAAGCTTTTTCTTTTTTTTTTAATTGAAGTATAGTTGACACTTTCTACTTGTGTTTGAAAGATTCTTTGACAAAAGGTATAGAATTAAATAAGGGCTAAGGAATGGGTCTTGGTTTCAAAGAATTGAAAGAACATGAAACTGGGGTCTGGGACGCTCAGATTCTAGCTCTGGTCCTCCAGTGACCTAAATGACCTCGAGTCACCCATTTAACATTTCTGGGTTCCACAGACTCTCCCAAGTAAATGAGTTTATTGGATGGTATCCTTCTTGTCAGTGGCTACCTGGAATGCTATACTTTTGAAAGAGATTTTGTGGATGTGCTCTCTGGGAGAAGGGTTCTAGAATCAAGGAGCAATGTCTGTGAAGGGCTTGGTTTCACTCAAGCTGTGTGTTTGTCAGGTCCTGGTTCCAAACCAGTCACCTGCTTTCCCCTCGGGAAACTGACAGCATTCTGTAATACAGGTTGTAATTCTGTAATACAGCATTCTGTAATACAGTTGAGAGGATTTCAGCCACAGAGCAAAGAGATGTTATATAATTAGCTGGGTTTTCTTACTCCTGAGTTATTTCTGTGTGCCTGGTGATGAGGACCTCAGGCTCCGGAGGCCGGGTTCAAATCCCAGCTTAACTACAGGCTGTGTCACCTGGACTGGTTACTTCACCTGCCTGCCTTAGAGGGTTGTGAGGAGGTTTAAATCAGCCAGTACATACCTGGCACATAGTATTGGCTCAATAAATGGTAGATAGCATTTTTACCAGGTCCTTTAGTCTTGTTTGTATTTTGGATTTCCAGGTCTTACAGGCTTTTTGAAGCTCAAACACATTTGTCATTTTCAGTTTCTTCCTTCCTCCCTCCCTCTCTTCATGTTAGAAGCACATTGGAGAGCCCACCGTAGTCCGTGGCAGGCGAGAGGGACACCAAAGGAATCTGGGAAGGGAGTTAGTGACCGGAATTTGCCTCTTGGAGGTCACCCGGTCTGCTGTTCACTTGCATGCTGATGTCGTGGTTGCCGAGGGGTTTGCCTGAGGTGGCTTAGTCCAGGGCGACGGTGGGACCACATTGGAATCCCATCTCCTGACTGCTTGTTCTTTCTGTGGCCATGTGTAGCTTCCCGAAGTCTCCTTTGGCCTCCTTGTTGCTGACTGGGATGCAGTGCAGAGAGAAAAATTCTGTCTGCTCTATCTGGTATTAAAAAAATTATCCCTACTGTTGAGAAGGAATGGCTGCTGATTCTCTAGCATTTGCAGGGAGGGGAAATGGAAGGAAGTGTGGTGTTCCTCACACTCTGACTAATCACTTAGGCAGCAGGGCTCCTGTCATTTCCTTTCTGTGGCTTGGTGACTTCAGCCCTTGTCCTTCCGGTCCAGGAAGGCAGCACCTGTGAGCCTTGTCTCCTGCCTGTCCTGCCTCCTCCCATCCCCCTTCCTTACAACCAGCTTGCCTTGGGCCCTGAATCTTAGTCTTATAGTTGTCTGAATCACTTTCCTGTTTCTCATCCTTGATGTTTCCCGGCAAATAGCATTGTTTTTCCTTAGGCCTGTTGTTTTTCTCCTTAGTGTTATTTCTTGATTGCCTTCATTTTCTGTGGATGCTTTTATTTATTTTCTATTCATTAAGCTGAAAATAGGTTTATAAACTTCTCTTGTTTACTCCAGGGATGTGATTCCAATTTATAGATTATCTGTTCCCCCTGCTTTTTCTGCAGCTTAGAGGCACTTGGTGGCTCATGCAATTTCCCTAATAAGGCAGAAAGTAATATCTTTATAAGACTTGACAGATTACATAGTGATCTTATAGACAATATAATGTACTAGACTCAAAGGCTAGATTTTAGCCTGGGTTTTAATTTCCATTTACAAACCAACTTTTTGGGTAAGTTTTTTTTTTAACCTTCTCCTACTTTTCTCATCTGAAAAATGGGAATCTCTAGGGGTTATTGGAAGGTGATGTATTCTCGGCATTGGTTAAGTTCAGTAAGTTCTAGCTCATGTTATGTGGATATTGTGATCTTATTTGAGCTTCATGGTAGCTTTTTTGAGGTATATGGGACGATTTTCTCCATTTTTATCTATTTCCCGTGATTCCTGTCTTTTTTTCCTTTTGCCTATGAAGGAAAAAGATTTAAAGCGAACACCTTTCAGTTGTACCTATGTAGCTTTAAGACTTGGTGAATTTGAGATTTGCCCTAAAATCTTCTCCTGGAAGAAGAGGCCAGGGGTGAGTGGGGGACTCCTTCCTTGCATCTTTAAGTTCATCTCATTCCCAGTTCAGTATGATCTGACAAGAGTGGGGATGGGGTAGGGGGTGTGTGTTGGCATGTACCTGAAGCTCCTTCTCTAGTCCCATTTCATTGTCCTTGATTTAGAACCATGTCCGGGCTTCCTGAGGGCAGCTTATAGGCCGGCTGGTGGGGTGGTGTAGCGGTCCGACCCACCTGGGCTTGAATCTCAGCTCTGCTATAGAACCTCCCCGCTCCTCGATTTCTTTCTTTGTACCGTGAGGGCCACAAGGTGGTCTTGAGGAAGGGGCCATGCATTAAGGCTGGCCATGCTATAAATGCTTAACCCACGTCGGTCCCTTTTCTAGCTGAAAATATATTTCTGATCATGCAATGGAAAACTCCGGCTAAAGAAATTTTGAGCAGCAGCCAGTGGGTTCCAGGAACATTTTGTAGGCAGTACTACCCCTAAACACCTCCCCCACCCCAAGAAAGGCAGGGCTTGGAGAGTTGGAACTTGCTTTCAGCCAAAGTTTCTCACCGCCAGGTGGGCATTCGAGCGACATTGCTTTGTCAGAATACACGTTCTGGGCTCCAAACCAGACCCACTGCCCAGACATGCACCTTCTGGAGGAGCTTTCCAGGTGCTCCGGTTGCCGCCCTGGGTTAGAGCGACCGCTGTGGGCAAACCCGAATGACTTTCTAATGTATCTAAAATACAATTCAATTTAGAGAACTTGAGTTGGGTGTAGCTTTCTGAAGAAATACAGCCGTCCTTTTCTGAGAAGAGAGTGTACTCTTGGCCTTGGTAATGGGCGGGTAGTGCTTTCATAGTAATGACAACAGCTAAGGTAGGTGCTTTACATCTGTTAAGCCATTCCGTTCTTGCTGCAGCTCTGTGAGTTAGGCGCTGTCCTTATGCCGCTTTGGCATGAGTTGGCCAAAGTGACACAGCTAGGCCGGGACAGAGCCTGGTATTGAACCCAGGCAACCTGGCTCTGGAGTCAGTGGCCTTGTCCCTCATGTTCTTCCTCTCCCTCAATCACAGATGGGACTGCCGTGGAAGAGGGCTTTGCAACACGCAGCTGTTACCCAAGGGCTGGTGAAGGTTGGGAAGAACCCATAGCCTCTTCACCGACTTCATGTTGTTTCTTGGCATGTCCTGGCGGGGTCCCGATTTCCAGAGGAATCCTGCATCAGAGCTGCTGTGGGCGTGGTGGGTAGAGTCCACCGACAGCCCCACCTCTCCTGTCTACACCCTCCACGCTCCCCCTTCTTAGCCAAGTGTTTGGGATCAGCTCACTCTACGAGTGACAATCTGGGAGTCACTTCTTTGGCTTCTTTTACGCTAGCAAAAACAATAGAATAACTGCTTATTGAAGGTCCCTTTGCGAGAGCCTGTGGACAATGACTTTCCTTTCCTCTGTCCTTGCGAGACAACAGAACCCAGTTCCCCAGGGTCTGGTGTTGAACTGTCGTTTGAGGAGCAGGTTCATGTGGGAGCATCTTCGCAGCCGGGAACAGGGTACAAATCGCCTGCGTGAGACTTGTTTTAGACTCACCTGCCCGGACAGAAAATCTTGGGGCCGTTGGGCAAAGGATGTCAGTGCGAAGTAAGAGTCAACCAGTCACTTGCTGTCTGCCAGGCACTGTGCTAGATCCCTTAGGATACCTTGTCCCCGATTCTCACTCCACCCAGAAGATAGAGGGTACGGTTCCCATTTTATGGAGGAGGAAACGAACTCCTAAAGTTAGATGATGAGTCTCACAGTCATACAGCTAAGTGATGCAGTCAGGATTTGAACCCGTTTCTCCCAGGGTCCCAAGCCTGTGAACTTTCTGCAATGCTTCACCCCCATGTCTGTGAAAGAAGACGGTGCACTCAACTTCACAACAGACATTAATTTGTAAATAAAAGTTTTCTTTCCTGATTTAACATCAGGATTTTCTTTTGACTGTAAGAAATAAAATAAACACGGCTAAATGTCCTGAAGCGAAGGAAGTAAAAAGAACTGAATGAATGATTGAATGAATGAATGAGTGAGTGAGTGAGCGAGCAAGCTGGGCTGGTGGTGGATGTGTAGAGCTCGGGGGGACCCTGCCCCCTGGATACTCAGGAACTCTGATCATCTTCTTTTAAACAAGTCTGTTGGGCTTCCCCCAGTTAAAAAATGATATAAAATCAGTTAAAAATGAATTGGGGAGGGTATGTGCTATGGTGAGGGCTGTGAATTGTGTAAGACTGATGAATCACAGACCTGTACCCCTGAAACAAATAGTGTACTATATGTTAATTAAAAAAAATTAAATTAAATTAAAAAAAATATGTGGACCTTGAAGTAGCAACTTGTATTTTTAGCCACTCTTTTTTTTTTTTTTAAGATTTTTATTTATTTAATAGACAGAGATCACAAGTAGGCAGAAAGGCAGGCAGAGAGAGAGGGGGAAGCAGGCTCCCCGCTGAGCAGAGAGCCCAACGCGGGGCTCGATCCCAGGACCCTGGGATCATGACCTGAGCTGAAGGCAGAGGCTTAACCCACTGAGCCACCCAGGTGCCCCTTAGGCACTCTTTACTCTTAATTTCTTTCCCTTCAATTAATTGTTCCTCCTGTTCACCCCACCTTCTTTTTTCCCAACTATCCTTTCCAGCAGAAGGTTTTGCTTGCCAGGATTATTTGGTTAAAAGTGGATAACACGTGTAATTTTAAAAGTTCAGATTTCGGGGCATCTGGGTGGCTCAGTGGGTTGAGCCTCTGCCTTCGGCTCAGGTCATGATCCCAGGGTCCTGGGGTCGGGCCTCACATCGGGCTATCTGCTCAGGAGGGAGCCTGCTTCCCCGTCTCTCTCTGCCTGCTTTTGTTCTCTCTCTGTTCAATAAATAAATAAAATCTTAAAAAAAAAAAGTTCAGATTTCTTTGGAAAAAATCTGAAAAGAATAAAGGCATATTCATCCACTTATGAACTACAAAAATTGGGATGAGCTTTCCAACAGATGTTGTTATTATAATACTTACCATTCCATTTTCAATTCAGACATTATAGATGCCCTGAGGAAACAGACACAGGGGGAAAATAAGTTGTGATCCTATTAATTATGATTTCACTTCTGTGGTTAAAGAGATTTCCAGCTAGAGCCAGCATTGCTTCTAAATTAAACAAATATTTCACGAGGGCTTTGCAATCTGCCAAACCCCATACTGGCCTTTGATTTCACCTGTCCGTTGGGTGAGAACACCATTTCTGCTCTGAGTTGGTTTTAAAAATTCTTTGCAGCAGCTCTCAGCATAATTTATTAGGTCAGAGTTTAGGAATGTTACGTGAAAGCCACTTTTCCACGTGCTTGAAAGGTAACACTACGTCTGTGTGTGTGTGTGTGCGTGCGTGCATACTGTGTCTTTCGGGTTTTCTCTTACTCTACTCCTCTCTCCTCCTTCGTTTCCTTGCCTTCCTTTCTTGATAAGGTAGCAATACCGAAATTAACTTAAATTGTATAGATCTGTGTTTCCCATCAAGTGGCCTGCAGACCACCAGCATTATCATCACTTGTGCTTGTTAAAAATGTATAGTCTTGCAGTCGGGTGAGCGACTGACTCTCGATTTTGGCTCAGGTTGTGATCTCAGTGTTGTGAGACTGAGCCTTGAGTAGGGCTCTACGTTCAGTGTTGAGTCCGCTTAAGACTCTCTCTCTCCCCACTCCCTCTGCCCCTCACCCCCAAATAAATAAATTCTTCAGAGAAAATGTATAGGGGCGCCTGGGTGGCTCAGTGGGTTAAAGCCTCTGCCTTTGGCTCAGGTCATGATGCCTAGTCCTGGGATTGAGCCCCACATCAGGCTCTGCTCAGCAGGGAGTCTGCTTCCTCCTCTCTCTGCCTGCTTCTCTGCCTACTTGTGATCTCTGTCTGTCAAATAAATAAATAAATAAATCTTAAAAAAAAGACAATGTATATTCTAGCAACAACATGGATGAACCTAAAAGGTGTTATGCTAAGTGGATTAAGTCAGAGAAAGACAAATACCATATGATTTCCCTTGTGTGTGGAATCTAAAAATCAAAACAAATGAATAAACAAACAAAAAGCAGAAGCAGACCCCAAAATACAAAGAACAAACAGAAGGTTCCCAGAGGGGAGGGGGCCGTGGGAGAATGGGCAAAATGGCGAAGGGGTGGGAAATACAGGCTTCCAGTTATGGAATGAATAAGTCACAGGGATAAAAGGCACAGCATAGGGAATACAGTCAGTGTTGTTGTAAGAATGTCGTGTGGTGACAGATGGTAGCCGCATTCGTGGTGAGCAGAGCTCGGAGTACAGGGCTGTCCAGTCACTGCGTTGTACACATGAAACTAAAGTGACATTGTGTGTCAACTATCATTCAATTAAAAAATGCATATTCTTGTGTCCGACCTAGATCTGAATGTGAGAGCTACTGAATTAGAGTTACATGTAGTTCACAGTGTTGTTTTTAAATTCTCAGTAAAATGTTCTATTTCTCTCTCTGAATAATCAGCCAATCTCATTTTCTCCCAGAGTAAATGTGCTCTGATTAAAAAACAAAGATGAAAACAATTAAAAAAAAACCCAAAACACTTCCAAAAAGAATTCTGGAATTAGGTTTCAGAATTTGAGAAACTTTCTTTAGATTTTTATTGAATACCGTGGATATCCTTGTTACTATTATTAGCAAACGACCCAATTCTTTGGATTGTTAAAAACAACAAAAGTTTAATGTTGACCAAAGTCATAAAATTGAAGTCCTAGTTCTAGCTACTTGTGGTTTTAAATGAGTCAGAAGAGTTATAGAGTTGTACTGGGTGGGCAAGACTGGGTCGAACCAGGTTCTGGGCTGTGACCATCAGAGCCTTTTCAACATCCTGGGCCCCATTGTTCTCTTTCCGGTAACAGATGGTCGGGGTATGCCGTGACTTCTCTTCTGGTTCTGATGGAGTCGGACCCTGTAGGATGAGAAATAGAAGATGTTGACACATAGGCCAGTCTGTTGAAGAGAAAGTTTTATCTTGGTGGGAGGGAATTTTAAAAATGAAGTACATAAAGGTTGAAGGAACTAGAGCCCATCAGCCCATATAGAATAAGAGTACTGAAGTTAAAAAGAAATGATTGGGAATTTCTTGTACTCATTCAGAACAACAATGCTGTACTCACCCAAATTCCCGGTCATTGAAACGTAATCAGGAAATGGATTTCCTTAAGGCGAGGACCGTTGTTTGTTTGACACATTTCATTCACTGTTGCCAGGTACATTTGTGCCATTTTATGGATTCGAGTAGAAGCAGGTGATTGTAGGACCTGGGGAGAGCATATGTCTTAAATCCTAAAAACTGCCACTATTGGAGGAAAGAAACAAAGCCTCCTGCCTTAAAAGATTCATCTGTTTGAAGCTAATTCCAACAGCTGGAGAATTGGGGAGAAATTGGAGTTTAGTAAATGATGTCTTGATTGTGCTGTTGTATTCCATTTTTCTGTATTCATTTATGGAGAGAATGACAACTATCAAAGGTGTCAAGAATATAAAGACCAGCAGTCCTTAAATTTCAATAATTTACGGACCTCTTTATTTACAGGAAAAAATTTCTCACAAATCCCCAGTACTGACATAAATATTCTTATTGTGAAGTAGTTGAAATATACTCGAACATAAAAGTAGGTATAAACTCCTTACGCTTCAGCTCTTACATAACTATAAAACAATGACAAATTTATAGAGTAAATTTAAGCACAACTACAAAGCCAGTAAAATGCAAATTAACATTAATTTATCGTGACAGATAATTTTGTTTGGCTAAAATTAAACCTCCCCTTGGAAATGTGACTGTGGTTCTGATGCCAAAGTTCTAGTTCTTTTGGGATCTGTATGAAACTCAGTTCTCCTTCCGCTTCCCTGTGTTCGAAACTTCCTTCACATAAAGCACCATCTTTTGGCAGGAATGCATGATTTGGGTTTTAATTTAGTTTCATTTATTTTTTTACTTGTCGTTTGATGACTAAAATTATACTACTAGGTGCCATGCCAATCAGAAAGATAAATGCAAGCTCAGTTTTGATCATGCAAGATTTGGAACTTGGTGACTATTTGTGCATGGGACAATAGAGGGAAGAGGGGTCATTGGTACCTGCCATATTGGGTTTCAGATTTGGATGAGCGTGAATGGTGCCATTGAGCAAAATGTAGAACAAAGGACACAAACTAGGTTTGGGGGGAAGATCAGTAGTAGGGCACTTGGGTTTCCAGCAGTATAGTGGTTTTGGATACTCTAGCACACTTCCCCGTTGTTATCTGGGTAAAATATTTTTTTAATATGCTTATGGGCTCCCAGAAGCTAAGACATTTCCAGAATCTCCTACCTCAATTAGATCAACCACCAAAGGGAAAATCAACCAAAGCTGAGAGCTTTGTGTATAAACAACTACAAAAGATAGGTGGCCACAGGGGCAAATGCTGTTATCACAACTGTGGTTGGAGACTCAGCCTTTGGTGCCTGGCAAGGTGGAACAGCCTGCATTCCACCAGGACCTAGAAAAGAACCTAAGGTGACCCGGGTAGGTTGTGCCCATTGGCTTTTGGCAGAAGCAAATGCAGTTCCTTTCTGGAAGGAAGGCATCCCTTCTTTGGACCTTAGGATTCTCCTCAGATCAACCAAACATGAGTTCAGAATAAAACACCTCTAGTTCTTCTAGAAAATAAACCACCAAGAGTGAGAATCACCAGAAATAAACAAAAATACCAATACATTTAGAACCCTGAGAACTTTAGGTATTAAAATTATGGTATAGAATATAAAATAACAATGTTTGAAGTGTTTTAAGAAATAGAATAGTTAATCACAAATCGTGAGATAAAAATTAACCAGGGATATTATGTAGCCATAAAAAGAAGGAAATGTTGCCATTTGTGACCTCTTGGATGGGCCATGAGAACTTTATGTTAAGTGAAAGAAATCAGAGAAAGACAAATACTGTATGTTCTCCCTTATATATGGAACTAAAAAAAACCAAATTCATAGAAACAGAACAGATTGATGATTGCTTGACGAGAGGGGTGGGGAAATGGGGAAGGTGGTCAAGGTACAGACTTCTAGTTATAAATAAGTTCTGGGATATAATACATAGCATGGTGACTGGAGTTCACAATACTGTTTTTTTATATTTGAAAGTTGCTAAGAGAATAGATCTTAGAAGTTCTCATTGAGGGGGTACCTGGGTGACTCAATCGGTTAAGTGTCTGCCTTCTGCCTTAGGTTTAGGTCATGATCCCAGAGTCCTGGGATCAAGCCCTACATCTGGCTCCCTGCTCAGCGGGGAGTCTGCTTCTCCCTCTGCCCCTCCCCTCCCCTTCCATGTGTGCCCCCCCCAAATAAGTGAAATATTAAAAAAATACTTATCAGAAGAAAAAAATTGGTAACTCTGTGAGGTGATTGATGTTAATGAAACTTACTTTAGTAATCATTTTGCAATATATATAAATATCAAATCATTATGTTGTACCTTAAACACCTTAAACTGATACAGTGTTATATGTCAATTATATCTCAATAAAATGGGGGGAGGAGGGAGAAGAGTGTATACATACAAGAGCAGATAATTCTAGGTGTTTTTGTTGTTGCTGAAAAGAAAATTGACCAGGCAGATTTGGAAAAATATAAACAAACAAAAACAACACCTAAGGAAAAAATTGTAACTGTTGAAATAATAATTTGGTAATTAGAAATAATTTGGTAATTTGAAGATCTGGTGTATAACATCCAGAGAGGGTTTATGAAGGACATAAATGACCAGTGTTCCTTAAATTCAAGTAATTAATGGACAGATAAGGGAAGTACAACATAACCTGATAAGGACAAATAAAAAGAAATCCATGTCTACGTATAGGAAAACTTCAATACACCAAAATAATAAAGATGATCTTAAGAATACCCAGAAAGAAAAGGCTGATTGTTCATCAAGGGAATAATACACTGACTTCTCAACATAAAAGAAAATACTCCTGATTGTATATCAGCAAAACTGCCATTCAAGAAAAAGGCAAAATAAACTTTCCAAAAACCTAAAACTTGCCACAGCAGACCTTTATTAAGAAACTTCTAAAAGGATATACTTCAGGAAGAAGAAAGTGGTTCTAGGAGAAAGAGCTGAGATGCAAAAAGGAGTGATAAATTGATAAGCATGTAGATTAAAATTAAATAAAATTAAAGTTTTTTGAATTTAAAAATGAAAATTGTCTGCAGTCATACTAGCTGCATTTCAGTGCACATGTGGCTAGAGACTACTATTGTATTGAGTAACAATTCCATCACTGAAGAAAGTTCTGGTGAACAGCACTGTTGTAGAACAATGGAAGGGAAATACATTAAGATAATCTTTGCTGTTCATTTTAAGATGCCATTGTTTGTAAGAGCCACCATTATACTATGTGTAAAAAATTTTAAGGAAAACATTGCCCAACTTTTTTTTTAAGAGTTTATTTTTAAGCAATCTCTAACACCCAAGGTGGAGCTTAAACTTAACCACCCTGAGATCAAGAGTTGCATGCTCCACGGACTGAGCTAGCCAGGCACCTACCCCTATTGCCAGAATTTTTCAAGATGCCCTTTTTAAAGACACAACTCAGTATTACCTGTGTGAACATGTGAAGAAATGTGCCTCTTAGGCTGTGGCCATTTGGGGTTAGAATCTTAATGGCCTGGGCATCCAGGAGTGGTGATCCACGTAGGTTGGGCATAGAGCAGTCAAGGGAAAGGTCTGGCCTGGAGACAAAGCATAGTGTGTACTTGGCCTACCGTATGTCTCCATGAATGTTTGATGAATGACTGGGGGATGTACTGCATGGGTATATGGGAGTCATCAGAGTACCCTGTAGGTGGGCCTGGCAATGTGGTTGAAGTCACCAAAAGATTTGTATGAAGTATGAGAAGAATCAGAATGAAACCTTTGTGAACACTGTTGGTATTCTAGTGCTCATGCAGAAGGGAGCCTCAGGAGGAGGCCGAGGAAGAGCCTTGAGAGAGGTGAGGAAGAACCGGGAAGACTTAGGGCCACCTGAGAATAAGGGTGAGGAGGTGAGATGTTGCAAAGACCCTGTCAAGATAAGGCTTACGTATTCCTGAAGTAAGTGTCAGCCTGCTCTGTGTGATAGGGGAAGCACTGACAATCACCAAGGCATCAGTAATTATTTCTGCCAGGCCATCCGAGGAGACTTCCAGAAGGAGGTCGTATCGGGGCTGGGCTTCAGAGGATGAATGCTTGGCACCTCTGAGTGGGAGAGCAGGGCAGTCTGGGCAGATGCAGTAACGCAAACAAAATCCTGAAGTTGTGAGAAGGTGTTGTGTGTAGCCCTTGGCAGTAATTCCTAATGAGCTGGACTTTGTTGTGTCCAGCTTCTTTCTAGGTAAATCTCGTGTTGATGAAGGAGCATCCATTTCCTAAGATCAGAAGTGTACCCTTTACTAATCTCCGGTTGGAAGGTCATTAAGATAACTCTGCAGACCTGCCCAGATACCTCCCAGTGCTCCAAACAGATCGTACTCCGTACATGATTTTCAGAACAGTATCTTAAACGCCGAATGTATGACTGAATTTTGGGTTTTAAGCTCTGTGTGAGAAACTGTAATGCCTACGTTATGTTACAGATGAGGTAGCCATAGGCCATCCTGAGACTACAGAGCGGAAGAGACTTGGCTTGCTGGTGTTCACCAGATGCTAAGAAAATATGGGACCGACTTGAGTGAACAATCCCAGGCCTTTGATTTTAAAGCCAGGTAACATTAGTCAAGTTCCTTGAACTTCTTTATGCCTCAAATTTCCCTGTTTAAAAATAGGCATATAATAATAGTTCCCACTTCAGGATGAATGTGAGGATTCATGGAGAGCTCTTAGCAAGACAGTTACCCATTATTATGATGAAAGTATTTCAGGGATGCCTGGTAGTGCAGTAGGTTAAGCACCAGACTCTTGATTTCGGCTCAGGTCATGATCTCCGCGTCCTGGGATCAAGCCCTTCATTGGTCTCCATGCTCACCGTGGCATCTGCTTAAGATTCTCTTCTCCGTCTGCCCCTCCCCACCACATGCATATTCTCTTTCTCTCTCTCTGTACAATAAATAAATAAAATCTTAAAAAAAAAAAGTAATCCCATACTTTTTTCTATAAGGCAATAGAGTAAAACCAGTGGTTCCCAATCATGGCTCTGCATCTACCATCATGTAGGGACAGATAAAAAAAAACAAAGATTTCCCAGACACTCCCCCAGACCTGGTATGTATGTCAGGGTACTTGGGCTTTGGACTTTGTATTTTTTGTAAGAACTCCAGGTTTCAGAAGCCTTCCCCTGAAGTTGTGTATCATTTTGGTCATTTTTATTTGGGTATTTGCTTTTTTCTTTGCTAGACCTTATTTTGAACATTGGCTCTTGCTATTTGTCGATTACGTGAGCTTTCAGGTTATAAATCCAGGTCTGTGTGTGGATCTTGATGGCCTCCTTTCTTACCTGTCTTCCCCTTTTTCATCGTCCCCTTGTGCTCTGTCCCAGACCGAATTTTTAGACAGTTGGGTTGATGGTGTCCTGGACAGCTTAGTTCTCAGGCCCTTTTTATTTATTTTTGTAATGAAACAGATTTAAAAAAGAAACTTTGCTAAGGCAGACATTTGGCATGTTAAAATTGAACTTCAGTTTCGTTTCTAAAATAAATAATTCCACTTCTTTTATTCTTTAAAAAAAAAATGACTGCTCCAGGAAATGCTTCTAAAATAACTGATATTCCCCTTGTTAAAACCAGGGTTGTTACTGGATGGATTCCAGAGAGTGTTCTTTTTCCTGGGGTGGGGGGTGGGCAGGGGGAGGACAGGGACAGTGTGGAGAGAGTGCATTACTCCAGGCCAACACACACAGATTGTAGTCCCTCACACCAAAGAGTGCAGTTCATATAATGGGAGTAGATTATTTGGTGTATTGTAAAATGTGGTCTGGAAATTAAGAAGGAAAATGTTTACTGTATCTAGATCAACTAGAATATTCCTTTTAACTTTGGTGTGGAGGTCTTTTGGTGGAAAGAGTCGCGGGGTTGCTGCAGAAACAGCCTGGCTGCTTCCTCTATTTAGTTCATAGATTTTACATTTCATACGGCTGAGGAATGACTGAAATGTCAGCTTTATCAGGGTGGAAATTTTGGTCAGTGCTTTAATTCCCAGCACTTATATAGTGCCTGGCACATAGTAAGTGCTCAAGAAAAGTATATAAAGGAATGGATTAACAATGATTAGACAGTCCAGGGCTCCTGGGTGACTCAGTGGGTTAAGCGGCTGCTTTCGGCTCAGGTCATGCTCCCAGGGTCCTGGGATTGAGCCCCGCATCAGGCTCTCTGCTCAGCGGGGAGCCTGCTTCTCCCTCTCCCACTCCCCCTGCTTGAGTTCCCTCTCTCGCTTTGTCTCTCTCTGTCAAATAAATAAATAAAAAATCTTAAAAAACAAAACCAATTAGACAGCCCAGACTAAAAATGACATCTACCACTTTGTCCTGTGAAACTTCCTCAAGAACCACGTAAAAGTGGGGGCGCCTGGGTGGCTCAGTCAGTTAAGCTCTGCCTTTGACTCGGGTCATGATCTCAGGGTCCTGGGATCGAGCCCCCAGTTGGGCTCTAAGCTCAGCACGGAGCCTGCTTATCCTTCTCCCTCTACTTCTACCCCCTGCCTGCTCTCTTTGTCTCTCAAGTAAATAAAATCTTTGTTTAAAAGTCCTTGCAGGAAGGGGCTGGGTCTCCTGTCCATGGTTAGGTCCTCAGTGCCTTATCTGGCAGCATTGCAGTTTCTTAGTAAATATTTGTTGAATGAGCACATAGTGTTAAATTTCTATAATGCTTTCTTATTTGGTTTTATCAGTTGGCAATCCCAGGGACTTGGCTGAGAGTATCACCCCAGTTTCACAAATGAGGAAACAAAGGTTAAAAAGAATAAATTAGTTATTCCAGAAAGCCTCAGGTCCTAAGTAGCAGAGCTAGGGCTACAATCTCTTAATCTGCTCATTTCTTCATCCCCTGTTCTTTCCAGAACAGCCTTTAAAACCTTAATAAGCATAAATTCCCACTCTTTGCTCCCAGAGTGGAAACCCTATGTCCTTGAGAGCATAACAGGGGAAGTTACCATATGAAACCTTCCCAAATTACCTAATGTCCTCCCCATCAGCGACAATCTTTGTTGGGTGCCTGTTGGATTATTCATAAAAGATCCTTCTAAGTTGCCTGTGATGGGTACCTGTGATACATTCTTTTTGGGGAAAACAATTTTAATGCAATCTTCTTTTCTCCCAAACATTTTAAGGTGTAAATTTATTAATACTGTGAATCTATGTTTTTAAAGTCAAATTTCCAGGGGAGCCTGGGTGGCTTAGTCACTTAAGCACCTGACTCGTGGTTTTGGCTCAGGTCCTGATCTCAGGGTTGTGGGATTGAGCCTCGCATCGGGCTCTGAGCTCAGTGCAGGTTCCGCTTGTTTTTCTCCCTCTGTTCCTCTCTCTCTCTCTCTCTCTCAAATCAATCAGTCTTTATAAAATAAAATTTCCAAGGTGGTGAGAGGAATGTTCTCCAGTGTATTTTTGCCTGGTCCTGCGGGTCATTTTGAGATAGAAATTTCTGAAGTGTTGTATTAGTTTGGCTGGTATTTCTCGACTTGAGCTCAAGAAGGAGAAACCTTCCCGGTGATATTAGAATAGAAAAAAATACAATGCCGGCCAAACACTGAAGAGTCTCAAATTGTAGCAAACATCTGGGTGCATATTTTGCCAAAGGCATTCTACTGAAGCTAAAGACGGAGGAACACGCAGCCAAGGTTCCAAGAAAGAATTTCAAAATCTATGAATCTGATCTAATTCAATTTATGTTTCTTCTCTGTTGGGAAAGATCATTTGGTAGCTCCAGCAAGATTCTGTCCGATTGGATTAGTGGGTGAGAGTTGGTCCTCCCAGACCACCGCATCTGAACGTAACCGTCATTACGTTACAAATAACCTGAGGGTTTTGAAGGGGGGGGGGTGGGAGGTTGGGGGAGCCTGGTGGTGGGTATAGTGGAGGGCACGCATTGCATGGAGCACTGGGTGTGGTGTAAAACTATGAATTCTGTTACGCTGAAAAGAAATTAAAAAAAAAAAAAAAAAAGGGAAACAAACAAAAAAAACCAAATAACTTTAAAGAGTTACTCAAACAATACACCAAAGCTTTGATTTCACTGCGACACAGCAGCACGAATCTAATTCCTTTTGCCCGCTGTGGACATTGACCTTGAATATTAGAACAGAGACATCCAAGGGAATAAATAAACTGCCAGTATTGTGTTTCCTCCAGGATCCAGCCATGGAAATGGACGGTAGGGACTTGAGGAGCAGTTTTGCGTGGACAAAAACACACAAAAAAACAAACCAAAACAAAACCCTGCATTTTCTTTTTTCTCCGGGTGCCTGGCTTTTCAAATGAGGCGAGATGAGCTGTCGTGTTTGTTCTGGCTCTTACAAAGCGAGATCACATTCTCCCTCGACGGGGCTTTTTTTTTATTAGCAGCCTCACAGCCCATGCCTTTGTTGTCCAGCTGCACAGTAGGACAGGCTCTGGAGCAGGGCGCTCCGTGCAGGCTTTCCAGGGAGCATTTGCCATCCGTCTTCTTCTCTCCCCTGGCTTTTCAGACTATCCACATCGTGTGCGACTCTTGGGTTTCTGATTGGGGCGGCGGGGATACTGCAGGTGGCTGTGAAGAAAGACGTAGAGGTGAGCAGCATTTCAAATAACTTCAGAGAAAGGAGGGAAATCTTGTTCCCTCTCTGAGGTTTGTATCAGACAGAAGACAGGAAGTATTAGGATTATGTTGTGTTATTTCTCAGCACCTCCTATTTACTTATTTTTTGAAACCACTCATGTCTCCCCACTACGATTTGGGTCATTTGGTGGAGAAGAGGCTGCGACCCAATGCCATCCGTCACTTGTTTCCAGCAGGTGGGGTGAGCATGCATCCTTCTTACCTCTTGCAGGTGGGCTCAGTGCAAGGATTTCTTGTTGAAAACCTTTTGTCCTGCTTTGAGCTGTGGACATGTGCTGTTGTCCACAGGGCAAGTAGTAGGACCAGCAAGCTTTCAGTGTGACCGGCAGTTTCTGGTCAGGCACCTGCTGCCTGAGCACAGTGCGACCATTGTTTTTCTGATTGAGTGTGCTCTGGGCACAGCCACCACATCTTTTTTAGCCTTGAGTCTTTTTTTTTTTTTTTCCCCCTGCATGCATTTCATTTTTGGTGGAACAAAAATTGAACTGGGTCAGAGTGAAGGCAGGTGATCTGGGCTTTGATCCCTGATCCTCTCGTCCCTGCTGCGTGGCCTCAGGAAAGCCATTGAGACTCTTGGGGAATCCGGGGTCTTCATTTGTAATCTGAGGGAGTTTGGGGGTTCTAGGAATGATGGCTTGCCACGTCCTCTAGTGTTACGATTTCACCCCTGTGTTTTGTGTTTTCTGGGATGCCGAGAGTGTCAGAAACGGAGTGGATCAAGTGTTCACGAGGGCTGGGCTCCTGTGAGACTGTAAGTAACACCAGGAGGTGCTCTTTTTAATTAAGCAAAAATTAATAGGGCATGGCCAGTGATAGAGAGGTTTGGATGCAATCAGTTAAAGGAGGAAACTAACTATGGTCTTCTTGTCTCTTTGTGGCAAGTTTGCAGTAAACAAACACATGTTTCTTACTTCTAGGAAACTAGTGTTCTTTGGCCCTGGAAATGTTATTTGGACACTTGGGTTTTGAACTTCTAAACTAGGAATTACTGAGCTCAGATAAATGAAGACTTCTTAATTTATTAGCTCTTATTGTTCAGATGAGAAGAAACCCACAGATCAGGCTAATATAGGCATCCAGTTGCTGATTTGTGTCCCCATCATGTTTAATAAAAATCTTATTAAAAATATTCTGGCGGCGCCTGGGTGGCTCAGTGGGTTGAGCCACTGCCTTCGGCTCAGGTCATGATCTCAGGGTCCTGGGATCGAGCCCCATGTTGGGCTCTCTGCCCAGCGGGGAGTCTGCATCCCCCTCTCTCTCTGCCTGCCTCTCTGCCTGCTTGTGATCTCTCTCTCTGTGTCAAATAAATAAATAAAACCTTTAAAAAAAATATTCTGGTTCTGTAAGTGATGCATAGGAGTTGTGGAAAATTTGGAAAACACCAAGAAGGAAAGACAAATAAGCTTCTAATTCCATGACCCAGAAATAGTTCTTTCATCGTACTTTTGTGTCTTTAATTATATACTTAGTTTGTAGAAAAAATTGGGATCATACCATACATATATAACTTTCCTGTGCTCCTTTTGAGATGATTTTTGGGCCCGAGCTTTCAAGAGAAGGTGGAGATTAATGTAATATTATGCTTGGCACTCTTGTGACAGGGTCTGTTTTGCCTTACAGAAATAGAATTGTAGTCCTAGTATCTGAAAATAACATTTGTCCTGTTCCCTCTTGAACATGCTTTTCAATAGTTAGCATATATAGATGTTGTCATAATGAATAGTATAATGAACAAATGAGGACTTCTTAATTTATTTGTTTTAATAGTTCACTGATTGCTTTTCTAAGGTTTCCTCACTTTGGTTTTCTGTACCAGAATTGCTAGCTGTAATATCAGTGAGCAGAAGTTATTTTAACACTGTTTTTCTAGACGCCTTCATTCCTTAAGCTGAAGCATGGTTGCTGGCGTGGGCCAGGCCACAGCTTTGGCAAGAAGGAGGATGGTTAAAAAATTCCTTTTGCCCAAATATATGATGCATTTGATAATATTTATAATTTACTTGTTGAATATTAGTTTAATATGTCATTTTTCTCCATTGGGAAATGAAAGATGATTAGGTTCCCCTTTTGGATTATTTAGCCTATAAAATTTTCTGTTACACCACTTGCTTTGCATCGAAAATGCATTCTAAATCCCAAACCACATTGGAATTCTTTATGACCTTCCCTTATGTGTCTTTCGGTGGTGCCCTTTGAAGTCCTGAAATGTTTTTATATTTGATTGAGATTAAATCTGGGTTTCATTTTACTTTTTAAAACATATTGAGCAAGTTAATTTTCTGTTCGAGTTCCTAAGGGGAATGATTCTAGCCCTCTGTGTCCCAAGAATTCAGACTGAGCCTTGCCAGAACATTCCTGTGGTTTTCCACAGGACAGATCACTGTGTTCATGAAATTTTAGTTGTAGCTTGTGTTTTCTGTGGTTAATTAAAACACCTGGCTTTTGCATTTTCCACAAACAGAGTCTAATCGTTTGGCCAAACCTTTTCAATAATGATTAAATGCCTCAGTCCTTTAGGATGGCCCAGACTTGTCCTTCGGACACCTTACACGCTGTTGTCTCTGTTCATTAATGACTTTAAACAGTTGGAAAACATTTGGGGTTATCCTGCCACACACAGACAAATGAGAGAGAGAGAGAGAGAGAGAGTTGGTGAAGATGAATCCCTCCAATGGCTCTGGCTTTTCCCCTGCAGGTCGGAGCTGCTGTGGGTGAGCTGCTGTGGTCCGTGGCCAAGCATGCTGCTGTGGCCGGATCTGGCCAGCCGTGGAACAGAAACATTTGCTGGATGGAAAATCCATAAAAGAAAGCTCCTGTGAAATCCGGAGACAGACGCTAACTAAGTAAAATCAGGTTAGTATCAGAGGCTGGATGAAGCAGATTGGGTCAGCTAGGGAAAAGCTGTTTTGTTTATTCTAGAAAGTGTTTCTGGAACAGCCCCAGATAGTCCTTCCCAGTTATTGGAGAGTCCTAGCATTGCACAGATGGCCAGTAGATCCTGACTATCTCCGTGTGCGGTGAATCGCCGTCTTTCTTCTTTGTCCTCTGCCCCATCCTCTAGCCCATCTTCCTCTCCTCTTTCAGAAAAGAGCAAGTCTTTAGCACCGTGTATGAAAGAGGTCCCCGCCAGAGGCGCCCCATAACAACCGTGGGGATCTTGGCTTGACTTTGGAGAGAAACCCTCTTCTTGAGAAAGCATGGGCTTGCGCCGGTGCCTTCAGACTTGCCCTCCTTTGTCTTCACACTGGGAAGTGGGGAGTCACGGAGACCTGCCATTTCTGGAGGGGGCGCTTCCGGCCCTGGTTTGCTTGGCAAGATTTTACTTACTCTTATCTCCCCTTAGACAAAAGCTAGCAACATGTTCATTTTTGGCAGTGAGTGCATTTGGCATGAAGATACTCCTGTAGCACAGGAGAAAAGAAGGGTCCTGAAAATAATGGGAATATAGAGTAATGCAGAATAGCCTGATGGTAGACCAGCAGGATGAACTGATGCAGTAAGGTGGGGATAATTCCTTCTGAGAACGTGTGCTGTCCCCCACAGTAGAGGCACAAAACACAAGCTGTTGGGTATTCAGGGGGTAACTCAGCATTAGACATCACGAACAGTCCATAAAACTCACCAGACAGGAGCGCCTCAGCAGTCTTGAGACCCCATCAAATAGTGACCCTCTGTTGACTTCACCCGCCCACCATCCCTTTACCCCTTACAGATTTTCCCTGGGCAGTTAGTCACCCTTCCTTTGTTGTCAGCCTGTATGGTCAGAGGAGGTGACCTCACTGGCTCTGTCAGGGGCATGTGACATAAGCGTGGCTAGTCAGGGTCACAAGGATCGGTTTATGGAGGGCCCCGTATTTTCACTGACCCTGTTACAAAGAGCATTTTCCTTTTCGTGGGTTTGTTAAGCTGCAGTGGCTAGTTTCCCCCGCTGTGCCATCCTTTAAGGAAAGCCTTTCTGAGAATAAAGTTAACACAGAGAAGATCAGAGCAGGGAAATGCAGGAAGTGAGATGAAGGGGGGGGAGGGGAGAGAGACACACACACACACACACACACACACCCCGCCCCCATGACCCCAGAGGCAGCACCACCTAAAGCCAGCAAACCTGGCTTCACTTTCCTGGCAGGTTAGGGAGTTGGTTTGAAAAAGATCCCCATCACTTAGATCCAAACAGGTCTGTTGGGAATGCCTCCTTCCAGGTGTGAGATCTGAGGAGGGGAGATGATTGGTGCTCCCTGTCTTCAGGGGCTCCCAGCGGAGGGGATGGGCCAGGTCTGTACTCCGACACACAGTGTGAAAAATGTTTCACTAGTGGTGAGAGCTAAGTTCTCTGGGAATAGAGGTGCAATTATGAATTCTGCTGGGTTTTGGAGACACTGGCAGAACGCTGTTACTTAACAAAGGGAGAAGTAGAATTTAGTCCTTGGGAACATTTAACAAAATACATTTAATTCAATTACTTGCTTTTTGAGTCTGGAAGAAAGAGAGGCTTTCCAGAGCTTGCAGTTAAGGTAAATCGCAGATAAGGAAGATAATTTCAGAGCTCCACTAGTAGTAGAATCCTGGTGTTTACTATAAACACAATTGTGTTGGGAGCAGCCAAACAAGAGGTTATCAGAAAGCTGTCCAGAGTTTATTTAAACAGTGCAGGCTAACGGCTGTTCTTCTCGCTAAAACCTCACTTGGCTTTCTGTTCAAGCAGAATTCCAAGCACATCGTGAATTTTAAAGATTTATTTCTTCTTAATGTTAGGCTTTATTATTATGTCACTTTAAAAATAATTGACTGTGCTTTTTTACTTTTAGTTTTTATTATTTATTTAATTAAAAAATGTATATATTTTCTATTATATATATATATTTGTTATTTATTTGTTTGTTTGTTTTTGAGAGAGAGAGAGAGAGGGAGATTGTGCACAGGGTTAAGGGGGTGGGCTGGGAGGAGTAGAAATAGAGGGAGAGAGAGAGAATCTTAAGCAGACTCCACACCCTGCGTGGAGCCCAGCATAGGGCTCTATCTCATGACCCTGAGATCATGACCTGAGCCGAAATCAAGAGTTGGATGCTTAACCAGCTGAGCTGCCTAGGTGCCCCTGTTTGCTTTTTCAAATTAACAGATTTTATTTTGGGAGGGGAGTTTTAGGTTACAGAAAAATTGAACAGAGAGTATAGAATGTTCCCACATACCCCAACTACCACTCAGAGTTTTCCCTATTAATATCTTGCATCAGTTTGGTACACTTGTTACAGTGGATGAGCCAATACTGATACATGATTATTAATTAAAGTCCATAGTTTACATTAGGGTTCACTCTTTGTGTTGTACATTATGTGGGCTTTGACAAATAAATGATATGTATGTATCATTATAGAGTCACACAGGATGGTTTCAGTGTCCTAAAAATTCCATGTTCTGACTATTCATCCATTTTCCCTTCTCTCTGAATTCCTGGCAACTATTGATAGTTTTCTTGTCTCTGTAGTTTTACCTTTTCCAGAATGTCATGTTTGGAGTCACACATCATGTAACCTTTTCAGAGTGGCTTCTTTCACTTAGAAATAAGCTTTTAAGATTTCTCCATGTTTTTTTGTGGCTTGATAGCTCATTCCTCTTCAGTGCTGAATAATATTCCATTGTCTGGATGTGCTGCAGTTCATTTATCCATTCATGGATTGAAGGATATCTTGGGTACTCCCCAAAGTTTGGCAGTGGTGAATAAAGCTGCTGTGAACCTTCATGTGGCTTTTATGTGGACATAAATTTTTAGTTCCTTTGAGAAAATACCAAGGAACATGATTTCTGGATTGTATGGTAAAAGTATGTTTAATTTTATAAGAAACTGCCAAACTGTCTTCTAAAGTGCCTGTACTATTTTGCATTCCCACCAGCAATGAGTGAGACTTTGTTTTGCCACATCTTTGCCAGCATTTAATGTTGTCAGTGTTTTAGATTTTAACCATTTTAATAGGTGTATGTGGCATTTCATTGTTATTTTTATTTGCAGTTTCCTAATGATGTATGACATTGAGCCTCTTTACAAGTGCTTGTTTGCCACCTGTGTATCTTCTTCGGTGAGGTACCTGTTCAGATCTTTGCCCATTTTTTAAGTCAGATTGTTCATTTTCTTATTGTTGAGCTCTAAGAGTTCTTTGTATGTTTTGGTACCAGTCCTTTATCAGATAAGTCTTTTGTGGAAATGTTCTTCCTGTTCTGTGGCTTATTTTTTTTTTACTCTCTTGACAATGTCTTTTTCATAACTGAAGTTTTTAATTTTAATGAAGTCCAGCTTATCAATTATTAGTTCTTTCGTGGATTGTTGTGATTGTATCTAAAAGTCACTGCCACCCCAAGGTCATCCAGGTTTTCTCCTTATCTTCTAGAGTTTTATAATTTTTTTACATTTAATCCTATGGTCTCCAGATATTTTGAATTAATTTTTTTGAAAGCTGTTGAGGTCTTTGTCTTTGTCTAGATTCATAGTTTGTATGTGAAATTATAGTTATTCTAGCACCATTTGTTGAAAAGACAATCCTTTCTTTATTGAAAGGCGTTGGCTCCTTTGTCAAAGATCAGTTGACTGTGGTTGCGTGGATCTGTTTCTGGGCTCTCTGTTCTGTTCCATTGATCTATTTGTTTATTCTTTGAACAGTACCACACTGTCTTAATTACTACAGCTTACAGTAAATCTTCAATTCAGATAGTGTTAGTTCTCTGACTTTGTTCTTCTCCCTCTGTATCGTATTGGCTATTCTGGACTTGCTTCTCCTTGTAAACTTTAGATCAGTGACAAAGTAATTTGTCAAGACAAAATCAGTGGCAAAGTAATTTGCCAACATTTTGATTGAGATTGTGTTGACTCTCTAGGTCAGGTTGAGAAGAACTGATATCTTGACAGTACTGAGGCTTCCAATCCATTCATGTGGCATCACTCCCTTTATTTAGAATTTCTTGATTTCTTTCATCAGTTTTATGGTTTTCCTTATATAGATCTTGTATTTATATCTAAGTATTAGATATGTATCTAAGTATTTCATTTATTTTGATGCTAGAATAAACAGTATTATATTTCAAATACCAGTTGTTTATTGATGGTGTGTAAGAAAGCGAATGACTTTTTTATATTAACTTTGAATTCTGCAGACTTGCTCTGATTGCTTATTTGATCCAGGAGTATTTTTATTGATTCTTTGGGATTTTCTGCATAGACAGTCATGTCATCTGTGAACACAAAGACTGCTTTATTTCTTTCTTCTCAATCTATTCCTTTTCTTTTCTTTTTTAGAGATTTTATTTATTGGACAGAGATACACAGCGAGAGAGGGAACACAAGCAGGGGGAGTGGGAGAGGGAGAAGCAGGCTCCTCGCTGAGCAGGGAGCCTGATACCGGGCTCAATCCCAGGACCCCAGGATCATGACCTGAGAGGAGGGCAGATGCTTAACAACTGAGCCACCCAGGCACCCCTGTTTCTTTTATCTTCTTGTCTCAGCTTACTAGCTAGGATTTCTAGTATGATGTTGAATGGGAGTGGTGAGAAGTATCTTCCTTTGTTCTTGATCTTCATGAGAAAATATCTAGTTTCTCACCATTTAAGTATAATTTTAGCTATAGGTTTTTTTTGCAGATGTTCTTTATCACGTTGAAGAAGTTTCCCCCTCTAATCCTGGTTTCCTGAGAGTATTTTTCGCGAAAGGGTATTGGATTTTTATCAGATACTTTTTCTACATCTATTAATAGGATCACGTGATTTTTTTTTCTTTTTTAGCTTATTGATATAATGGGTTATATTAATTGATTTTTGAATGTTGAACCAGCCTTTTGATGGGGATTGTGTTGAAACTCTAGGTCAATTTGAGGGGTATTGCCATTTTGCCAATGTTAAGAGTTCTGATCCAGGGTGCCTGGGTGGCTCAGTAGGTTAAGCGTCACCTTTTGATTTTGCCTCAGGTTATGATTTCAAGGTTGTGAGAGTGAGGCCTGCATGGAGCCTGCTTAAGATTCTCTCTCTGCCCCCCCCCCACTGTATATATATATATATATATATATATATATGTGTGTGTGTGTGTGTGTGTGTGTGTGTGTGTGTGCGCGCGCGCGCACTCTTTCTCTCAAATAAAAACCTGGAAAAAAACAAAAGAGCTCTGATTCGTTAATATGGGATATATTTCCATTGATTTAGATCCTTTTCTTTTTTAAGATTTATTTATTTAGAGAGAGCGATAAGGGGAGAGGCAAAGGGAGAGGGAGCAAGATAATCCCAAGCAGAGTCCCCACTGAGCAGGGAGCCTGATGTGGGGCTCGATCCCACGACCCCAAGATCATGACCTGAGCTAAAACCAAGAGTCAGACACTCATCCGACTGAGTCACCCTGTTGCCCCTAGATCTTTTTAAAATTTCTTCAACAGTGTTTTGTTGTTTTTAGGCAACAAATCTGGCACTTTGCTATTAAATTTATTCCTAAGTATTTTTTCTTTTTGTTACTTTCATAAATGGAATCATTTTTAAAATTCCATTTTCAGAGTGTTCTTTGCCAGAATATATAAATACAGTTGATTTTTATAAATTGATCTTGTTTCCTTAAGCCTTGGACTTGTTTATCAGTACGGACAGTTTTTTATTGTGTTGTGACTTCCTTAGGATTTTCTATATACCAGATTATGTCCTCTGGAAATAGAGATAGTTTCATTTCTTGTTCAGTCTGGATGTTATTACCATTATATTTTACAGGGATTTGAAAACTTGTCTCTGATACGAGAAATACAAAGTAACGGGCTTTGGAGTTACTAATGAAATCATCCTATTATGTAGCTTTTAAAAAGAACAAAAGATGATAATTAGGAAATCTGTCTCCTTATTATCAAGTTAGTTACACAGTCGGTGAGCTTCTTAGCCTCTCCTGTATCTTCTTGAGGGAAATGCCTCTTCAAATTCTTTGCTCATTTTCCTATTGAGTTGTTTGTCTCTAAGTCCCTTATCAGATACATCATTTGCACATATTTTCTCCCAGTCTGTGGCTTCTCTTCTCATTTTCCTAGTATTGTCCTTGAAGCTCAAAAGAATATATTCAAATTCCAGTTAACATACAGTGTGATACTGGTTTCAGGTGTACCATAAAGTAATTCGGCACTTGTGTACAACACCCAGGGCTCATCACTTGTTTGACCCATCCCCCCACCCACCTCCCCTTTGATGACCATCAGTTTGTTCTCTGTAGTTAAGAGTCTGTTTCTTGGCTTGCCTCTCTCTCTTTTTTTCTTTTGCTCATTTGTTTCTTAAATTCCACAGGAGTGAATTCATATGGCATTGGTCTTTCTCTGACCGACTGAACTTCATTTAGCATTATACTCTCCAGCTCCATCCATGTCATCGCACATGGCAAGATCTGTCTTTTTTCATGGCTGAGGAATATTCCATCGTCTCTATATATCACATCTTCCTTATCCATTTATCAGTTGATGGACACGGGCTATTTCCACAATTTGGCTACGGTAGATATTGCTGCAGTAAATATCAGGGTACATGTATTTCTTTTGAGTTAGTATTTTTGTATTCTTTGGGTGAGTATTTGGTAGTGCAATCGCGGGGTCGTAGGGTAGCTCTATTTTTAACTTTCTGAGGAATCTCCATTCTGTTTTCCAGAGTAGATGCATCAGTTTGCTTTCCTACCAACAATGTAAGAGGGTTCCTCTTTCTCCATGTCCTTGCCAACCCCTGTGGTTTCTCATGTTGTTGATTTTAGCCATTCTGACTGGTGTGAGGTGATATCTTACTGTAGTTTTGACTTGTATTTGCCTGATGATCAGTGATGTTGAGTGTCTTTTATGTGTCTGTTGGCCATTTCCAGGTCTTCTGCCCACTTTTTAGTTAGATTATTAATTTTTTGAATGTTGAGTTTAAAAGTTTTTAATTGTAACGAAGTTCAGTTATTCAGTCTTTTAAAGTTCACGATTTTGATGTTTCTAAGTATTCTCTACCTAACTAAAGGTCACTGAAACTTTTTCCCCTGTGTTTCTCTCTAGAACATTTGTCATCTTAGTTCTTATACTTAGGGCTTTGGTCCGTTTGGGGTTAAGTTTTGGGTATTGTGTGAGGTTCAAGTATATGTTCATTTTTTTCCTCCCGCGGCTATCCAGTTGTCTCAAAACTATTTGCTAAGAAGACTGTCTTTTACCTTTTGATATATTTTAGCACCTTTGTAGGAAATCATTTGACCATAAATGTAAGATTTCTCTCAGAACCCTCAGTTCTGTTTCGTTGATTTTTTGTGCCTGTCCTTATGTTTGTTCCATATTATACTTTACTTAGGTTTGCAATGCAGGTTTTTTTTGTGAAAAAGTTTTGCCCAAGAAATGGGGTTAAGTCGCAATATGTCTCTCTTTATTTTTACTATCATATCTTTGCTTCTTTTCCTCTCCATTCCTATTTGAGTCACTCTCTTAGAAGTACTAGTCTTTGCTTATTTTTCTTTCAGATAAATGTGGAAATCTGAAATGGGAGAAGAGAATGCAAACCAGTTTAGATGGATTTTCTAGATTACTGTATGCATTACTTTAAATTAAAAAATACTCTGTTTTTCATAAAGATGGTAAGCATTCTAATGCCCATTATCCATTCAAATAAAACATTAAAAATTTCCATTACTTCTGTCTTAATCATTACCAGTAACTACTGACTGAAGGATTTGCAAGTGTGGTATATTATCTTAAGAATTTCAAGAATTTTCATTAATGATTATATGAATTGGGTCTATTTTTACATAAAATGATACATTTCACAAAACATTTTATTAAATGGAAAATCTATGAAATTAAAATGTTTTGGGTTTTGGTAACAGAGTACGATTTTATGTTTCATAGAAACTGAACATTTTTCATAGTTCAATTAAAATGCCACCTGCATTTTTTTTTTATATTTACCTGTGCTCTTTTTGTCTTTGAGTTAGTATAATTCTCAATAAGTAACTGTGCAGACATTAAAATAATTGGATTGGAAGTATGAAGACTGCAAATTTTTATTTCTTCCTTAATTACAACTCTGTAAAAATCGTGAATAGGTGTGATTTAGAAGGAAAAAAAATCAGTGCTTTTTTGGGTGACATTTGGATACTAGTTGGCATTTTGTTTTGTCATTAAGTTATAATTTTGTTTGGGGGATAACTTATTTTTAATTTGAAAAATCATAAAATTTTGGTCTCGGTGAAATTCAGAGACAGTTCTTTTCGCTCATGTACCGCTGGAAGCTAACTTCTGCTGCTGGCCTTTAATTGAGTATTAAAATCAAAATTAGATCTAGAATATGTTTTCTTGTAGTTCCGTTAGGAACAATTCTATGGTCAAGCCATGCTTCCCCATTTCCGGAGGGCTCAGTTCAGGATGGGCTTCTCTGCCTCTTGCTCTTTCTTGGCAAGCTTCTTATTTCCGCCTGGGTAGACTACCGTGATGGGAGCAGACATGCGTGTCACCTGCCCCTTTGTTTTCTTTGGCTGTCCTTTGGCTGATAATGTCACCGCATAAAAATGCATCCATAGAGCAACATGGGATTATTCTTTTCATTGTTCATTTAAAAGAAAAAGCCAGGGGCACCTGGGTGGCTCAGTTGGTTAAGCATCCAGCTCTTGATTTTGGCTCAAGTCATGATCTCAGGGTTGTGGGATGGAGTCCCTGCCTCAGGCTCTGTGCTTAGCATGGAGTCTGCTTGTCCCTCTCCCTCTGCTTCCACCCCCCCCCCACCACTCGCGCGCTCTCTCTCTCTCTCAAATATATAAATAAATAAATAAAATCTTTATAAAAACATAAAAGGGAAAGCCATAGGTAAGCTTCCACTTACAGCTCTAGGACTCAGGAGGTGGGTATCATGGCCCTTTTAACCCTGCCATTCCTTTAAATCTTTTCTTTCTCTTTGATGCCTTTTCAAAGTCTTCGTGACCTATTTGCAGAATGATGAATGGACCCTGTAAGGCCAGTAGTATGTAAAATGTCCTAGGAAATATGTTTTTGGTCTTGTTTTTCTTAGGGAGCTAAAACGAAATATGGCTGAGTGATAGTAACTTCTTAACTTTATGGAGAGCCTTGTGCTGGACGATGTTCGGGGTTCACAATGATTGAACCCCCGAAATTTGAGTCGTGGTACAGTGACATTGGCGAAGGCTCTGGCCTTTTATTATCGTTTGGTTGCCGATGATACAAAATCAGATCAACTTCGTCACATTCAGTGAGCCAGTAATGAAAAGAGTGTCCGGAACTTGATTTCGTTAGGAGAAACCACATTTTTGTATCAATGTGTAGTGGAGATGTTTATGACAAATATATTAATGGAGTTTGGCATCTCACATCTTTTTAAATTTTTTGCTTGTCTTTCTAGTTTTTATGTGAAATAATCTGAATTATCAAGTTTCCTTGAGAAGTCTTCAAAGATACCATACTTGAGTGACCTATAATCGATTGTTATTTATTTTAATGTAATTACTACTATAAAAACAAGCAGTGGTTTCTCAGTCCTATATTGACCTGTAATGAATAAAACATTTTATTTGATGACATGATCTGAATAAGATCTATATTCATGACATGGTAATTGTTCATAACTTCTGATTATTATCTGCTATTATCTGCCAGATTGATTATTATCTGCTCCAATAAGAATTGATCTTCCACTTCATTCATTAACAGAAATAGTCTGCTGGGTGTTTTTATATATAGACAGTATCCAAGCCAGTAATTTATTTGAAACATGAGTATCAACATGAGTCTGGCTAGCATTAGGAAATTGCTCTGTGTAATTTGCTTGTGTATCCGTTTTAAGAATTGAAGAAAATGGTTTTTCCTGCAATCGTCATGCAGCTGAGGCCCTTTGAGGACAGATTTTCGAATCTTAGTAACTATTCTGTGTTTGGTTTCATAAGGGTGATTCTCTTGAAGATGTAAGTTTGCAGATGGTTTGTTAATGCCGTGGTTCACTTCTGGTGTCTGGTCAAAGAATGACAGTAGTGAAGAAGGAGGGTATTAATGATTTTTACAAAAGGCTCACTTCAGAAATAAAAAGTGGAGCGTCGAACCATGACGTTGGGCCCTCAGTGTTTCTAAAATTGGATCCAAAATGACTGGTGCTTTTGAGCGGGCATGAATTTATGAGTAATAAGAAATGCTGAATTAGTTCTACTTAGGTCAGAACGATTCAGTTAAATTCCAGTCAATGTGTCCTATGTGGAATGTTACTTTGGTAGTTGCTGGAGGGAATAAAATGAAATATCCTGGGGGAAAGACAGCCAGAATGGAATCCCTTTTGGGAGAGCTAACTTTTTTTTTTTGAGTGTGTCCAGTATGCTAAATACTTAAGCGATACTTAAGCGCTCTCAGAGCTTTTGATGAGGTGGGGTGGAAGGCTTCATTCAGCCTCGCCGCAGTCCTGTGGCAGAGAGGCATTCTTTATCTATCTTATAGATAAAGAAGCTTAGGATCAGTGAGATCAAATGGTCTTATCGAAGTCTCACATCTCCTTATTTAAATTTGAATATGAATTTTTTTTCTTAGGCACCATTGTGTACATGTATAAATGAAAGCATTGCCTATAAAAAGTGATTGACCTATGGAAACTCTCTTTATATATGTATCTCTTTCTTCATGTATCTTTCATTATTTTTATAATTAATGAGATAATAAAGGCCCAGAGAACCAGATGAGTAGAATGCTTTGGAATTTCCAAGGAGCAGTGGATATGGATGCAGATTAATTTGGAGAAATATCATTTTGTTATTTTTGATAAATTAGGAGGTAGGAAGTTGTCAGTGGATGGGTGTTTTCAAGCCTTTTTATTTTTTTTTTAATTTTTAAATATATATTTTTCAAAATTTATTTATTTGTCAGAGAGAGAGGGAGAGAGAGAGAGCGAGCACAGGCAGACAGAGTGGCAGGCAGAGGCAGAGGCAGGCTCCCTGCTGAGCAAGGAGCCCGATGTGGGACTCGATCCCAGGACGCTGGGATCATGACCTGAGCTGAAGGCAGAGGCTTCAACCCACTGAGCCATCCGGGTGCCCCACTGGTTGTGAGGGGCATCAGACACTCGCAGCCAGTTTCTTAGAGAAGGAAGTAATTAGGGAAACTGTGGACGTTCCTAACTATCCCACATCCCCACTCTGCACTCATTGTTTGAGAACTTCCAGCTGCTTTGAGCTATCATGGGAGGTCCCTAGAATTGGACAGTGGTGAGGGACCAACAAAAATGTTCAACTCTGATGGTTTGAGACTCCAGTCTCTCTGTTGCTTCCTTGGTATTTTCAACTGCTTGTATTCATAGTTAAGTACTGCTGTGGTCTAAATGACCCTCCACAATTCATATGTTGATATCCTGACTTCCAAAGATGATGGTGTGAAGAGGTGTTGACTTTGGGAAGTACATGTCATAAGGGTGGAGCCCTCATGAATGGAATTAGTGCCTTACAAAAAAGGTTCCAGAGAAATCCCTCTCCGCCACATGAAGATGCAGTGAGAAGGCCAGCTGTGAACCAGGAAGAGGGCCCTTACTAAAAGGCAACTGTGCTTACATCCTATTCTGAGACTTCCCAGCCTCCAGAACTGTGAGAAATAAATTTCTGTTACTTATAAGCCATCCAGTCTGTGGTATTTTGTTTTCACAGCCCAAAGGACTAAGACAAATACCTAAGAGATGTTAATCCCCGCCCTTAGCCCTTCTTTTCCTGAGGTTGTGTCTTAGACAAAGAATGTAGAAAGAAGTAAAAGTTCAGGCACGTAGAATCTTTACAAAACTGTGATTCCCAACCTTCATTTTTGCTGTAAGATGTTTCCGGCTTGGTTCTTATAATCTCTGTCGTCTAGAAGAGCTTGGCTTAGTTTGCGATGGGTTGGTTGTCTGACCTGTGATACAGTTTGAGACAGAGCAGGTCAGTTTTGGTACCCGTAACCATGCAGAAAGGGGACTACTGTTTGAGATTAAATTATCTTCTAAAATAGCTACCAGTGAAGAGCAATTTGGCAATATATTTCAAAATTTAAAATCACCAGCAATTTCATAAATAGGCTCATTTAAAACTATGCCAAGATATTTGTACAAGTTACAATATAACATGTTTATAGAATGGAGTCTATGTGCTGATTTGAAATTATCTTATATCTAAAATACAGTATATAATGTAATAATGGTATATACATATGCATACTTATATATACATGTGTTCATGTATCTGTATACAATGAAAAAACATTTTGCAGAATCATATGAATACCATTCTCTTTTGTCTAAATCTTTTTAAAAAGATATATATGCTGGTATATATACTTTTTCTCTAAAAAGATATGAATGTTAATATGCTGGAAGATTTTTCTTTTTTCTTTCTTTTCCGTATTTGAGTTTTCTAATCAGGTTCATTTCTTCTTCTTCTTTCCTTTTAAAAAAGAATCAGGAGCTAACCAGGTAGTATGGTCACGGACCATTTTCCTTCATTGTGTTTGAATGTAGTTTATAAAACCCTACTAAGCGTTTTTAAAAACACAGCACATTTTTCTCTAATACTCATTTGCCAGACTTTCTTGTCCTCTTTGTATGCCGAGGAAGGGGATGATCTTTGTGGGAAAAGTGGTTAAGTATGTGCTAAGCCAGCGAACATTCCCTTGAAAGTTGATTCGTTAAAACATTGAATTGAGCAAGAGAAAAAAAGATACTTACCAAATGTGATTTGAAGGACAAAGAATCCCATCTTGCTGGAGTGTGTCTGAAAGTGTACCTTTATGCTCAGTTTGTTTGCTTTAAATATGGGCTTTGGACTGAACCATGTTTGCTTTTCAGACCACAAGGCTGGAGATGGTCATGAAAGTCTCTCAAATCTGATTGCTAATCAGGAAAGCTGTTTGCTAAGAAAGGCGCGCCTGCTTGGAGTAGAAGTAATGACTGATGCACAGATAAAGCCAGGGTGCCTTTTAAGTATCTTTGGACTTCTGTGTCTCGATTTGCTTTTCTCTTAATTGAAACCCCTAGACACAGGCCATAGGTCAAAGGAGATGAGTCCTTTAAACTCTCCCAATAATAATTACTCCTTAAGTTTTTTTTTTTAATGAAGGTTTTTATTTATTTATTTGAGAGAAAGCAAGAGCACACCAGCAGGGAGGAAGGGCAGAGGAAGAGGGAGAAGCAGACTCCCCGCTGAGCAGGGGGCCTTACTCGAGGCTTGATCCCAGGACCTTGAGATCCTGACCTGAGCCGAAGGCAGTTGGTTAACTGACTGAGCCACCCAAGCACCCCATTTTTTAAAAAAAAGGTTTTATGTGTTATTTGACAGAGATCACAAGTAGGCAGAGAAGCAGGTGGGGGGTGGGTGGTGGAGGGGGAGTGGCGGCGGGCGGCGGCAGCAGGCTCCCTGAGACCGAAGGTAGAGGCTTAACCCATCCAGCCACCCAGGTGCCCCAGCACCCGTCCCCCGCCCCCCGTCCCTTTTTTTTTTTTTTTTTTTTTTTTTTAGGAATGTAGACAGTGGTGGTCTGGAGAATAGACCCATGGTAATACCCCTTATCTATATGTATTTCAGTCTCTAATACCTGATGTTTCATTTTTAAAAAACCAGCAAAGCCTTGTAAATTTGCTAGATTCAGAAGAATTTTACTAACTTCTTAAAATGGTTTGATGAGTAGCTCATCAGGATCAGTAATATTTATTTTTGTCTTGTGTTCCTTTCTATGTAGTTTGTGTACTGATATCTGTTCCTCTTATACTGAGTCATGTCAGGAAATATAATTCCCATGTTTTAAGGTACTTGAACCATAGTGCAGGAATTGTAATCTTTAGAGAAATTAAGGAGACAGTTTCCAAAATATATCTGTATCTGTATTTGTATATCTATGTGTGTTTATCTGTATGCAATTGATTATGTTTATAATATAGAAAAGTCTGAAACAGTACGAATGACACAATATCATGAGAGAAACTGATATTACCTTCAATAAATAGTTCCCACAAGAACCTGATAATTTAAGAATTCATGGTAACTAGTGTCTAATATGGGTATTACAAACTCAGATACCTACCAGGACCTGACAGAAAAGTAAACAAGTGAACTGGAGTGTAAAGTCGGGGAGGGGGAAGGGTATAGTTACCACTTGGCTATTCAAGAATGAGGGTCCAGTTTTGCCTGATGTTCCACTATTTCAAGAAAAGGCAGAAATGTGGATTTTTGTGTGACTGCTTCAGTTTTTCAGTAAGTTCTTTTCAGTAAGTATTACAGCTGCTTTTTTTTTTTTTTTAAGATTTTATTTATTTATTTATTTATTTGACAGAGAGATCACAAGGAGGCAGAGAGACAGGCAGAGAGAGAGGGGGAAGCAGGCTTCCCGAAGAGCAGAGAGCCCGATGTGGGGCTCGATCCCAGGACCCTGAGATCATGACCTGAGCCGAAGGCAGAGGCTTAACCCACTGAGCCACCCAGGTGCCCCTACAGCTTCTTTTTATACAGTAGGTGGCATGGGGCTAAAAAGTGTGTGGAGTGGCTCCTGTTTTCTAGGGATACACCATCTAGCTGGGCCAGTATGATGGGGAACAGTTGGCACAGGTGGTCAGTGCCTCAGGAATCCTGAGGTGGGTAGAAGTCTGTCTGAGCTCGACCGTCTCAGGAAGACTTCTTAAAGGAGCTAGCATCTGCAGTGAACCTTGAAGGGCCTGTGTCTTGAGATTTAGGGCAGTGGAGAGCTGAGCTATGAGAGGGTGTGAGGTCTTGGGCAGGCATAGGCACGTAAGGAGGAAGGCTTTGGAGTAGGTCTGTGCTCTGGAAAGAGACCCATGGGGAGCAAGTGATGCAGTGATGGGAGAGTGTTCTGAACTCCAGTCCTGTTGCAGTTTGTAGGAAAGAGAAAGAGAGGAGGGGGGAGCATTGAAGACAGGGAGAGCCAATTCTAAACTTTCCCAGCCATCTAGGAATGAGGAGAGGGTCTGGGCTGGGCTTAGTTATTATCAGTGAAAAGGAAGAAATGGAGACATGTTTTCCAGTCCATCAGAAAATCATCTTGACTTGGCCTTCAGAACATATCCATTGTTGCCACCTTGATCCAGGCCATCATTCTCTCTTATCTGGATTATTCCAGGAACCTCCTAGCTGCTTTCCTTCATTCTTTCCTTTCTTGCCTCTCTATACTCACAATTTTCATCTTATTTTATTTTTCCTTCCCTGCCCCTATGTTCATCTGTTTCATTTCTTAAACCCCACATACAAGTGAAATATATGGTATTTGTCTTGATCTGACTGACTTATTTCACTTGGTAAAATACCCTCTAGTTCCATCCATGTCATTGCAAATGGTAAGATCTCATTCTTTTTGATGCCTGAGTAGTATTTCATTGTCTGTATACACCACATTTTTTTTTTTTTTTAAAGAATGTATTTATTTATTTGATAGACAGAGATCACAAGTAGGCAGAGAGGCAGGCAGAGAGAGGGGGAAGCAGGCTGCCTGCTGAGCAGAGAGCCCGATGCGGGACTCGATCCCAGGACCCTGAGATGATGACCTGAACCGAAGGCAGAGGCTTAACCCACTGAGCCACCCAGGCGCCCATACACCACATCTTCTTTATCCATTCGTCTGTCTGTGGACATCTGGACTCTTGCCATATTTTGACTACTGTGGACATTGCTGCTATAAGCATTGAGGTGCAGGTGTCCCTTCAAATCACTACATTTCTACCTTTGGAGTAAATACCCAGTAGTATGATTGCTGGGTCATAGGGTAGCTCTATTTTTAACTTTTTGAGGGACCTCCACACTGTTTTCCGGAGTGGTTGCACCAGTTTGCATTCCCACCAGCAGTGTAGGAGGGTTCCCCCTTCTCCACATCCTCGCCGACATGAATTTTGTTTATTTAATGATCTGTCTCCAGCATCTGGAATGCTTCCTGCTACATAATACAATCTCAGTAAATGTTTATGGATTTAAGGAGTAGCATAGTCAAACTTGAACAGTTAAAGTAGGTTATAAGGTCATAAATTGTTAGAAGGCTTAAATTGAGATTAAAATCATATAAATGATATTGTTTTGGTATTTCTTTTAAAAAGGGCTTTGACGTTCCTTTAGATATAGGACTTTACAATATTACATGTAGCTCATGATATTCCTGACTATGCACCTGGTTTGAAAAGAAGTCTTGATCTCAGTGTTATTTTTTAAACCTGTTTCGATATCAGAAGCAGGCCATACAGATGAACACAGCATTAGGTAATCCTTCATGCAAAGATGAGAATGCCTATGTGAAAAGGCACACGTGAAATGAGTGAAAATGTGTATTTTTTTTTTTTTTTTACACTTACCTTTCATTTTGATGAATGTCAAGTGAATGTCCTGATTTTTTTCCATGTTTGGATCTTTGTTGCAGTACAAATTGCTTATTAAATGTGGACTGGGAGCTGGCGCTTAGAAATCTTTTGGATATGCCCCTACCCCTACTTTATGACTGGATTTGGTAGGTAATGAAGTATTTCATAAAGGGATTAAAAATGATGTGTTGCTCTTTTTTGATCATCATAATCAGAATGGTGTTGGGACATTGTTGAATGCAATATTTTTTCATGATGAAAGGTAGTTAATTTTGAAAAAAGTGAGAATTTCCTGTCTATTAAGTCTAACCTCTGACACTAGTAAGAACAAACAGAAATAGGGGCGCCTGGGTGGGCTCAATCGTTAAGCGTCTGCCTTTGGCTCAGGTCATGATCCCAGGGTCCTGGGATCGAGCCCTGCATCAGGCTCTCTGGTCAGTGGGGAGCCTGCTTCGCCCTCTCCCTCTGCTTGTGTTCCCTCTCTTGCTGTGTCTTGCTCTGTCAAATAAATAAATAAAATCTTGAAGAAAAATGTTTTAAAAAAAGAACAAACAGAAATAGAGCTTTGCCATGGCCATTGTTCTGACAGAGTGAAGGGCTCAATTGTGTCCTCTCCAAAATCTCAGGTTCAAGTCCTAACCTGCAGGACCTCAGAATGTGGCTCTGTATTTGAAGATAGGATCTTGAAAGAGGCAGTGAAGTTAAAATGAGGTCACTTAGGTGGACCTTGCAGACAGAGGAAAGACCATATGAAGACACAGCGAGAAGATAATATCTATAAGCCAAGGAGAGAGATAAAAACAACTTTGCCAAACGTTGGTATCGACAGCATCTCGGACTTCGAAGTCTCCGTGTGTAAGCCACACAGCCCGTGGGCGTTGGTCACGGCAGCCTTAGCAGAAGCCAAGACTGTTCGAGGAGATCTGGTCTCTCACCCAGTGTCTGCATCCCCATCTCCCTGGACGTTTGGGAGAAGGTGATCTCGTGGCACCCTGGGTATTCCCAAAAGAATGTCTGTCTGAATGCTCCCTGGCTTGCCAGGCAACGACACTGGCGATTTCTTGGCACAGTCATTCATTATTGGGGCCATTTTTGTTGGAAGCTCTGTGTCTTGTCAGCATTTTCATCTCCCTCAGAAACTGAGTGAAGAGTGAGATGGAGGGGAGGTGCTTCTCTTACCGCTGCCTGTGATGTGATGCATCAGCTTTGAGGAGGCTAGGCCCCAACTCAGCGGAATGTCCTTTGGAGATGGGATGGCTCTGTGGAGGGCTCTCTGTGGTGGGAATTGGACCATGGACGTGAGATGCCCAGGTCTCCAGCCACGTCCACTTCCTGGGGAGACTGTCCCTGGCAGCTTGGAATTTAACTGAAGCCCAGTTTCATCCCTGGTTTTCAGTCAGTCTGAAGTCTGCTGTTACTTACAGAAGGAGCTAGAAAACAAATTCCTGAAGAAGCAGAGCCCGAGAGGTCTTTCAAAGAACTTTAGAATTTTTCACTTCACGTTTTGGTAGATCTGTTTTCCAAAGGGGCAGGGCAAGCGGAGTCTGCAATTAATTAGGTGATAATGAGTTTTGTTTGGTTTTGTTCCACGTCTCCTAGGCTTGGAGAAGATGAGGGGTGTAAATGTGGAGAACTTTCCTTTTGAATTCTGTCTTGATCAGATTTTTGGGACACCTGACATCAGGATATTTAAAACATCAGGATATTTAAAACATCCAGACACCTGAAATGAAGTGTTCCTGTTCTCTCCTGTGTATCTAGGGTCAAAGAGACATGTTTGATGTTAAAATTGCACCTCTTCCCTATGTTAGGTCGACTCTTGTAAGTGATAGTATGAAGAGTGCTTCTTCAAATTCCTCATTTTCATATATTGCCATTATGTGAGAGAGATGAGATTGTCCTGATAATTGAGTGAAATTTAAAATTTCTGCTTCAAGTCATGACATAACATGTTTTTACCTACTTTATCTCTTTAAAAATTTTTATTTTTTAAAGTTTTTTTCTCTTAAAAAATTTTCAGTTGACTATATTTGTGTGTGTGTTTCCTTTTTTTTCCTTTTAAGTTTTTATTTTAAGTCCAGTGAGCTAACATACAGTGTTATTATTAGTTTTAGATGTTGAAATAACGTGTTTTCGTCCTGCCATCTTCTGGCCTGTTCTTTTCAGCAAATTTGTTCCTCGTGGGGACAGATGACCCTAGATCCTAGCAGCACCTGCAACCCAAATAGTTATCATTCCACAGCCCACACATGGGGTGTGTTTGAAAGTATTTGAAAGCAAAGTGTAAGCAACACATTGTACACTTAATCATAAAACATTATGTGGACTCTAGATGCCTTGCCCCACAGCCTGGGAAACTACCCTCTTCTTTTTATCCTAACACTTTGTGACAGTTCCCCTTCCTGTAAAGAAAGAAGAAGCTGGATGAGATTTCTTCATGAGGATGGAAAATGAAGATACTTAGTTGAGGAAAAAAATGCTTACCACAGCTTGTGCTTCAAGATGACCCAAATCTGGGTAGGAAAACAGTTGTAGAAGAGGGATTTAGTAATGTTTACTCACCCCAAAAAACTTGATCCGGCTTCTTGTTCTTTAACAAATGTGATTGTTCCATGCTTAATTAATTGTCGAATATCCAACAGATTCATGGAGCAGAATGTATTTTATCTGTAGAAAAAAGCCACCCGTAGGAATGATTTAAATCAGGGGTCAGCAAACCACAGCTCAGAGGCCAGATCTGCCCTCCTGCCTGTTTTTATGTGGCTCGTGAGCCTAGAATATTTTTCACATGTTTCAGTGAAAAAAAATTAAAAGAAGCATACTCTTTGAAACCTGAAAAGGATATAAAATTCATCTTTCAGTGTCCATAAGTAAAGGATTATTAGACCACAGCTCTGCTGATTCATGTATGTATTGTGTCTGGCTGCCACCATGCTGTGACAGCAGGGCTGAGGACATGTGACAGAGATTCTGTGGCCTGCACATTGTAAGTTATTTACTGTCTGCTCCTTTATAGAAAATCTGTGCTGCCCTGGTGTAAACGGTCATTTAAATTTATTCCTATTTTTTTTTTTTTTGTTTACTGTGTATCCGATGGGTTTTGATGTGCAGTATGGAGACCTCAAACAGGATGGCAGGTTTCCCCATCAACTCCCCTTTAATTTATACAGAATTCTTTCTGTGGCATCCCCGAAAGACACAACCCGTATTCAGTGAGTGCTGACTGTATGTCACCTGCTGTTGGAGGCAGGCAGCGTGAGCAGTAATCCTTACCCCGACAGGGCCTGTCTCTAGGACCAGGCGTTCTCATGGGAGGAGATGGACCATAAACAAATAAATATGCAGTATATCAGGGTAATAAGCCCAGTGAAGAAGAATCAAGGGGGGAGAGAGAGAGAGAGCTGGAGGCAAGAGAGGGTTGCTTGAGTGGTGGTGATGAGCACAGCCCTCTGGGGCCGTGACAGATGAGCAGGAATCCATGACGTGCGGCGACGCGGAGACCCGGGAGGTGGCATTCTAGGTGGAGGCAACCCCAAGGGCAAAGGCGAGAGCCGACTTGGCGCGTTCCAGAAACAGTTCCTCCGGGCAGGAGCAGAGTGAACAAAGGAAAAGAGTGATACAGAGACACCACAAACAAATATGGGGGTGGAGTGAGGGGTAGGTCAGGACGGGTGCTGCAGGGCAGAAGGAGGACTTAAAAATAGTCAGCTCTAAGAGAGATGACAGGGTTTTGAGCAGGGACCTGACTTGATCTGACTTATGTTTTTTTGTCTTTTTTTTTTTTTAAGATTTTATTCATCCACCTGACAGACAGAGATCACAAGTAGGCAAGAGAGGCAGGCAGGGAGAGAGAGGAGGAAGCAGGCTCCCCGCGGAGCAGAGAGCCCGATGCAGGGCTCGATCCCAGGACCCTGGGATCATGACCCGAGCCGAAAGCAGAGGCTTTAACCCACTGAGCCACCCAGGCGGCCCCCACTTATGTTTTTAAAATGAAGTGGGACCACAGTGAACGAAAAAGCTTCTGCGTAGCAAAGGGAGCAGTCCACAAAATGAAAAGGCAGCCTACTGAATGGGAGAAAATCTTTGCAAATCACATCTCAGATAAAAAGGTTCCTATCCAAAACACACAAAGAACTCCTATGACTCAGTAGCCCCAAACCAAACAATCCAATTAAAAAACGGGCAGAGGAACTGCATAGATGTTTTCCCAAAGAGGACACACAGATGGCCAATAAGTACATGAAAAGACGCTTCACATCACTGGGAATCAGGGAAATGCAAAGCAAAAGCAAATACTGACATTTTTTTTTAATCCCCAAATTGCATCATTTATGAGCCATAAATTACACAGGAGAGGAAATATGCTTGAGATATCACACCTGTTAGGATGACTTTTTATCAAAAAGACAAGGAGTAATAAAGGCCAACAAGATAGTAAAGAGAACTTTTGGGCACTGTTGGTGGGAACGTAATTGGTGTAGCCACTATGGATAGCAGCATGGAGGTTCCTCAAAAAAACTAAAAATAGAAATAAAAATACCATCACGTGACCCCGCAGCCCCACCTCTGAATTCATATCTAAAGGAAAGCAGGATCTTGAAGGGATCCATGTGCTGCTCTGTTCCTCACAGCAGCCCAGACCCGGAAGCAGCCGTCGATGGGTGGATGGATAGAGAAGATGTGGTCTCAGTATCCATAATGGAGTATTAGTCAGCAGTGAGAAAGAAGGAAATCCTGTCATTTGCAACAATGTGGATGGCCCTTGAGGGCACTAATTCCACCTTGTGGAATTAGTGAGACAGAGAAAGACATGGACTATAGAGTATCACTCATGTGGAATCTGTTTTTTTTTTTTTTTAAAGTCAAACTCAGAGCGGGGAAGGGGTCATGGGGGGCAGGGAGTGAGGGAGCTAGAGAGAAGTTGGTAAAAAGGTCCTACCTGCAGCCATAAGGTGTGTAAAGTCTGAGGATCTGGGTAAAACACGGGGACTATAGTTGATAATACTGTACTGTATATTTGACATTCGTGGAGAGAGTAAAACTGAAATGTTCTCACCAAAAAACGGGAGGGGTTAAAGAAATAAATAGGAGGTGACAGAATGGGGTGACTAACTAGATGGGGGAATTCCTTCACCGTGAATGCATACACCACATCAGCACAATGTACACTTTGAATATCTTACAGTTCTGTGTGTCAGTTATACTTCGATAAGGCTGACCATACTTCGATAAGGCTGATCACTTAAGTACAAGGATATTTCCTCTCCTGTGTAATTTATGGCTCATAAATGATGCAATTTGGGGATTAAAAAAAAATGTCAGTATAGCAGCCAAAACGATTAGCTATAAAAGATCCCAAAATATTGTGGAGTGACTCTTTGACATCTTGGTATAAGGCTGTTTTAAAAGTGGGATCAGAGGGGTGCCTGGGTGGCTCAGTGGGTTAAGTCCTCTGCCTTCGGCTCAGGTCATGATCCTAGGGTCCTGGGATCGAGCCCCGCATCGGGCTCTCTACTCAGCAGGGATCCTGCTTCCCCCTCTCTCTCTGCCTGCCTCTCTGCCTGCCTGTGATCTCTGTCTGTCAAATAAATAAATAAAAAATCTTAAAAAAAAAAGTGGGATCAGAGCAGTAGTAGTGACGGACACTGTCTTCTTAGGTGAGCATTCAAATGTTTTAGGTCTCCGTATCAGTCTGGGTCCCATCAGGAAGCAGGTGGCACATTCAGATTGGGAACTTGGGCAGGGTCTAGGGGAAACAGTAGGATAGTGTGGGGCTCTGGGAGTAGAAGCAGCCAAACTCCTTTCACTTGGGACCTGAGGGGTTAAGGGAGGGAGCAATTATAGGGAGACCGAGAGCTCTGTGCAGGGCCTGATGACCTGATGGGACCCTGTGGGGAGAGCATCATTCTTCTTCCTTCTGCTCTCCTGTGGGTGCCCACCCACCTGTGGGAACCTCTCCACTGGGCAGAGCCAACCAGGAGCCAGGGGGCATCGGAGCCTGCTACTAAGTGGGTCAGCGTCCTAAGCAAAGAACAGAGTGGAAAACAAAGGAAGGAGTGGAATGTTGGGTTTTAGGAGATACCCTAAAATACTTTTTATGAGTTCTGGTTCTCTCTTGCTTGCCTTTCCCCACCCTAACCCAACTCAGACACACCGCAAAGGAGCATGTGCAAGTGTGTACACACACACACACACACACACACACACACACCTTAAATCCCCTCTGGTATTTTGTGATCACTTTTCTGGGAGGGCAGAGAAGCAATTTATTAACTGAAGTCTGAGGACATTCTGACTATTTCTGTGCTGTTTGGGTGTATAGCATATGCCGTAGGATATACAGGGAAGGGTTTGGATAACTCTGTATGTCCCATCTTTCATCCCTGATTAAAAAAAAAAAAAACTCAAAGCACATGTGTTACGGATGGTAGAATTCAACATTTTATTTTATATATTTTTAAGAATTTCTTTTATAGCTAGACACAGAAGGAAAAATACCGAGGCAGAAATTTAAAACCTTGGTGAGCTATATTTCAATTTTAGTTATTCTGGTTAAAAACAAAGCAAGCATTGAATTTTAGCCTCTTTAATCCAGATGGTTTTAGTTTTCCACCGTTGGACATATTAAAACTTTGAAGACACAGAAGCACCATTCAGTAGACTGCTTCTTTCAGCAACTTCTGTGATGTCCGGGTGCTCTAGAAGCCTGGGTTTCCTTTGAGGCAGGAACAGTTAACTCTGAATTAAGTCACTCTCTGTGCAAGGTCAGGGGCTTTTTATTTCATACAGGGGGCAGAGAAGAATTTTTTTTTCATGATTTGACCTTTTGTAAATATTTGACTTTTCGTTTGATTTAGGTTCTGAGAGTCTTACACTCTAATAAAAATGGCCAATATGGCCAAGAAGGCTTTGGGGAAAAAAAAATATGCACAAGCCAGTTTTAGGTGTTACTTTCTTGAGTGTAGTTCCTATAAGAGGAACTCAGGCTATATGGATGGTAAAATGAATTTTTCCTCTCCCCCTTTTCTGGAATCTGGATGAAAATTGAGACCTGTGGCGCATTCCTGAATGTTCTTGGCCCCAAGTTGGAAGCCCAGCTGAGGACTCGTGGGGAAAACAAAACTCTATTTTCTGTTTATGGTTATCGGCCATGTTGTAAAACATAAATGTAATTTCTTGTGCTTTAAGGTCAAGGGAAAAAAAAGTCATCTTGAACTTGCCCATTAGTTTTCAAGAACCAGAACAGCATATGTTTTTGTTTCATGGCTTTTGCCCACGGGTAATCTGTGCAGCGGAGAATCACTCATGTGGTCATGGGCCACTGGATTTGGGTAGCCCCCACTGTGTGAGGCATTGTGTTAACACTTGGGAGGGAGAGGCATGAGGGAGGCAGTGCCCTCATCCTGAGTTGGTTTATATAATTCTGCTGGAAGATTGGATGCATGAGTAGATAATGGCCTGCAGAGAAAGACAGACTGCCTACAGGATGCGGAGACTACTGTGGAAAATTACAAGGCAGGAGAGGTCCTGTCTTTCTGGCTGCAGAGAGCAAAAACACAGCTGGCACTGAGCCAGGCCTGGAAGGATCCCGAGTGGAATAGATCAGTGGTGGATTTGAAGGAGTTCTGACTTCAATTATAAGCTTCGATTTTCCTCATCTATAAAACAGTGCTGTCTTTCCCACCCATATCACAGTACTTTTACAAGGCTAAATTATAAAATGCACCACAAATAGTAAAATACTCTTAATGCTGTTACTTACCATTGTGCTTAGTAGTGTTGGACGGTGTCTGTTAAATATTTGCATGTCTGAGATGCTCTTCTGTGGTTTTCCAGGAGGGTGATCTCACAGAGAGTTACTGTTACTCATGGTGACTTATTAGGCTGGCTCTACTCAGGAAGGTCTTTCTGTTTGCGAATCCAGCAGATCTCATAAATGCAGTAGAGAGAGTCAGCTCTCAGAGTTGGGAGAGGTGCCTGGATGGAGAAAGGCAGACTTCCCGTCTTTAGGGAAGAACCATGCGTGGGATGGTTGAGTGTGTTAATGCGCAGATAGATGCTTGAAGTCCTGGGTTTGAACTTGGGAATTAGGACTCTGTGATTTTTTTTTTTTTTTAAAGAAAATACGTATCAATGCTTTATTTTTATTTTATATTTTTAAATTTTATTTTATTTTCTATTTATTTATTTGACGGACAGAGATCACAAGCAGGCTGAGAGGCAAGCAGAGAGAGAGAGGAGGAAGCAGGCTCCCAGCTGAGCAGAGAGCCCGGTGTGGGGCTCGATCCCAGGACCCTGGGATCATGACCCAAGCTGAAGGCAGAGGCTCCAACCCACTGAGCCACTCAGGTGCCCCAGCATCAATGCTTTAAAAAAAAATTTTTTTTAAGCTTCTTAGAGTCTTTCTGAGACTTGAAGAACTTTGAATTGATTTAGAGAAGGAAGAGATGTGGCAAATCTCTTCCTGGGAATGAATAAAATGTCATGGATTAAGCTGGAGAACTTGGAGCCTGAAACATGTTGGGGTCGTGTGAGGAGAGGGATATAAATGCATGAGATTCATGCCACACACCTAGTCAGACATTGTAGTTCCACGTCACTCCCCAAATAGACCCCATGCATGCCTTCCCTTTGCCGAAGAGGGCTGGACCACTCTTTGGCAGTTTATGTGCCAATCCAGAAAACCAACCTCATGGTCATCCTCTTTTTTCCTTTTTTAAAGTAGACCTTATTATTATTATTTTTTTAAAGATGTTATTTATTTATTTGACAGAGCGAGAGAGATCACAAGCAGGCAGAGAGGCAGGCAGAGGGAGAGGGGGAAGCAGGCTCCCTGCTGAGCAGAGAGCCCGATGCGGGGCTCGATCCCAGGACCCTGAGACCATGACCTGAGCTGAAGTCAGAAGCTTAACCCACTGAGCCACCCAGGTGCTCCTAAAATAGACCTTATTTTTTAGAATATTTTTAGTTTTACAGAAAAATGAAGAAGATAGTACCCAGTTCAGTACCCTCTCACCCCATTTCCCCATTGTAAACATCTTGTATTACTACGGTACATTTGTTACAATGAACCAACAGGTAGCAACGAGATCAAAGTCTATAGTGTGTTCAGATTTTCCTAGTTTGCACCTGGATCAAAAACTGCCCTTTTTTGCTCCCTGCTGTGTCCCATCACTGTTGCAGACAGCGGTGGCTTTCCACTAGTTTTGTCTTTGAGTAAATAAATCAGATGCTCTTCCTGCCGTTAAGGTGTTAGAGTGTGGCTGGGAAGGATCCAGCCCCTGGGCAAATGACATGCGCCATAGTGTTTGAGAGTTTGGAAGCAGAGAGGCCTACGTCTGAATGAAGCCTGCCACTGCCCGTTACTACCCTTGTGACTTGTACAAGTCATGCAGCCTCTCAGACCCCGTTTTGGCACCTGTGAGAAAAGGGTCGTCGCAGTTCCTGCCTCACTGGGGTAGGAATAAAATGAGTAGATGAAAGAATGTATGTGGGTGTGTGGAAAGCAGGGCCTCCCACATGGGGAGCTGTTGGTCAATGTCAGCTTCAAGTTCGTCCATGAGGGATAGACTGTGCCAAATGTGTTGAGGAGTCAGGAAACGGTGATGTGTAAAGGTACGGAGCGTGGGGGTGGTGGTGGTGGTGGCGGTTAGGAACGTTTTCCTGGGAAAGGCAGCATTAGAAATTGACGTAAAAGGATTAAATCTGCTCTGACCAGAGGGACAGTGACCTGCGAAAGAAAATGCCAGGTTGAGAGACTATAATACACAAAGGTATAGAGAGTGGGAAGGCTTGAGAAAATGTTTTCTCAAGACATTTGAGAAAATGTCTTCTCAAGAAAATTATTTACTGTAGATGGACCATAGTGTAAGGTGGTAGGAAAATAATTGGACAAGGGAGATAAAACTGTAAGGTCATAGGGCGCCTGGGTGGCTCAGTGGGTAAAGCCTCTGCCTTCGGCTCAGGTCATGATCTCAGGGTCCTGGGATCGAGCCCCGCATCAGGCTCTCTGCTCAGCAGGGAGCCTGCTTCTTCCTCTCTCTCTCTGCCTGCCTCTCTGCCTACTTGTGATCTCTCTCTGTCAAATAAATAAATAAAATCTTTAAAAAAACCCCCAAAACTGTAAGGTCATAAATATTTTTGAGTGATATATAATTTTATTAATTTTTATTTTTCATTTTTAAAATTTAAATTCAATTAATTAGCATATATTATTGGTTTTAGAGGTAGAGGTCAGCAATTCATCAGCCTTATATAGTACCCAGTGCTCATTATGAACTGACATAAATTTAAACTTTTAAAAGTTTTCAAATATAGAAAAAATTAGAACGGATACCACAGTGAACATCCATGGAAACTCCATCTAATTTTATTAATAATAATAATAATAATTTTTAAAAGATTTTATTTGAGACAGAGACAGTGACAGTGCACAGGTTGGGAGGAAAGGGAGAAGCAGGGAGCCCAACGTGGGGCTCAGTCCCAGGATCCTGAGCTGAAGGCAGACGCTTTACCCAACTGAGCCACCGAGGCGTCCCTAACTTTAATAATTACTAACATTCTCCCCTATGTACTTCATCTGTATGAATTTTCATAGGTTATCTTCCGGTGAACCATTTAAAAATAAGTTCTAGATATCATGACATTTTACCCTGAAATACTTCAGTATGCATCTCTAAGAAATAAGGAAGCTGCCTTACTGAATATCAATAAATAAATCTAAGTTTAAATAAATTCAGATTTCCCCTATCAAGATGATGACTCTGATGTCAGTTTTGGAATCTCAAGTGATTGCAGTTTTAAATCACTCTGTGTCTGCCTACTCGCCTTGGGTAGACCAGCACTGGACTCACATAATTCAGTAGAGATACAGTGACACACTGTTTTCGGTTGAGCCTAGGGTCGAAACTTCTCCGGTGTGAAAAGACCTCCTGAATGGTTCTGTTTAGACACGCAGAAGTGATTTTTGGTTCCACTGTCTCGAAGAGCCTTTTTGGACACTTGGTTCCAATCCCTATGGGTAATGTCACAGTGAATTTCACAGTATTTCTGGAAGGCATAAAGTCCGTAGGGGCCGTGGGTGATGCTTGCGATGGGATAGTCCTCCCTGGAAGTTGAAAGAAATTGGAAAGCAGAGGAGGCAGAACCTTGTGGGTGCTAGGGCGCTGGGTCTTCTCCTTCAGTTTGGGCCTCACCCCGAGTCACAGACATCTATGATTGGGTAAGTGTCTGAATTGTAAGTCTTGGAGTAGGTATGTAAAATGCACCCCCCACCCCTGGCTGCACTTCTACGACTCACAGAATATACCCTAGCCAGCACGGAGACTCTTAGACAAGAGAAGGAGATGGGTATTGAGGAAAGTTTTCCTCCAAAGGGGCACCCTCTCATTGCCTTTTCCTAATGACACCGCCTTGTTACACTGTGGAAGTGGGGCTCCTCTGGGGACCATTTCTTTCCACCTCACTGGCAGGTGCACAGTGAGTGCTACTTTAAATGATGCCTCTGAGCCTTGTAGTGAGTGGAACCCAGCCCGCCCTGCCTCTTCTGGGGGAACCCTATTTCCACCTCTGTTTGGACTTTGATGCTGTTCCATTGACCCACTTGGAAAGATTGAGATTGTCGCTTTTCCTTCTGTCCTTAATTTGGGTTGCCTTTTATTGTCTTCCAGCTGAATGGATTCTTTCTCTTTCTTTTAAGGGGAAAGGGACCTGAGAAAAACAATGCTTGCAGTGGTGACTGTTTTTTAAGGATCATTGCTGTTTTATGTTAATCTAAGTGTTAAAATGAGGAGATAGGGAATTGCTAATTCACCAACCTGTTCTCTCCCCAGTCCAGCTAGTCCTTTTAAGAATATTTGTGGCTTAAATAAAGATGTAGCCATGCAGAGTGGAAATGTCCAAATGTACAGTTTTTAAGTGCAATTGTATATATAGGATTTAAAATTTTATTTCCATCAGCAAGAATCATGATAAAATTCTGGGAAATTATAGAAAAGTGGAAAGGAAAAACCCAGAGATAACTAGCATTAACACTCTCTGAATTTATGTCTCACTATTTATGTCTCTCTAAATGGGCAGACTTTCACCGTAACTGTCTAGAACTTTTTGCTACTCAGATGTGTGGTCTGGAGACTCAGCGTCCTTGACATCTCTTGGGAGCTTGCTAATGCAGAATCTTGGGCTCTACCCCAGAATCATAATTTGTATTGAATGATTTGGAAGCTCTAGAACACTATACCCGGGGCAGCATGTGAAGTGGATACGGCTCAAAGAGCCGAGACCTGTGCTCTCCGTTTTTCTCCATTTCCCCTCGGTCACGCTTCCTTAAAATAATTTGCCTCAGTATGTGCTAAAGCTGAAAATGAGGTCCTGTTCTTTTCTTTTCTTTTCTTTTTTTTTTTTAAAGATTTTATTTATTTATTTGTCAGAGAGGGAGAGAGAGAGAGTGAGCACAGGCAGACAGAGTGGCAGGCAGAGGCAGAGGGAGAAGCAGGCTTCCTGCTGAGCAAGGAGCCTGATGTGGGACTCGATCCCAGGACACTGGGATCATGACCTGAGCCGGAGGCAGCCGCTTAACCAACTGAGCCACCCAGGCGTCCCTTCTTTTCTTTTTTAGTAAGGCCTAGCAACCCTGTTGAGAAACTGCACTGTCTCACACATAAACATTTCATTCAGTGAACATTCGTGAAGGGCCTCCTGTGTTCTGGGTCCGCATGTTGCAGTCACAGCCCCCACAGGTAGGGCTTGGGTATGCTGCAGGAGAAGCATATGGAAGGCAAGGAGGAGTGAGTGGTTGCTTCCACAGGGGTAGACGCTGTCAAGAAAAATGGTCTCAGAGCTGAGGCTTGAATCCATGAACATGAGTTATGAGTACTGCTAGGCTCTCATGAGAGCACAGAGTTGGATGAAATGGGTCCTTTCCTTTGAGGATCATCCACTTGATTTATGGCGAGGGGATGAATGGTGTTGTAACCAACAATACAAAGCCCCTTGGTGTTAAGGTAAAACCAGAAGGCCAGGTCTGAATGTCAGCCTCACAACCGTGACCTTGGACTGATTGTCTCACCTGAACATCCATCTCTTCTGTAATGTTGGGATAAAAGAATATTTCACAGACTCACAATGATTTTTATTTTTTTTAAGATTTTATTTATTTATTTATTTATTTGACAGAGATCACAAGTAGGCAGAGAAGCAGGCAGAGAGAGAGGAGGAATCAGGCTCCCTGCTGAGCAGAGAGCCCCATGCGGGCCTCCATCCCAGGACCCTGGGATCATGACCTGAGCCGAAAGCAGAGGCTTTAACCCACTGAGCCACCCAGGTGCCCCTCACAATGATTTTTAAATGAGAGAGCGTAGCAAAGTGCTTGCCTACAGTGGGTGTGGAATTGATGCTGTGTGAGAAAGATATTAAGAAAGTGCCAGGTGAGTGCCATAGACAGAAATTGTGAGGAAGAACAGAGGAAAAAGAGGCCATTTGCCAGGAACATGAGAGACTGCGGCCAACATGGCCTCGAGGGTGTGAACGAGCGAGAGTGGGTGTGAGGATGGGCCACGAGAACCCAAGTGAAAGAAAGCTGCTGTTTGGAGACTGGATAGATGAAGAAAAGGGGTCACAGAAATGAGGATCAAGTTTGGTGGGGAGAATTCTGTTTCAAACCCATGAAACTTGGGGCAGCTGCCGAGAGCTGTGGTTCTGAAATGCATGTTTGTTTGCTTCCCTGGCTTGTCGCTCAGATATGCCCTGTTCTAGGCTTGGCCAGGGCTGGAGATGACCTGAAGTGCTCAGCCTTCCCTCTTCAGGGTCTGGTCAGTAGGAAGCTTGCAGAGGGACTCTTTCTGGCTCAGCGGAAATGGCCGCATCCAAACCGGCTTTCTCACCAGGATGGGAAGCAAGGCAGAATTTGGAAACCTTGACCTACCTTTTCTTCCCAATGAGTAGAGGAGAATGGATCTTCCCTGTTGCTTATGTTTACCCATGGTCATCCTCTTCCTTGGGTTTCTTTTTCATTTTCAATCTTCTTCCTCCCAACTAGTGACCATCAGTTAATCGCTACAGAAGAGAAAGGAATTGGAAGGTAGGCTAACGGCTCTGACACCAGAGGACTAGATATCTGTCTGTGTCTGTTTCCTTTAAACTCATTTATGATCTCTCATTATACAGAGAAGATGCAGCCCACAGGTAACTGTGGTTACTGGTTCTTACGGGTCACGCCTAGCCTGCCATATGAAATGCTAGCATTTTGCCAGATTTTCTTTATCTCTGTCTCTGTGTCTGTCTGGCTCCCTACACATCCACATACTTTAAATAATTTTTACTGAACCATTTGAGTTAGTTGTAGAGATCATAACCTTCTTGTTCTAAGTACTTTAACACATATCTACCAAGGACCAGAATACTCTTCCACATAACCAGTTTTATCCTTATCACCACAAAATAGTATCTAATGCATAGATAATATTTGAATACTTCCTTAACTTTCCCCAGTTATTCCAATAACGTCTTTTATAACTATTCCTTTCCTTGTCTAAGAATCAACAATTATTCATTGAATTTTGTCTCTTTAGGTTCCTTTAATCTAGAGCAGTGTCCCCGTTTTATTTATTTATTTATTTATTTATTTATTTATTTATTTATTTATTTTATTATCATTCATGGCATTAGTATCTTGGAAGATTTCAAGACAGTTGTCTAGCAGAAAGTACCACAATCTGGATTTGTTTGATTGTTACTTTATGATGAGATACAGATTAAGTATTTTGACAGACATATGACACAGTGATTGTGGAGACACATGACATTCAGTTGTCCCATAATTGATCAATTGATTATGGTATCACTTGGGCAGAGTGATCTTCCAGAATTTTCCATTAGAAAGACACCCTTTCCCCTAGGCAAGTAATAAGTCATCTGTAGGGTAATACTCTGAGACTGTGTGAGTATCCTGATCCACAAAACCCTTTCCCTGATGGGTTTGAGCATCCATTAATGATCCTTGACTGAATCAATGATTGCCCTGGTGGTTGCAAAGTGGGATTTTCTCTTTCTGCTATTCCTTAGGTGTTTTATTAGCTGACATTCTTTGTAAAGAAGAGCTTCCTGCTATCCCCTATTTCATGAATGTCTGTGGATTTCTGGTTCCTTTTTTTAAAATCAGTATGTTCTAATTCATTCACATCATTCTTGTGTGTTTTTTGTTTGTTTGTTTGTTTGTTTTTCTTGCTTTTGTTTCAGGTGTCCCATTTGGCCAGTGGGAGCCCCTTTGAGGCGGCTCCCGTGTCCCTTTGTTATGTCTGCATTAATATGTGAACATTTCCTTAGTTTCTGGCATAGTAAGATATTCTTGGCAATTTTGTACTGTCCTTGCAATTTTGTGCTGTCCTTGCTCCAGGCCTGGACCCAACTGTTTCTGGAATGAATGAAGGTATTTAGAAGTCAAGAGCTGGGTGCTCAGGCTTTTCTTTGAAAATGCTTATGATCTAGAGGAAGTTAAACATCAACAGTCATTTGGTTAAGCTCTCCCATCCTCCAGTGTCTCCTAAAATATTCGCATGGAACCATTGGGTGTTTAGAAGTTGGAAAGAAAGAACCAGTTGAAAGGAAGAGGCCATCGAAAGTTAAGTTGAAGGTCTTCTGGCTTTGGACCGGAGGTGGCACAGTGAGGTGAAAGGGGAAGTGAGATGGTGCCAAAGACCGATTTAAATTCTGTTGGAATTCTGCCCAGGGAGTGGCTAGAGAGCCCCAGGAAATAATTCCTGCTTATGTTCTAGGTAGACTTTGAAAATTGGTTGCCCCTTTTTCTCTATCTGGTAATGCTAAGAGGGTATATGCCCCCGAGCTATACATATGCTAATTCTTAGAGCAATTAAAAAACTATAGTTTCCATCCTGCGAGTTCCCAAGTGCTCTGTATTTTCAGGGTCAGCATATGTTATACAGAGATGGATGTATATTTCAGCATGGCCTTTAGCAATTAAAATTCATACTTTTTGTATTTTGAATACTTGCAATTAAATATAATACCTGACTTGACAGCTGATTACAATATTTGGTTGCAAATTATTGGGGTGCATATGTGCAGCATTTTAGGCAGCAACTCGTGAGACTCAGAAGCCAAGAATTTCCATTATTTTCCCAAGTAATCAGCATGCATTTGATAAGATGATGAAGCTTCTGAGAGGTATCTTGAATCGACTGATTTTTTGGGGCGCTCAGTATGTCCTCTGTGCTCTCTTTTTATACCTAATAGCATAATCTAAATGTTCATGTTGCCTTTTCTAGTCTTCAAAGCAAAACTTGAAGCCAGTAGCTTTCATTTCCATTCGATAGGGAACCTATCGAATATGCTTGAAAATGTGGAAGCAAATTTGAAACATAAGGATTTTGTTTTTGTCTGGTTTCCATCAAAGTCAACATTGGTGGAAGTGGAAAAAAAACAAAACAAAAATATAAAGACTACTATGTGTAAGCAGGAATATGGTTTTTATTCCAATGTGTATACGCTGAATGTTACAGATGCTTTGTGGTTTTATGATACCGAAGCACACACACTCCCACAAACACTGACTTTTAATTCTCAGTCCATTCCTGAGAATGGAGAGTCATGTGAAGGCAACTGTTCTTACTAGTTCCTGGGTGTGCGTTCTGCCAGGAAGGTTAAACTGAAAATGGAAAGCAACACGTTATTTAAATGTGCGGCGAGCCGAGCATAGGTGAGTGAACCCAAGTGTGCTGTGGCCGGATTGTCCCAAATAGTCCTTTGACTCTTGAGTACCCTCACCATTCATTTCTTTTGTGACGTCTGTGTGTGTGATCAAACTAAGTGCCCTCATGATGACGGAGGCAACCATTTTTGGCCAACGGACAACTTTCAAAGTCAAGTTTCGTGGTTATTGGGAAGATTTTGATTTAACTCAGGTCTTTTGGAAGCCATCAAGATCAGCCTCTGTCTCTTCGTACTTTCTATTTAAAACTCACCGAGTGGAGCGTTTATTCCTATGCCCAAATCCATTGCCCCTTGAATTTCTTTAATCTTGATCTTGTTTGAAAGGCGCTTTATACAGAACACAGTTTCTTCATTCAGAATGAAATTTCTTTCAGACATTAAGACAGCTTGTATACAATTATATAATTTTTAAAAAATCCTCTTTCATCTGGATTTTACTAAATCCATGACAGTTTTAGCCAGTAAAAGCAAATTGTATTTTGGCTGATGTAATGGATTTATATACTTTGAATGTCCCTTTTGGGACTGTATTTGCCTTGAGTTGTCAGATAGAAAATACTTGGAAGGGTTCGGTCATGACACTGGATCTGTTAATGCTTATGAAAGAAGCTTCTGGTGTCCTTGCTCTTGAGCTAGACTTTATTGGCTGGATTCATGTGTGAACTTAAAGTGGGGATAAAAAGAGGCTTTTCCCATCAAATTCTTTAGTTCTGTTTTTGTGTAGCATATTGTTATTTGTGTGTGTGTGTTTTTAGAGATTTTGTTTATTTTATTTTTTCTGGGCGTGGTGCATAAACAATGAACTTTGGAACACTGAAAGGAAATAAAATGGAAAAAAAAAGACTAAAAAAAAGATTTTATTTATTTGATAGAGAGACAGCACGAACAGGGGGAGAGGCAAAAGGAGAGGGAGAGGGACAAGCAGACTCCCCGCTGAGTGTGGGGCCTGATGCTGGGCTGGATCCTAGGACCCCGAGATCATGACCTGAGCCGAAGGCAGAGGCTTAGTGACTGAGCCACCCAGATGTTCCTTAATCTATTGTTATTTGTAATTGTAAAAGTAGATGTGGTTATTGTGAGAAATCTGGGTACCACAAGAAAATGCAAAGAAACTAAAGATTATTCTACTCTAATTTCATTTTCTCTAATTAGCAGCTGTACAAATGTTGACTACCTCACCTTTTTTTCTAGCCACAGATACTTTTAAACAAAATTGGGACTATACTGAACATACTGGTTTATAGTCTGCATTGCAAATGAACACTGCTTAGAAATATTTTCCCATTTTTTAAAAAAAGATTTTATTTATTTATTTGACAGAAGGAGAGATCACAAGTAGGCAGAGAGGAAGGCAGGGGTCGGAGAAAGCAGGCTCCCTGCTGAGCAGAGAGCCTGATGGGGGGCTCAATCCCAGGATCCTGAGGACATGACCTGAGCTGAAGGAAGAGGCATGACCCACTGAGCCATCCAGGCGCCCACATTTTCCCATTTTATTAAATGATTTACGGATTTAGCAAAAAACTGTTACCCATTGTTGGGCATTTATATTTTTAAAATTGTTTAAAATCATTATTACTTATCATAGGAAAACTTCTTTGTACATATACATCCATACTTTTTATGCATATCTTGGACTTTTAAAATTCAAATTCAAAGTCTGATTTGCTGTCAAATACTGCTTGTACTATTTATTTCTTAACCACCTAATATGTGTAAAACTGTGTTACAATTTTTATTCAGTTCCTACCTTACTTTTTTTAGTGTGTCACTGATAAAACTTTCTGAGCTTTATTTTTCCCATAAGTGCTGTGGGTTTTCCTGCATGATTTGGCATAGCATGGTGGGTCTTTGATAAATTCGAAATCTTTTTTAATTCACTGGTTTCAAGGAGTGAAAACTAATTCAGTTCAGTTTGTCATTTCCAGTAATTAGAGTTAAGCCTTCTTGCCTGCCAGGATCTGTCTTTATACTGCTATCTCTTGACCTGTACAGAATGGGGTGGTGAAACCTTATTTATTGAACATCATTAGGGAACTTCTCATAAAGAAAGTTTCATGTCCCTTAAGTGTCTACACTCTTGAGAATTATAAACCCTTAAGTGTCTACACTTGAGAATTATAAACATGTGAAGGAGAATCTTTCTCAAATTGTATTATGGATGTTGCTGTCCTCTTTGACATAATGAAAAGCAATTAAAATCACAATTTACACCCTTCTGGTTCAAATCACAGCATCTTTATAAACAATAGTTATCATATAGTCAGTTCTCCTAAAATGTGAGACAGGTGTTGCTAAGACCCACCATGCTATGCCAAATCATGCAAGAAAACCCACAGCACTTATGGGAAAAATAAAGCTCAGAAAGCTTTATCAGTGACACATTAAAAAAGTAAGGTAGGAACTGAATAAAAATTGTAACACAGTTTTACATATATTAGGTGGTTAAGAAATAAATAGTACAATCAGTAGGACACTTTACCTTGACAAAATCCTCATGTTTTCTTGCAGACTGAGGCCTTCCAAAAGTTGCAGGCTGTGAGTTATTTGCAATGGTGGAAGAAGGGTTCTCTGAAATCAGAAGGGAAGTTGGGGCACCCCATGTGGATGGGTGTAGCTCTTAGCATTGGTGGACACTGGGGTCGCCCGTAGATGTCGGAGGCGTGGGCTTTGAGCATCCCGCGTGTCTTAACGCAGCTGCGTACTGTCTGGGTGCAATCTTCTGCTATTACCTCGGGTTTCCTGCAGTGAAATCGTGCATCAGCAAATGTGAAATTCGAGTGATGCTCGGATTGTTCACTCATATAGCAATCTTGGAACAAACACAAACGTTAGAGCAGAACTGAGTGTACCGAGTGGTAAGACGGTGATGTCGAGGGGATGTTCTTCTGGTCTCCATCCCTAACAGAGTGAATACGTGTAGAACACTTCCGAGAAGAATCTGGCGTACAAGTGAGTGAGCATCGTGTAAACGACGGCAATCACGATGACAGTAATAATAATGAGTGATGCCTCTCGATGTTTGTGGGATTCTTTTTGTCTGTTATGACCATCTCTTGTAACAGTGCTTCCTGGCTCCCTCTAATCGACCTATTTCTCAAGCTCTTCTGGCTTTTAAATGAGTTTATCAGGCTTAGAATTACATCTAGTGTAAGGCCCAGCATGGGAGAGTCTGGGGGTGGAGGGGGCGTGTCAACTTTCCATTATGGTTTGCCTTTGGCACCTGTTTTACCTACTCAAACTTTGTCATCTCATGGGTTATTACCTATGTATTCATTTGCGAGATTGTTGGGAAGAAACTTTGGTTTCAAGTAAGGATATGATCATACAGAATTTTTGGATTTTCTCTTTGATTAGAGAAAACAGCTCACTTCTCATTCCCACCGCAAAAGTGAAGTGTGCTTAAATGAATCCATGAGAAGGGTGCTTACAAGTTGTGGGTGATTTTCTTTAGGTTGTTACTGGTTCATTTCTATTTACAACCATTTCTGTGCTTGTGAGATGAGCTCATCTTTGGAAGGTGGAGCAGGCAAGTGTGACTTTAGGAGACCTTCCCTCCCAAGTCGCAATATAATTAGAAGCCCAGATCCTCCCTCAGTTATTTTTTTATGGCTCCCCGAGAAGGACATTTTTACCGTGAATGGTTTCCAAGAAGCCTTTGCTGGATCCTCCTTTAGTGATTTTAATAAGACGATGGATCAAAATACCATCTTGATTGTATTGTTAGTATTGTTCTGAAAGAAAAGTAACTAACATGGGCTCATCATTTAGATATTCTAGTGAAATCTGTATCTTAATTATGCAGAGAGACTCTGAATAGCAAGGGGGGTGTCTTGATTTTTAATTTCGGATCTGACTGGATTTTAACTTTTTGTCTCTGCACAACTTTTAGATATTTGTGCTGCTTGACCTCACTGAGTGATTGCTATTAATTAACAAGACTTTGTGGGAAAAGGGAATTTGCCTTCTGAGCTCTGTACCAAAGACCTGGGAAAAAAGTAAGTAATTTTCTAACTTGCTTTAAAAAAGAAAAAAATTCTTGTTATTTATACTTATTTATACTTCTCTCAGAAAGTTAACAGTGTAGGGGTATGGCTTTTCTACTTTCATTCTTCCCTGGCTTTGTAAGTTTTATATGCTCTTACAGATTTGAAACATGGAGAGGAACTCGAGAGACCCTTTTTTTTTTTTTAGATTTTATTTATTTATTTGACAGAGAGAGGGAGAGATGATCACAAATAGGCAGAGAGGGAGGGGGAAGCAGGCTCCCCGCTGAGCAGAGAGCCCGATGCGGGGCTCGATCCCAGGACCCTGAGACCATGACAGCCGCCCCTTGAGAGACCTTTAAAAAAAAAAAAAAGCCTTCTAAGAGATTAGGATGACAGTCTGCATTGTGGCACATCTTTGGGTTTCATAAACTGAGTCTTCAAGATTGTGATAAACCGGGACGCATGGGTGGCTCAGTTGGTTAAGCCGCTGCCTTCAGCTCAGGTCATGATCCCAGCGTCCTGGGATCGAGTCCCACATCGGGCTCCTTGTTCGGCAGGGAGCCTGCTTCTCCCTCTGCCTCTGCCTGCCACTCTGTCTGCCTGTGCTCGCTCACTCTCTCTCCCTCTCTCTCTGACAAATAAATAAAATATAAAAAAAAAAAAGATTGTGATAAACCTTTTATAGGAGTGAAGTAAACAAATTAAATTATAAAGGTAAAGTATTATACTAGGGCTGCCAGGAAAGCGAATCCAGTTTTCTGAGCCTCAGGTGTTTTAGATTTTTAGATAGGTTCTTTGGTTCTGAAGTTTTAGAATAAGAATGAAATCCATTTGGCTCTTTTCTTGTCTGGAAAAGAAAACAAAATATGTAATCATTTGTTCAATAAGTCTCTCATGTAGCTTGGTCTTAGAAGAATTGATGTGCCTGTCAGTTTTACTGTTTTATAGCTTTTTGTTGGTACTCTGAGGTATTCTAATTAAGACATTGTGTGAATGGTTTTGCTGTCTTTTAGAAAAAATTGCGTGGGTCTGTAAAGTTGTTTTATTCCCTGATCTTTTTGAAAAGGTAAAATGGGACTTGAAGATAATAAAGTCAGTCTGCTTTGTTGTAGAATTTACTTGGAAGTATGAATGGCCCATAAGAATGTAAGCAGAACAAAACATACACACGTACATGCGCGCACACACACATCTTTTTTCTGGCATGTTCTGGAAACAGTATCATTGAGCATAGGAACCGTTAGTCCATAAAATTCCTAGGTAGTTTCCTAAACTTTGTATGCCTTGTGGCTTAGGCTTCATCTACATTTCTGACCGTACAAATAAGTTAGTTAAAATGTGTCTACAACAAAACAAGGCAGGAGAGAACTCTGCTCTAGAAGTTCCATAGAAGTATAAATAGTAAGATCGGATTTCATTGTTATATTGTACACACTCTAAATTCGTTTTTAATCAAGTTATGTATTATTATATAATAATTATAATAAGGTGAGGGTCATGAATTATGAAGCCTTTTTAGGTTAATAAAGATGATTGTACTGAAAGAATATTACACACACACGGACATATACAGACTATATACACACCACGAATTTAATTTCTGAGGGCTGTCGATATAAATTCACTGAAAGCAAGGACTTCAAAAATTTTCCCTGAAGAGTTTTTTAATGTTACAGTGAAATATTTGCAGCTGTGAAATACTTCCATCAGTAGCATTTTGAAAAATGATAGCGATTTATTTAGTTGAATTTTATATTCACATATTAACCTTAATGTAAAGGAAATCCTATATGGTACAGTTATTATTCCTCCTTGGAAAGGTATTTGAAAGAGGATTATGTTGGAAGTCATCAGTCTGTCCACAGAAGTGGAATGAAAAGGGCAAAAGATTAATTCTGTGGGCTTCAGAATCCAGATAATCGATGTGTAGATTGGAAATATAACTTAGCTCCCCAGAAGGTAAGCTACTGAAACTGCCTTTCAAATAATGTACCATCTTTAAAATTTAATATAGTCTCTGGTGACGTATTTTCCTTCCGTTGTACCAAAATACTCCCTTTGTGCCACTGTTGTCCAAGCTGTATTTCCATTTTGTAGATGCAAGGTTTCTGTAGGAATTCTGGTCACAATAATAAGCTAAAGACAGCCCTTGTGTTATCAGAGGGACCAGGGCAAAAAGATCCCGGCTTCCTAAAACTGATAGTATATTAAGTGAATATTTATACGCACAGAGGCCGTGAGTAATTTACCTTTAGGTTAAAAAAAACAAGACAAGAAGAAGGTTACAATGCACAAGTACTGTCAGGTTTGATTCGGGGGCGAGAAAACGAAAATAAGGAGGCAGGCAAATAGGTTCAAGAGAAGCTTTGCTGGAAGCGTCCTCAGGTGAGGTTCCGCTGCTC
>PISX010001376.1:85008-199441 GCA_004024625.1 Mellivora capensis | reverse complement strand
GGGCAGAAAAAGAAGAAAAGAAACAAGATGGGATTGGGAGGGAGACAAACCATAAGTGACTCTTAATCTCACAAAACAAACTGAGGGTTGCTGGGGGTCGGGGGTCGGGAAAGGTGGGTGGGGTAATGGACATTGGGGAGGGTATGTGCTATGGTTAGTGCTGTGAAGTGTGTAAACCTGGCGATTCACAGACATGTACTCCTGGGGATAAAAATATGTTTATAAAAAATAAAAATTAAAAAAAAAAACAGTGCTCGCTTCGGCAGCACATATATATTTATGCTAAAATGTACTGATTCTTATAGAGTAACTGCCCTTTGAAAATTCAAAACCACATCACTCAAAAAATTTACAACCTGTATTTACTATTTGAAAAAAAGCTACAATCCGTAAGTGAAAACTGCATTTTGTTTTCACAATCCAATTTTCACTCTCCTTGTATAACCGAGGATTTTAATCCCTTCCTAATCATAAGAAGAAAAGGCTATTTGGGTTAAAAGCAATCATTATGTGTCACTAGGTGCACTTCAGATGGCTCTGACCTTTCTGAAAGAGATCAGTTTTACATTTCCTTTTCTCCTACCTTCGCTGCTATGGCATGAGAGTTGGACTCCTGTCTCCCTGGTGCCTTGAGTTTCTAATCTGTCACTGATACTATTACCAGAATTATCTTATTAAATCATCAGAATCATGGTATTCTCCTGCTTAGACACTTTAAATAATTCCCTATTTCCTACAAAATAAAATCCAAATTTCATACCAGAATATTCCAAAAACCCCATTAAAGCCTGCCTCACCTTTCCAATCCCCTATATCACAACAAAGTTCAAATATCCTGGCTTCATGGACCAGGAATATGCTAACTCCTTTCTATGGGTCTAGGACTTTCTCACTTGGTTCCCTCAGTTCTTCCAGTTATCTGCCACTGATATGTAAAAATCAACCTTACTCCAACACATATGCTACTTTCTTCATGAAGATGTTCTCAATACTCATAGTCATAATTGTTCATTTCTTTGCATTCCCACCACACACAGGTTTTATTTCTAGAATGATGCTTATTTTATCATGATTAATATTATAGGTGGTTCTCTGCATTGTCCTCTTTCCTGCAACTGTATAAGATCAAAGATCCAATCTGTTGAACTTCCGATGACCAGAAGTTCCTGACAAAGAACTATGTATATGATGGTGTCACAGTGAATGTTTGCCAAGTCAAAGAATAAATGAATCATGCAATCAACCAATCAATCAGTAAGAAGGGGTTAAAAGGAAGAGCTCTGAGTTAAATCACAGGGCTTCGAGCACCTGCACTTTACACATCATCAGCATGGGTTTTTCAGGATACAAGATGTACATACCAAACGTGTGTGTGTGTTTATAAGGATACACACATATGCATGTATATACAAGAAACATATGGATACTGAAAAGCAAAACTTCAATACTATTTATAATTGTCCAAAAAATGAAATAAGTCAATGTAAGTCCAACAAAACACGTATGGAACTCATATGATGAAAACAAGACAACGCTGAAGAAAGAAATCATAGAAGGTCTAAATAAATAGGTCAACATGTTGGTTAAGAGGCTGCCTTCGGCTCAGGTCATGATCCCAGCATCCTGGGATCGAGTCCCACATCGGGCTCCTTGCTCGGCAGGGAGCCTGCTTCTCCCTCTGCCTCTGCCTGCCACTCTGTCTGCCTGTGCTCACTCGCTCGCTCTCCCTCTCTCTCTGACAAATAAATAAATTAAAAAAAAAATAGGTCAACATGTCATGTTCATAGATTGGAAGTCTCCACACAGTAAAAATGTAAATTCTCCCCAAATTAATATATAGGTTTAGGGGCACCTGGGTGGCTCAGTGGGTTAAAGCCTCTGCCTTCGGCTCAGGTCATGATCTCGGGGTCCTGGGATAGAGCATCGGGCTCTCTGCTCAGCAGGGAGCCTGTTTCCATACCCTCTCTCTGCCTGCCTCTCAGCCTGCTTGTGATGTCTGTCAAATAAGTAAATAAAATCTTTAAAAAAAATAATATATAGGTTTGATGTAATTACTATCAAAATCCCAGCAACATTTTTTGTAGGTAAATGCAAAAGTATTCTAAAATTTATTTGACAATACAGAGGAATCAGTATAGCTAAGACAACTGTGAAAAAGAGTAAAGGGAGAGGTATCAGTCTACCTGATTTCAAGATATTACACAGCAACAGTGATCAAGACTGTATGGTTTTGACAGAGGGACAGACACACAGATCCATGAAACAGAACAGAGAGTCCAGAAATAATGATAAAATCCTGAGCTCTAGGACTAGGCAAAGAGCCCTTAGACTCAACACCAAAGCACTATCCAGAAAATGAACATACTGATAAACTTCCTCAAAACTTGAAGGTATTGATTTGCATAAGACCAGCTAAGAGGATGAAAAGACAAATTACAGACCAGAACATACCATTTGTAAACCATGTATCTGATAAAAGACTAGTATCCAGTATATACAAAGAACTCTCAAAACTCAACAGTTTGTAATTTGAACATTTGATTTAATGCAAAAAAAGGTAACTTTCCCAAAGTATGTCATGTAAATCAACTCATACAGCATGACTGAGGAAAAAGCAGAATATCATGAGCATTCGACTCCTGGGTTGTTAGAGTTCTTAAAAAGGACAGTTGTTCCAAATCTCACTAAGTCGGGAAAGAATGAGAATGTTTTCCATAGCAAATCTCTGTACTTTACTAAACGGAGAAGCCAGAAAGAAGGTTTTGTGTTTGTTTGTTTTTTTTTAAATAAACACTCCTCAAAAGTCCTGAATGTTATTAAACTTGCTATCTAATGATAACATCTCACTGTCCCTTCAGTAGTTTTTGTTTTCTGTACTTGAAAATCTGTATGAGAAGAGCCTAAGAGGCGTTATCTGATGCAACAGCTTACCACACCTAAACCCATGACTCCTGATTCACATCATCACTCTTGGCAACTATTAACTGAGGGAGGGCTGTGGCTTTATCAGGAGCAGCAAGGAAACCACTGGAAAAAATTAAAACTTTCTCTCTCTTTCATGAACGTATTAAAAAAAAAAAAAACAGCAAAGAGAAAGAGCAATAAACTCACCTACTTTCAAAATACTTCTTGAAAATGTTTCACTGTTCTAGTTCCAGTCCCCCTGAAGTCAGCAAACAACACAGCTGCAGCTGTTATTATTGATTAAAATTATCCCCTAACTTAAGTTTTCATTTTAAACTCTACAATTAAACGATTGCCATCTATAGGCTACTTCAAAGAGAACATATTATTTTTCTGATCAGCTTTTTAAAAATGCATGATATTTGGACCAAAAGAATCCATTTCTATATACAGGCAAAAATGGCCCTGGGGAAATGACTAGTGAACCCTCAGATAAAATGACATTTTAATCTTCCTTTACAAACCACATCTCCTACCAGGCTTCATAAGCACGTCAGCTTACTTTGTCACTTGCTATATTACATTAAGAAAAAATGTTTTTATTTTTTCACCTTTCCTTCTAGAAGTGACATAAGACTGACAGTTAAAGAGGAATAGCCTTTACTTGAAAATACTTTCTTTTAGAAACACTCCAAAGATATCTTCCAACTTAAACTCCATTAAGACATACTCTAAATTGGGGATTTCCTTTTTTTTTTTTTTTAAGATTTTATTTATTTATTTGTCAGAGAGAGAGAGAGAGAGCACAAGCAGGAGGAGGGGCAGGGAGGGCAGGCAGAGGAAGAGACGGGCTCCCTGCCGAGCAAGGAGCCTGACTCCAGACTGGATCCCAAGAGTCTGGGATCCTGACCTGAGCTGAAGGCAGCAGCTTAAACAGACTGAGACACTCAGGCATCCCTAAATTGGGGATTTTCAAATAAAATATATATACTCACCTCAGCAAGATGACGTATATAATTTATTGATAATCTAGATAATTTATAGATTTTGTAGGTGAAATTTAAATTACACATAAATAATTTTCATAAGATAAATTAACACACTACTTATATGCCCCTAGCAGGCCCACTAATATGCTTCAGGATCCATGAACCTTTGAAATTAAATGCAAACTGTATGTGTATGTATATGTGATTAGCTTTTAACAGTTTCTCAAAAGAATCTATAAATCAAAACAGTTAAGAACCACTGGTCTTTTCCCAAATGGCCATTACATTATTTACCTAAAAGTCGCATGAGGAAAAGGGACCACAGTGCCCTCTAACTTTTACAGGGCTTAAGTAACATGAAGTTTTTGATTTACTTCTACACCTTTATGTAATTGAAATTGGTTTACCAAATATTCCTTTTCTCCCCCACACCTTTGGAATGACTCATTTTTCATTTCCACTCAAGCACAAAATAACAGCCACTTTTAAAGGATACATATTTGCACATCAAGCCAATCTAAAAATTATGTCCCCTAGAAAACATTCAGTCAGACCCAAAAAACATTGAGCACAGATGCCAGAAGGGCTGCTGTTTGGTCCCCTGGTTAGTGCTGAAATAGGCAACGGGAACCGGAGATGTAAAAGGGCCTCTCGGACTTCAAAATATAGCAGTATTTTTAGTGCATGGAAATTACTACTATTTAAAATGCTAGTACACGCCTACGAATGGAAAAAGTAAATTTTCTGCCTTGATACATGGATGAGCTACAGTGGTTTGGTCATCTGCCTGAAGGCTGTTCAGTCCAAACCTGTTTAACTAGGTCTGTCTCTGCAGCTCCGCTGTAAGCTGCTAAGAGTAGGGGCCTTTGTCTCATCCATTCTCCCATATCTACTGTCAAACATATTAATTCTCGTAGTTTTTAATTAATTAATATTATGTGACCTGATTAAATCCAATCATTGGGACTGTCGAAAGCAATCCCAATCTGGACAGCTTTAGTACGCTCTAGAAATGATGGGAGGGTCGTAAGTAAAATAAGCCATCTTAGGGACACGTGGTAAAATCTTCCAGAGAACTATCATTTTCAGTCTCATTCCTTGAGTCAGTTCATAACAAATCAATGCTAATAAACATAGGAGTAATTGGGCAAAGAATATAAACTTGCTTAAAATACAGACACAAGAAGTGATTTCAAAATAAATCTTCCTAAAGCTTCTTAATTAAAACGAATGTGGCAACTGTCACAAATATATTTATATAGAGATGTAGATACATAGATACAGACATGGAATAAGAACAGAGAGCTGAAATTCTTTGCATGTTCAAGCCAAAATGGAATTTTAAGTAAAAGAGAAGCATATAAGATCACACAAACAGAAGGAATTTTAGGGATCACCTATTCAAACTCCAAGCAGGCTATATGTCATTCAAAGTAAGTTTCTTAAAGGTCTCATGGATTATAAAATGCATTATTAGGTGTTTAGCTTTCCAAAACCATCCTCTGTTCACTTACTGAAAGAGAAAACAATAACTGAAGGAGAAAAGAAGAGGGTTCTCAAGCCTGGAAGTGCCCAATGAGAACAGCACTTAGGAGCATTAGATCAGAGACGCAGGTCCTGGTTTCTTGATCATTCATATCCTGAAATCCTCTCAAATATGTCAGGAGTTGCACACATTCCCAAAATACCACCCCAGCACAGCTCCAACAAACTAGGTGGAATGAACATCCATAAACAGAAGCTTAAAGCTCAGAGCTCAGGCCAGCTCTGATAAATATGCAGATCTTCTTGATTTGTGGTTGATCCTGAAAGAGCATAAAAACTAGCCATCCAGGTGAGGAGTTACTCAGATTTCAGTCGGATAGCAATCATCAATTCCAAAAGCATAGGTGCCTCGTGCTCAGATCTAAAAGTTGAAAGAAAGGCTTCTTCCTCCCCAGACACCTTCTGGAAGAGCCCAGAGACAGTCCAGAAGAATGAATTTCCCATGGCCTCCACTCCTGTTTTGAGCTAGAATCTTGTGTTATTTTGGAAACAGTGGCTTTGCAATGGGGGGGAAAGTGGCACAGGAAAGAAGGCAAGCAGGGCCTTCAGACTTCCTAGGGAGTGAAAGGAAAAGATGAGAAGAAGTCTATAGATTGGGCAGAATGAACATTAACAACCAGTGGGCAATTTTAAGATAAGGAATACGGTTTACTGAAAGAATGAGGGAATTAATAAAAGAAGGAACCAGTGAACAAATAAAATGAGTAAGTCAAGTGAAGAGTGAGCCTGTAAAGGATGAAGGAAAGGTTAGAATTAAGGTGCAGATAACGAGCCTGAATCCATCCCAAAGAACAGGATGAGAAAGGCACACCTACACCTAAGAGTTGTGCAGTACACAGTATGCCCAACTATATGCACAGATGTGCCTAAAAGCAATGAGCATTCACTGCAAGTTTTTATGACGAGGAAGCAATTGCTTGAGGAAGATTAATCAAGAAGCAGTCGGTGAAATGTAAGGCACAGAAGCCTTATAGCACATATAAGAACGATAAGTTAAGCCACTGTTTTGACTATAAAAGATATGCACATAATGACTACATTTTTGTAATTAATGATCTTTTTAAAAATGGAGAAAAAATACCTATGCTTTTAGAAAACAAAATTCAGGGGTCTGTAGTATTCACAGTGATAAAACCATCACCATTATCTCATTTCAGAGCATTTCATCACCCCACCCAAAAAAATCCTCGTACCTATCAGCAGTCACTCCCCATTCTCCCTCCCTCCAACCCATGAAATTAACAGACTTTAATCTTAATACAAATTTCTCTTTTTTTTTTATATATCCCCAAAGTGCATATATGGAGATTTCCACACAGCAGTCTCAGTAGAAGATAAGTGATTCTTTACCAAAATATGAAAACAAACAAAACAAAACAAACAAAAACCCCCAAAACCTTCCAAACCCAGAAATTATCAAAGAAGGTGATTTTCTTTTCTCCCTATCTGATGTGGCATTTTTACTCTCACATGGTTAAATGGCAATTTTCAAGCTTCACAAGTTTAGTGGATTTTTTTTCCTGTTTTAAGTTCAACTAAAAATATACTGGCATTCAAATTTGTATACAATTCTACTATTATGTTTTGGGCTTATTCTTTGGTTTCTGGCAGCACATTTTAAAAACAAGCAAATCTCCAAATTTCACTCAGAGATTATTACTGCCCTGAATTTTAGAAGACATCCCATTTGGATTTATAGGCCTTCCTGCCCTGACACACATACATTCTTTCTCTCTCTGTATTCTGTTAAAAAAGAGGCTATTCCTCGAGTTAATGAAATCAGGCTAAAGAAAAATAATTGTGACTGTTATTTTCCCAATTCTCTGAATACAGCCCAAAAGACTACATTTACAAATAGGACAGATGCCGTAGACATTCTCAGCTTTCCCAACCCCTCACCCCCAAGTGCTGCATCCTGAAGACCAAAACATATCCGCAGTCCACCTACAGAAGACAGTAGTACGAACACAGTTGTTTTATTTTCTTTTTAAATATTTTATTTACTTATTTATTTGAGAGAGAGAGAGAGCACAAGCAGGGGGAGCTGCAGAGGGAGAGGTTCCCCACATGGGACTCAATTCCAGGACCCTGGGATCATGACCTGAGCTGAAGGGAGATGCTTAACTGACTGAGCCACCCAGGTGCCCCAACACAATTATCTTAATGACATTTAGCTTCTGAGACTTTAAAAAAACACCCCAAACTAAAATATATGGAATGCGTTTGGGCCAGCTGACCTTTTCCTGTCAACTATTTTTAAAAATCTGTTTTTAGGGTGCCTGGGTGGCTCACTGGGTTAACACTCTGCCTTCGGCTTGGCTCATGATCTCAGGGTCCTGGGATCGAGTCCCACATCCGGCTCTCTGCTCAGCAGGGAGCCTGCTTCCTCCTCTCTCTCTCTCTCTCTCTCTCTCTCTGCCTGCCTCTCTGTCTACTTATGATCTCTGTCTGTCAAATAAATAAAATCTTTAAAATAAGTAAATAAAAATCTGTTTTTAAAAATCCTTGTACCTGTTTGTTTTTTTTTTTCCCCACAGTTTAAATGCTTCCTACAGTGCCTAAATTTCTTTGAACTGCTCTCCTTAGACAAGTACAGGTGGAAAATCTTTTCTCAAGTGTTCAGGTCCTTCAAGTCTGCTGGGCACAATCTAACCCCTTTTCTGTCTCCCCTCCACAACCTAGGACTTCATAGGGCTACAGGGTGGCTGAGACCCCAGGGAGGTGGCTTTCAGGAGCACAGGGGCCACCAAGCCTCAGCCTGAGCCATTCAGGGATGCGGATCCATCCTCCCCCTTCACAATGCCTGTATACCCTGAGGGGATCTGCCATCAATAATTCAAAAGCAGCAAAAAGAGCGAGTTGTAATCAATAAGGAATAATGGCAAAACTCAGAGCAGGTTCCAGAGGACTGATTGGGTATTATATTAATATCTGACTTAACTACCTCAGAAAATTGAATTTTTCAAATACCAAAGACGTAAAATTAACCTTTTAACCTTATCTTTATGAAGGATCCTTCCCAAAGGAGTGAAAAATATTTAAGAAGCACTTTCTTAATATTTAAGAAGCATAAAAGCAGAGGACTGAAATGAATATTTCAATATCTAGGAGATTTGCTAAGATTACACAGAAAAACAAAATTAAAACTAAAATTCTTAATTATTTTTCACATCTTTAATGATTATTTTCAAGGGCGTGTTATGGGGCTTTAAAACACACTTTAGTTTTTCCACTGCCAACTGCCTGTATTCAAGAAAAGGCATTATTCTGCACCCGATTTCTCCTTTTCTAGTACCTCACCTGGTCCATTAAGAGAAAAACAATCAAACTGTGTCAGAGTGGCTGATTACGACACATATTATTATACCAAAGTGATAAATTCTGACTTTATAAAAGATTTTTAAAAAGATTTTATTTATTTATTTGACGGAGAGAGAGAGAGAGAGAGACAGCGAGAGAGAGAATATAAGCAGGGGGAGTGAGAAAGGGAGAAGCAGGCTTCCCGCTGAGCAGGGGCTTGATCCTAGGACCCTGGAATCATGACCTGAGCCGAAGGCAGATGCTTAATGACTGAGCCACCCAGGTGCCCCCAATAAATTCTGATTTTATGATCACCCATCTGTGCCTTTAAATTCAAAATTCTTGTTATGTGTCGCTGTTACACAGAAAATCTGAAATGGTTAACAATGGTGGATTACAGAAGACCTTCCTGATAGGGTTATTATTTCCCCAATCTGGTTTTATTCAAGCTGATGTTCAACAGAATTCGAGTTTTTCAGCATACCCTGAGGGGAGAAGCAGCCAAGAATCTTCCTAGAAAGTAAGGAGTGGCTGATCTGAACACGCCAAGAACAAGCCTCCTAAAGATATGGGAGTGTTAGCTTTGATTCAATTTTCAGTAAAGGAACTCTCCCCTCCATTAAGCCCCGAGAGCCCGTCCATTATGTATTGCTTGATCAGAAGACAAGGAAAAAACCTAAGAACGGAGAAATCACTTTTTAATTACATAAAAATACCATCTAAAGCCAAGATCTCTTCTAAAGTGGATGAAGAAAGCACATACATACGAAATAGGAAGATATGCCAAGAATGGCCAATGAGGTACAAATACCAGATTCTTCCAGAAATGCGTGGTAAACAGGTAAGAAGGTGGGCTCTGGAGCCCAGGGGCAGCTGCTTCAAGTCCAGCTCTGCTGCTCTGGTAAGTATCATCCTGGGAAAGAAATTCTTCTCTAAGCCTCAGTCTCCCTGTCTGGAAAATTATGATGGTGCTCACCTTATACTACTGTTCTATGAGCCTATTTCCCTATCAAATAAAGCTTGTGCTTTTAAGCATCAATTTTTTTTTTAATTCCAACCACTTAGATGAAAATGCTTTTTTTTTTTTTTTTAAGATTTTATTTATTTATTTGACAGGCAGAGATCACAAGCAGGCAGAGAGGCAGGCAGAGAGAGAGGAGGAAGCAGGCTCCCTGCCAAGGAGAGAGCCCGATGTGGGGCTCGATGTGGGGCTTGATCCCAGGACCCTGGGATCATGACCTGAGCCAAAGGCAGAGGCTTTAACACTGAGCCACCCAGGTGCCCCATGAAAATGCTTTTGAAATGTATATCATGATGCCTGGCTCAGCGGGGTGGCAATTCCCTTCCTTGGTAACTGGGCACTGAAATGAAAAGCCATAGTTACTATCTTACATAACTTATGACAATGAAGAGAAACTGCCAGGGGCCACCTGTGTGGCTTCAGGTGGCCTGTCCATTCAACTGCCAGGCTTTTCTTGAAGCTAGTGGTGACTTTTATTGGAAAATTAAATCTCATGACAGTGTGGGAGAAATCAAATCTCCCAGGGCCACATGGAGCTAATACATGTGGGACTAGTCACGTGAACCCCAGAGTGTCCAGCCCAGGACTCCTGCTCCTCCAACACTGCACATTGTTCTCAGGGGCTTCTGGATTCGGGCTACAGCACAGGAAACTCTGCAAAGAGCTATGGAGATTTGAACTGCATTTGAATAAACGTTGGCCAAAGTCACAGGCCACAGCTACAAAAAGAGCTAATATTCAAACGAAGACAAATAATTATTTTTCCGATTTTGTCTCGTTTGTGCTGATATTCCAAGGAATCTGAATCTTAGGCATACCTTGACCTTGATGGGGGGGAGGGGCATCCTGAAAGTTGGCTGAGTGCTAGATGGAAGCTGAGCAGGAGGAACACTCCCATAGTCTGTAACCACTCGCTGTCGTTTTCCTGTCTTCAGAGTGTGGTGGCCAACAACAGCAACAACAGCTTATGTTTATTAAACATGTACAAGCAGGCCAGGAACTGTGATGAATCCTTTACGCAATCACAGCCCTCCCGAACGTTCTCAGAATATACAGAGTGAATGATTAACGTGTCACTATAAATACATGTTTCCCGAAATCTTCATGTAAATTTATTAAAGGATCTAGAATTTCAGAACAAATAAAAAACATTCCAAATTTACATTGTTGTCTAGTAATTGTATCTCCTGGATTCGAAGGCAAAGAACACAGTACGAGTTCCTGTTTAAATCCCGGTTACTGAGTTCTACATTCTGTGGAGGTACAGTTCAGATAAAAGCAACAGAGGACTTAATTTTTTTTTAAGATTTTATTTACTTATTTGAGAGAGAGAGACCGAGCCTGCGCACAAGTTGAGGGATGGGCAGAGGGAGAAGCAGACTCCCTGCTGAGCAGGGAGCCAGAGCCAGGGCTCAATCCCAGAGCACCAAGGTCATGGCCTGAGCTGAAGGCAGACTCCTCACCAAGTGAGCCACCCACGCACCCCAAAAGAGTACCTATTTTGGAACAAAGTTAACTTTCTTATAAAGAAAAAAATTATACTTATGTCTGTTTTTCCTCTTTTAAAAAGTTTTCTTTTTTCTTACTCTCTCATTAAGAATTTATCTTGAAGCAAAAAAGAAATGATTGGAAGACAGTAGTTGCCAATGACCAGTCATTGCCACCCTCAAACCTAAGGGCAACCATATTCTTTTTTTTTTTAAATTTTTTATTTTTTATAAACAAATTTTTATCCCCAGGGGTACATGTCTGTGACAGAAGGTTGAAGAGAATCGGTTTTACTCTCGAGAGAATGATGGATGGCGTTCATTCTCTCGAGAGTAAAACCGATTCTCTTCAACCTTCCGTCACGGATGCCGGACCTGAGTTTCGGCCGGCGAGCAGGGCAAGGCTACTTTCGGAAGTGAGTCCTTGTAAGCATGTTGTGCTTTTCTGGGCATCGACAAACGCTAACTGGCCAGGACATAATGAAGAATGATGAAAGCGAAGACCAAGGGTGGGGGCCTTGAGATCATAGTTGCAACCTTCGGTGGCTTCTTCATGGAGATAAACACAAGCACAGGAGGCTCTGCGCAAGTCACACTGGCTACACAACCAGCCTCTCGTAAGTGAGGCCCACATGGAACCCACGATGAGAAACGACTGCTGCCGGAAAGTACAACAGAATCTTGCTAACATGTAGTAATGGGTAAAAAAGGCAGTCTGGATGATACTGTGCTTCTTAAAGGAAACAGAGCTGTAGTACATTTAATACATACTCACACATATTAAGTCATACTAATAGTGTGGAGGGACGTGGGACCTACTTAAAAGACAGGGATTATTTGTAAGCCACATAATATTGCATGAAATACATCTTCCTGAAAGGCATAGAAAAAAAGAGGCTTTCTTAGTCTTGGTTACATAACGGCATTCCAAGCAAGATTCCATTATAGTATACTTTGAAAGAGGGTCCCTGGGTGGCACAGCTGGCTGAGCGTCCAGCTCTTGGTTTGGGCTCAGGTCATGATCTCGGGATCAAGCCCAGCGTCAGGCTCTGGACTTAGGGTGGAGTCTGCTTGAGATTCTCTCTCCCCCTCTGCTCCTTCCGCTAGTACATGCTCTCGCGTGCGCTCGCTCTCTCTCTCTCTCTCACTCTCAAATAAATAAATAAATCTTTAATGGGTATATAATTCTTTGAAAGGAAAAAAGTCAAAGCAGTCCTATATGAGTTGTCATAAATGTCAAATTAGTAACGTCTAAATTCTCAATATTTTGCTTACTTATGATCGGGACTCTCAAATTTGCCCTGGATCACCCCAGTAAGCAGGTCAGTCAACATCCTCCATCCACACATCTGGAAGAATGTCCAACGGTATAATCCCACGGAAGAGCCCTGGATCAAGATACTGAAAACGTGATTTAATGCAGAAAAGATAATTTTTCCAAAGCTTTTACACCTTCCAGTCAGGCATTTTCTTCCTCACAGAGCAGCAGCACTGTTAATAAACTGCTTCTAGAAGCTCCTGTAAAGATTTATAACTTTAGCTGGGAAAAAAGCTGGAGATTTTCTTTCCCACTCCCTGACTGTATTGACAGGCTACTTACTGAAGCCCGGCAAGGTTCTCCCGGCCTGGATCGACAGCCTCCCTGTAGAGCTGACGGTGGTGATGGATACAGTACCCCCCACCCCAGGGATTACTGAGGATCTGAGAGGCTGCTACTGCCAAGTCTTGGTGCGCCCAGGTGCAATCCTGTGGATTCCAGCTTCCTCTCAGATGCAGCAACGTTCTGAGAGGGACTCAGCTCTAAAATTCTAACCTAGCACCTCTCAGGTCAGTTTCTTCTCTGAGCAACACTGAAGAAGAAATGGATTTTTGGTATTTGAAGCTCATGTTTATGTTTGCACTAGTATCAGTTTGACTGACCCACTGTTATTAAACCGCAGTCTCTGATGAAACTTCTCTTCACCGTAACCTGCCCAATACTGCAGCTGAAGGTGATTAATGACACCCCAGAATAAAGTAATAACAGACTCCCCTATTTCGAATACATAATGGGAAGCTGCTGTTTTATTCTACTTATATAAGAATGGACAGAGCAATATACCCTCCTTACCAGCAGATTTCAAGAAGCTGCGTTTCTCTTTTTCCCTTCTCCAGTCAATTACTATAAATGATAGGACACCATTATGTGATTAGCTGACAGCGACTGGCAACATCTCCACTTGTTTGTAATTGGGGGCATTTCAGATACCACCCATAAAGGTGGCTTTTGCGTAAATAATAACCTTCATAAATAAAATCGCAGCAAGATAGAAAACATTTGGATATAGTCACTGTGTTCCCACTTCACTAAAGACGGGGGACACCGAATTTAAGGTATATATACATAGCTAATTTGGAAAGCATGAAACAGGTGCCCTGGGGAGTACAACATTGCCAGAAGGAAAACTTGGCCTCCACTTCCCAGCACCGCTTCCTGGTGTAGACTGACTCAGAGGTGGGACTCTGTGAGTACCATGGAAAGCAACGCAGGAGACTAAGTCTTTCACTTACCTGTCAAACTGAATTTAAGGAGGAAAAACTACTCCTTAATAGCATAATGGGAAATGTAGTTATGGCCAAATGTCCTTCTCACAGCCTTAAGATAAAACATATACTGAATCTTCCTGAAAATAGCTTGGAGTCAGTCTCCAGACCTAGTTATTATTCTGGTAACTGGAATTAGGAGAGCATGGGTGTATGGTATTGTGTGTAGCTATAGGACTCTGGAAAACTGTGCAAATATTCTCTACGAAGAAACAAACCCAGAGGCGCCTGGCTGGCTCAGTCGGTTAAGCATCTGACTCTTGATCTCAGCTCATGTCATGATTTCAGGGTCAGGAGACTAAGCCCCACATCAGGCTCCACGCTCAACACAGAGTCTGCTTGAGATTCTCTCCCTCTCCCTCTATCCCACTCGCTGCTGTGTGCTCCTCTAAACTAAATAAATCTTTAAAAGAAACAAAAACACGGGGCACCTGGGTGGCTCAGTGGGTTAAAGCCTCTACCTTCACCTCAGGTCATGATCCCAGGGTCCTGGGATCGAGCCCTGCATCTGGCTCTCTGCTCAGTGGGGAGCCTGATTCCTCCTCTTTCCCTCTACCTGCCTCTCTGCCTGCTTGTGATCTCCGTCTATCAAATAAATAAATAAAATCTTTAAAAAATTTAAAAATTAAAAAAAAAAACCAACAACAATTACAACAAAAGAAAAAAGACCACAAACCCAAAAATGATAAAACAATTTTTAGGTAGGCTCACTCCTTTTATATCATGTCAAGCTCCTTGGAATTAGATTTTTTTTTAACAAAAATATCAATAAAATAATTATCTAAACTATGACTCCATTCTCACTTCACAACTCTGTTTTCATCCAGGCGCAATTCTGTAGGAACTGGATGAGCTGCACTAGAACTTCCCTGCATAGCAGGCTCTTCTTGCTTTATAAAGATGCCAACATTATGGTGATTTCATCGAGAGAGTGCAAACAGCCCGAGCACTCCACTCACGTGCAAATTTATTAATGTGTGCACTGGAATGAACAGGGGCTTGAGAATCAGATCTGAGCCTCTATCTGAGCTCTGCCACTACAGCTCCACTGTGGCCTCCACCAAGTTCATTCGCACTTCTGAACTTCAGGTTCTTGTTTATAAAACGAAGGCACGATTATGAACACCTAACTGGAAAGTTGGTCTTGAAAATTAGTTACAAAGTATGTAAAGTGCTTAGCTGCTCAATAAATAGTAACTTTTATTCTCATAATGATTATACCCTAATTTTGGCTAATACTACTGAGTTGTCAGGATCAAATTAAATAATTTCGTGCACGGGCTTGGACAATTAAAGGTGCTGTAAGCCTCTCAGCTTCACTGGATCAAAGACAATTTTTAAAGAGCTGTTTCAGCCCTTCATTTGTTTTGATCACTGAAGTGTGGTTCTCATGTAAGTACTATGTTCTCACCCAGTGTTCCCACCTTCAAGGAACCTGCAGGCTAACAGGCAGGGGCTCTGGAGTAAGACAGTCGACTGCGAGCTCCCTTGGAGCCCGGCCACTTTCTAGCTGGGTAACCTGAGTAAGGAGCTTAACCTCCTGGGGGCCTTGACGGTCTCGTCCCCAAAACACAAGTAATAATAACAGTCCTCACCTCACCAACATGGTGAAGGTTAAAGGAAACAGGCCATGGAGATTTCATAGCACGATGGCTGGCAGGCAGTAAGCACCCAGTGTGGGAGCTGTCCTCATCTAACTAGTGACAATACCAGATCATATCTGCTGCGGATAAGCAAGCCATGTGGTACTCAGGTGACAGAGGCTTGCTGCTGTGAGCAATAGAGGCGGGAATCTTATTCCAGGGCTGTGTGACTTCAGAGCTAGTAATGGACTCTTCAACAGGCTCAGTCTTCTGCTTTTTCTTTTCTTTGGTAACTTTTGTGTACTATTTTCCAAAGCACACAAATAGGAGAGAAAAACATCCTTTAAAAATGGTAGAGTGGGGACGCCTGAGTGGCTAAGTCGGTTAAGCCACTGCCTTCAGCTCAGGTCATGATCCCAGGGTCCTGGAATCGAGTCCCGCATCGGGCTCCTTGCTTGGCAGGAAGCCTGCTTCTCTCTCTGCCTCTGCCTACCACTCTGCCTGCTTGTGCGCGCGCTCTCTCTCTCTCTGACAAATAAATAAATAAATAAATAAATAAAATCTTTTTTAAAAATTAAAAAATAATAAAAAAATAAAAATGGTAGAGTGAAACAAACAAAATCCCTACCCCATGTGGAGAGCGTCCCCCAGGATCAGGATTCCCCACCCGAGTGGTACAGGGATACAGCTGACGAAACTACACTGGCCCATCATCACGCAAAGCCCATAGCTTATGGGCCACTCTCGATGTGGAATGTTCTAGGGTTTGGACGAGTGTGGGATTACACATATCCATTGTCATGGTGTCACACAGAGTACTTCCAATGCCCTAAAATCCCTCTATGCTCTATGCCTTTGCACCCTTCCCTAGTGCCCTCCAGCCTAGGGCCACATGGCCATTTCTCCTGTGCTCACAGCTTTCCCTCTTCCGGACTGGGATACAGTTGGAATCCGGCAGCACTCCGCCTTTTCACATTGGCTCCTTATTATTAAGTGAACTTCATTATATGCATCTAAGGTTCCTCCCTGTCTTTTCTTGGCTTGACAGCTCATTTCTTTTTAGTGCCGAGTAATATTTCATTATAGGATGTAGCTCAGTTTCTTATCCATTCAATTAGAGAAAGCCATCTTGCTTCCTTCAAGATTTGGCAATTACAAATAAAGCTGCTTATAAATAACCATGTGCAGATTTTTGAAAGCATAAGTTTCCTCCTCCTTTGGGTAAATACCAGGTGCATTAATCATTATTTATTAATAAATACTTGAATATCCACAATGTCCTGATCAAAGTGCTAAATTGCTGAGGATATGATGATGAACAAGGTAGAAGGTATCCCTGGCCTCAGGGAGCTTATGTATCTGGGAGAAACAGACAAGGGAAAGAACATTACAAGATGGTGTGGCACGTGAGCTGACAGAAAAAATACCCAGGGCTAAGGGGGCAGCCTGCGGGAGAAACAGGGAAGTGAATACATAGAACTCTTTTTTTTTTTTTTTAATCTATTTATAGGACAGACAGAGCACAAGCAGAGTAGAGGGAGAAGCAGGTTCCCCGCTGAGCAGGGAGCCCGATGCGGGACTCAATCCCAGGACCCTGGGATCGTGGCCAGAGCAAAAGGCAGACGCTTAACTGACTGAGCCACCCAGGTGTCCCTAGAGAGAACTCTTTTGAACACAAGAAAATAGGTAATAAAACTGCTACCATTACCTCACTTTTGACCTTTTCTTAAAATCAAAATTTTCAGAAACATCCAGAAACTCAGGGCATTTGAGCACCAAACAGAAGGAAAATGTCCCCAGACTGAACTTAGCAGAACACATACAAGCCGGGTAACATCATGGGTTCAAGGAAGAACCCTTTATCCAAACAAACCTTTGTTTTCCCTCCAAGGGCCAACATTTTTTTTTTAAGATTTTATTTATTTGTTTGAGTGAGAGAGAGCATGAGAGGGGAGAAGGTCAGATGGAGAAGCAGACTCCCCATGGAGCTGGGAGCCCAATGTGGGACTCGATCCCCGGACTCGGGGATCATGACCTGAGCAAAAGGCAGTCACTTAACCAACTGAGCCACCCAGGCACCCCAAGTGCCAACCTTTTTAAACACGGAGCAAAACTGCTTCTCTGACAGTTAAGGAAGAGACTTTTTTTTTTAAGGTTTTATTTGTTTACTTGAGATACAGCATGAGAGAAAGAGAGATCACAAGCAGGCAGCAGGGGCAGAGGGAGAAGCTGGCTCCCCGCTGAATAGGGAGCCTGACATAGGACTTAATCCCAGGACCCTGAGAGCATGACCTGAGCAGAAGGCAGATGCCTAACTGACTGCACCACCCAGGTGCTCAAGGAAGAGAATTTATTTATTTTTTTTAAAGATTTTATTTCTTTATTTGACAGAAATCACAAGTAGGCAGAGAGGCAGGCAGAGAGAGAGAGGAGGAAGCAGGCTCCCTGCTGAGCAGACAGCCCGATGCGGGGCTCGATCCCAGGACCCTGGGATCATGACCTGAGCAGAAGGCAGAGGCTTTAACCCACTGAGCCACCCAGGCGCCCCAAGGAAGAGAATTTAAAAGCAAATGGCTTTCTAAGGACAGAGATCTGAGGCACAATAGGGCCTCAGTGACTGACAGCAGACCTTTCCAGAAGGTGGGTTTTGAGGAGGACAGAATAAGAGGGACTGGAAGGGAAGCAGGGAGAATAGACGAGGAGGTAAACTGTCCACAGAATCTAAAGAATGGTGCCTAAACCTGCAACCTGTCCAGAACCAGGTACATGTAATTAGCCTACAATTTAGCATGTCAGAAACAATGCATTCTGAAAGGAGGGCAGAGACCGACTGGGGATGGCAGAGAAAAGGGAAAGAAGTTGCTTGACATTTCGAGCATTCTCCAAGCTGCTGCTCATCCAGTGGAGGCTAACGGTACTGCCCACCTAATCACAGAAGCAGACAGACAAAGAGCCCACGGGTGGCCCTGTGTGGTTTTTGGAGTTAGACTTGGGCTGTTACTCGTGAATCTGCACACAGGGATGACAGGGCTCGACAGAGGAAAATCTGTTCAAGAATAATCAGGTTCCCCTCACTTCTTGCCTGGGTGGCAGAAGCGCCCAACGTATTCACAATATCTCATTTTGCTTCCATCTGAATCCATATGTTCGTCAATCAGGTTAAAGCTGGAGCTACAAGGCACATTCTTCACCGTAAACAAACCGCCTCAGCAAACCCTAAGGGAAAGGAGGGGATCCTGCTCTCTTAATTTCCCAAGCCTGAGAACGCTCAGATGATTTATTGCTGGAGAAAGGCCACAGCTCAGAGGATTTGTGGCAGGAGCAGCCCTCATTTACTCGGAGACAGGAGAGAGAGCTGGGAAAGAGCCCCGTGAAGAAGATGCCTTTATTACATGTTGAAAGCAAAGGGAACGAGGACGTGCTCGGTGCTTATAATTCCGCAGGATGATTTAGAAGCCAAGATAGACGGGTGGAAGAAAATGGAAGAGGAAGAAGAGAAGAAAAATCTTGCAGGTACAGAGCACCTGCCATTCGACAAGCACAGTGCTGGGCACGTGGCAGAAACTCTCTCAAAGGAAAGGTTACTTGGCAGCATCTGAAAGTGAAGCACAATCCTGATTCCCAGCCACCCTCCCCACCCCGCCAACCACCTGCTGCAATCAGCCCTTTACTCGTGTAACCAGTAAGCTGACCATGCATCTATCACAGCCCTGCTCCCCCAAGACACTGCAGCAGAATCCTACACCACCTACCCAGCCGGCGGCATGTGGAGGACGGTTCTAGGGCTTTCGGGGGCGGGGGGAGCAAGGGAACCCTACCCCGCCTGGCGTGTCCCGGGACAAACGCACCAGGTTAGCAATGCAGTAACCTTGACAGGGAGTCTGAGTAGAGTGGTGGCGACCAAGGGGCGATGAGGAGAGTTTAAGTAAAAAATGGGAGGAACCAAGAACTGGAACCAAGGAGAGAAACACCTGCTTTGAGAAGTGCTTCTGACAGGAAACTAGAGGATGAGGGCACTACCCAGTCGGGGATGTGGGGTTTGAAGGGGAATGGAAAATTGGCAAGGTTTAATTTAAAAAGATACCTTCTGCTGCATTTTGATCAAGTGATAGAAAAACTTATCACTAAGAAATATCCTGGAGATCTGAATTGAAGCCCTTATTTTCTGCACTGGAGCTGAGACTATAGGGGCTGTCTGAGTGGCTCAGAGGGTTAAGCATCTGCCTTCAGCTCAGTCATGATCCAGGGCCCTGGAGGAGAGCCTGGCATCTGGCTTCCTGGTCATCAGGGAGTCTTCTTTCCTTTTCTCTGCTTCTCCACCCTGTTGTGCTTTGTCTCTCTCAAATAAATAAATAAAATCTTTAAAAAGGGAAAGAAAGGGGGGCACCTGGGTAGCTCAATCGGTTAAGCAGCTACCTTTGGCCCAGGTCATGATTCCAGGGTCCTGGGACTGAGTCCTGAGTCGGACTCCTTGCTCAGCAGGGAGCCTGCTTCTCCCTCTGCCGGCCACTCCCCCCCTGCTTGTGCGCTCTCTCTCTCTCTCTAACTAAAATTTAAAAAAATAAAAAGAATAATAAAAAAGAAAGGAAAGGAAAGGAGGAAGGAAAGAAAGAAAGAGGAAGAAAGAGATGAAGGAAGGAATGAAGGAGGGAGGGAAGGAAGAAGGAGAGAGATGGAGAGAGAGAGAGAGAAAGAAAGAGGAAGGAAGGAAGGAAGGAAGGAAGGAACAAACTGAAACCAGAGAGGTTAAGTGACTTCTTACCCAAAACACAGAGCTACTGAAGAACAGGACCAGATTCTGCATTCAGGATCCCTCGACACCACTGAGCCTCTACTCTGTCCACCACCATCCCGTGCCACATCTCTCCCTTTACTGCAACTGGTACCCAATTTTAACTGTGGTTCTGTTTTCATGAAGATCGTTCAAAAGACCTTAAAAATATTAGATTATTTTTATATTAGGTATTAGATTATTAGTATTAGAATATTAGGTATTAGATTAACTGGAAGGGATCTTTTTTTTCCTTTCAGAAGAGAAATTTTAACTATCTTCACCAACAAAGGGATTAAGTCTGCCCTGTGAGCATTAAAAATAATGAGACAGATAAAGAAAAGCTTTTTTTTTAAATTTTAATATATTCAAAAGCTGGAAGCATTATTGAGATGAACAATGTGTTCGCTGCCCTAATCCAATATAATCATGTTCAAAAATTTATTCTGTTTAGGAACTTTCTGCTATATCAGACAAATCCAAAGTGTGCCAAGTAGAATATGAAAATTAACCTCAGGTCCTGAGTGCCGTCCAAATAAAGACCAATACCCTAAGGACTGTCTTTGAAAATACCACATATAAGATGTGAGGTTTTGTGAGATACAAAAATGTCCTCTGTCTACAATTTAACCCAAGGATTTCTCTTATCCTTTAACCCATATCTTAAGAAATTCGCGATTCTACACATTTTTTTAAAGTACATTCTATGCCCAACATGAGGCTCAAACTCATGACCCCAAGATCAAGAGCCAGCGAGGTGCCCCTAAACAGATTTTTTTTCCATCTGAATCAACCACTCACTTCTGTGCATAAGGAAGCCTATTCAACCTCTCTGTTCTTTCTCAGCTGGAGCTATAGAAAAAGAAATTTAGTTTCTGACTCATCTCACTAGGGTTGATTCTAAAGAAAAAAATACCATAGCAACTTTTAGCGAGAACACAAATTTGCTACACAAGTGTTTTAATCTTTTAAGTCTCAGAAGAAAACATCAGAATCTGTTCTTTCCCAAACAATTTGATTGAAAAGAAATAAATATTAGCCAAAGAAAACACAACATATAGGACACCTATAATAATGCTCTTTTCTTTCTCAAAATATATCACATTTCTTAGCTATTAAGTTCTCACTCTTCTGACAAATCAAGCTTAGATTTTAGTGTTCAGGTAACTGTGGCAGCAAAAATGACTTTGGTGAAGCAAAGTTAATTGCATTTCACTCATTCTGAGGTTTTGTGTTTTTTACTACTGCTCACTTATGCTGAACACATTATTTCAACAACAACAAAAATAAGCCACTAATGTCAGGTTCAGCTTTAATTTCAACAAGAGCACAGCAGTAGTTACAATTAAACCTGGAGGAAGAGCTCAATTCATCTTCCTACAGGTTTGTGATTAAAACCACTTACTCCAAATTACTCAAAATCTGGTCCCAGCTATCATAAAATGATGATGCCATGTTCAATAAACCACAAAATTCCAATTAAAATCCAGTCCAGAATATGGAACATCAGTCGTGTAAAATTCTGTATACCCCACATTTGTAACAGAATATGGCATAAATTTCAAAATTAATACAAGTATTAAATGAATGAGTGAACTGGTAATTAAGTCTTTTATAATCAGGGGTCAACTACCTGGTTTGTCATTTTCTAGATTTCTAGATGATCATCTGATTGACTACAGTCTGTTAATGCTGTTGTTCTGAGTGTTCACGGGAATAAGGGAAACAGACCGTCCCCATCTTCTAAGGAGGTCTACTAAGGTCTGAAGAAGCATGTTCACATCTACTGGTTAACATGATTTATTACTACATCGCTAATTCTACATATATTAATGTTTCTGTCTGCATAAAGCAAAGAATAACCCATGTGGACAAACTAAGACCCCTACCAAGGATATCTCCTTTGCTGCCATGGAGGGAACTGAAACTGCTTGTCCAAGAAAAAAAAGAGGGGCTTGACCCAACCAACAAAGAGAGCAGAGGTGGGGACACAGGCAAGAGGCCACAGGGAGACAGAACCAAAAAAATCCCTGTCCTTGCGGTTAATCACATAACCACATAACCTTGTGGTTATGCCCCAAGAGTATATCCCCATCTAGAGCCCTGCCCCATGATGAAGATTTTGAAATGGTGCCCCCAGTTTACCATCCTGAAAGATACCAGAGGAATAAGCCTTATTTAGAAGCCTGTCTCCAGGTTGAAATGATATTCTATAGAAGTTATTACTCCTGAAATATTATTCGAGGGAAAACTATTAATACCATAACCCCCCCCAACACTGTTTATATGTCATCACAGCCTTCTACATGCAGGAGGGAGTTTCTATTAGCTAGTGAGGCTTTGTAACATAGCAGAAAAAGCACAGGGTTTGAGGCCAAGCAGGTTAAAATCCTGACTCTGTTACTTCTTAAATATAGTATAGTGAATTAGGAACTTTGATTTCTAACCTTCAGTTTTCCCATTTGTGAAATGCAGACAATAAACCTGCCTGGAAAGGTTCTTAGAAGAATGAAAAATATGACTTGAAGAGCCTAACAATGAGTAGACACTAAATAATTATTTGTTAGTCTTTTCCCCATAATTCCCATTCTACCAGCAGATGGGTGCAATTAATTAGATAAATTTAATTAGATAAACACTTGATTATTTAAGAAAAATTATCTTTAAGGTCCATTTCGACCCGGAAAGCATATTCAACACTATATGGAGGTATTTTAAGAGTCTCTATTGTCTATACCCAAAGACACATTTAGGCATGTTTGACCTTCCAGTAGATCTTTATGTGGGAGGAACAAAGAACCTTCTGGAGAGAATAGTCATCCTAAGGGAAGAAGTAGAGGCTTGCAAATTTGGTCAAGGGACACTGGAGGAGTAAAGAGAAGAGGTAAGTTTCAACCAGACCACTCTGACCCCCAGGTCTGAAGTCAACATCCTTGGGTAGGCATTGGAGGAACCACAATAAATAAAGATGCGCTTGACTACAACAGCTGCTTCTGGGAGCCCAAGGCAGCATCACGTCCTCTGGAGCCTGGGAAGCCAAACCTACTCACCCGAGTGAAGGACGAGCCCAGCGGGTGCTGGGGCAGGAACCAAACAAAGAGCTCGGACGATGGGGAAGAGAATCTCGCAGGAGGCAGCCCACAGAGAGAAAAGAGAAGAGGCAGCGGGGGGTAGACGGGGGGATGCTGGGAAGTGGAAAGAAGAGCAAGTCTGTGGGCTTACTGGAGGCAGGGGTGGACTCAACTGGGGCCACATGGACTTTCAGAACTGACTAGAGGAACTTACAGCTGGATGTGTGGAGACAGCATGGGAAGAACCATTTTGGGACGACTGTCATCCAAAACTAGAGTAACCCAGTAAAGCAGGAGTTATGTGTCTTTAGACTAATGGCAGCTCAGACTACACGCTTGCAAGAGGGAAGCAGAGAGAAAAGAAAAGGAACCAAGTTTTTGTGTACTTACTATGTTTTAGGCAATGTTCTCATTTAGGTCTGTGTCATTTCATTCTAAAGAACAGATCAACAAATTTCTTCGATTAAATATACTTCCTCAATAAAAGCTTTTGAAGGAAAGCCTGTTAATTTTGATGATCAGGCTGTAGTCTTTGAGTGCATCACCAAAAAGAGAGAAATTACACTGGAACTCACAGCAAATATTTTTATTGATTTATCCGGAGAACATTCCTGTGTATGCCAGGTCTCAAAGCAGTGCTCAAAGACCCTCTCAGAGGACATGAAAGGTTGAAATTATTTTCGTTATAATATAAAAATAGTATTTGCCCTTTTCACTCTCACGATGAGTGGGCAGAGGAGTTTTGCAGAGGCCACGTGTTACATAATATCACAAAAGAGTGAGCAAGCAAGCAGATTAAGAAATGGTTTGTCATCCATGAAGCCATACATTAAAGACATTTGCGAAACTATAAAACAATGCAACTTTTTCCTCCCCAATTTGTAATTGTTTTTGGAAAGTCATTTTTCACAAAAATATTCATATTAAAATTTAATGGATTTCTTACTTTACATGAATTAATAAATACTTTAAGCTTCTCAGTTTTCATTTCTAACATGCAAAGATCAGTAGATACCCATTTAAAAATGTATCTTTGGGGTCCTCAGTAATTTTGAAGAGTGTAAAGGGATCCTGAGACCAAAAAGTTCCAGATTCAGTGTACACCACAGGCCGCCTTTCTCCTCCCAAGGATAACCACGGGATATCAAGAAATGACTCAATCCCAGGTCACAGTGACCTTGCCACCTGCACCCTACTGACACTTATGCATGGTCCCTGGTCCTCCAACGGAGTGGATCTTGAAATATTCTCAAGTACCAGTGCTTCTTCTATAGGTAGCAAAATGTGTCTGGTTTGGGAGGTCAAAAACAGCACCCAAAAGAATACCTAGTATGGACAACATTTTTTAAGGAAAATAGGACACCTCAGGAAAGTAAACTTCCAAACACATAGTTTGGATGAAAGACCTTCCCTTCTCACCCTCCCAATGCACTTTGAGCCTCCTCCTATTATGTAACCCCCCCCCCCCCCCTGCAGTCCAGTCCTGGGATGCTCCGTTCTCCAAAGACATCAGACTCCTAAGCCCGGTCCTCGCCACAGCTTCACGCCTGTTCCTAAGGCGCATTGTGACCTTCCTTACAGGATCGGCGTCATCGACGCCCTTCCCTTGCTCCCTGTGCTAATGCCTCAGCTGCTGGGCAGAGCCCCGCACGGAGCCGCTGCTGCGCACTTCTACACCAGCAGAGCACCAGGAGTGCAGGCTGCGAAGTTGCCCTGCGACTCAGTACCTGCGACTGATCAACACATCCAGCCTTGCAATCCCCTCTGCAAAACGGGGATGGAAAGAACGGGGCTTCGTTCATGGCACTGCTGTGCGGATACTGCGTGTTACTGGCGCCTGACACAAAGTAAGCACGGGAGAAACGCTTGCTGTTTTTATCTGTGAGAACATCTGGCCGCTGAGCTCTAATGGAGAGAGCCATGGAACTCTGTGCCTGTGCAGCTAACAAATGTACGAAGAGCAATTCATCCTTGTAACTACTCGGGACCCCGGAACCTGGGATCCCACAGACCAGATCTGTCCCCCGTGGTTCTCTCCCCTTCCACCTCTGCTCAAGCCCCAACCTTCCGTGTGTGCTCTTCTCCCTTAGCAGAGGGTCTTGCTTCTGATTTCACAGAGAAAACAGAACCAGCCATCAACTTTCTACCCAAACCCATGAACAGCAGGTGTGCCGATCTCCTATCTTCTCCCCTCTCTGAGAGCAACAGCACTCCCCCAACACCTGCACACCCAGGGTCCTACATTTTCCCTCCCTGCCTCTGTTCCAGATGGTTCTCCCAGGACCATCACTTCTACTTCACCTTCAGTCCCTTTCTCTCCCAGTGATGACTTCTCCTCAGCCTAAAATCCTGCTCTGCATCTTCCAACCTAAAACAAAGTAAAAAAACAACCCACCTCTAATCCCATTCACCTCCAGCTACACTGTCTTCCTCCCTTCACAGCCAGGTTGGCAGAAAATTCTCTGTACTTGTGCCGCTTTTCCCCAAACACCCAGGATTATATGACAAACACTGGGACTGCATCAAGCATGAAATCCATGCTCTGGTTTCCAATGACTCGTACAAACCAATTCCACAGGACTTGAGGTCTGTACTTTGTGCTACTCTCCCAGCTTGGATCATTCTCTCGCCTTCCTTCTGGGGCTTCACTACATGGCAAGTTCACTAACAGCCAAATACAGGCCCATTTGGTGTCTGTAATACAAACATACAATAGGGCACCGAGCCTGAGCTCACTGAAAGACTCCATGAAGGTCATCCGAGTCTTGGTGGTTCCAAAGCCTTCCCTGTGCTATCCAGTCTGCGTCCGCCCCCACAGACAACATGAAAGTGACTCGGTCAATGACTTCTTTGGCCAAGTAAGATATCAAGGAGCCAAGGTTCCCCATTTGGCTCCATGCTTTGCTCCAGTGGGAAATCTGTTTACACAGGGGTGGGTGACGGGGGCTTCAGCTCTCCAAGCCTCACCCCTGAGCAGGAAGGGGCCCAGTACGGACTCTAAGGCTACAGGGCTTCGCCGGTGGTGTGAAAAGCAGAGTTCTTAACAGCAGACAGACGCCAGTCACCCTACTGATTCATTTTTCCTTCTTTTTTTTTTTTAAGATTTTATTTATTTATTTGAGAGAGAGAGAGTGAGAGTGCACACAAAAGCAGGGGCAAGGATAAAGGGAGAAGGAGAAGCAGACTCCCAACTGAGCAGGGAGCCCACACTGGGCTCCACAAGGGGCTCAAACCCAGGACCCTGAGATCATGACCTGAGCTAAAGGCAGACGTTTAACCAACTGAGCCACCCAGGAGCCCCAGGGAAGAATTTTTTAAATTAATGTTAAGGTCTGGGAGTTTTGCCTAGGCTCCTAACTTGGAATACCTAATTTGATTTTTACATGTTTACTACATGCAGAAAGACTTTCTTGGGCCTTCTCATCATTTCAAGTCAATTTAGCTAATAACACCCTTTCATCAGACAGCCCTTAGCCCCAGAAATCTGAGAAATGGCTAACAAAAAAGTAAAAGGACATAAAACAACAACATGAAAAGGATTTTATAAATCCTGCCACGGGGGTGGGGGCAGAGGACAAGCTATTCACCATATACGAAATTAAATTGTTTAAAGAGTTTAGACTCTAAACTTAGCAAATGCCATCTACAAAGACTCTGAAGCTTATAATGGTAAGTTATGTGGAAGCTGAAAATGTGCTTCCCCATGAAAAAATTCTGTATCATGGTTATGATGCAAGGCTAATTCAAAGACCCATTTCTCTGATTCCTTCAATAAACATTAAAATCCTGTGAGGCACCATGCCAAGAATTAGGGATATAAAGTCAAATAAGATTCCATCTATGCCCAAAGGAGCTTTAGCTTTAGTACAAGAAACTAAATTAACGTTTACAGAGGGCTCTCTGTGTTCTAGAGTATTCACAAGGTGCTCTGGAGAGCAAAGGGGCAGCTGAATCAAACTGAAGGGGGGAGTCACAGAACGAGTCCCTGTAAGAGGTCATGTTTGTGCTGAATTTGAAGGTCGCATGGGAATTCGCTACATTAAAAAGGAAGACGTAGGTCAAAAGGGTACTTGATGGCTGACTGGATGACAGAAGTGGGTGGCACAAACGGGGCTCGAGTGACTCGGGTGTCTGGTCCAGGCAAATGATCAACATGGGAGCCATTCATGGAGAAGGACTCACAGGAGATATGAGAGTGGAGTCGAAGAGTTCACATGCAGACCAGGCAAAGTTAAAGCCTCTGCCTTACATCTGTTGGGAAGAGCAGGGGATTTCTATGGAGGGCTTCTGTCAGCAAACCCAGACGTCAGGTGGTGTGAGACAGACGGCAGGGGCTGCCCCCGGTGCCGCCACTGGCCCAGCAGTGCACAGGTGCTCCTGGCCCCTCCTCCCTTCTCCACAAGGACTCACAACCTACAAGTCTTTGCCTGTTTGCAGGTTGTGCTTTGGCCGTGTCAGCAAAAAGGGCCTCGGGAAGCTCTGGCTGCAGAGCTGCCACTGTGTCCCGATGATCAAACTGAGGCTCGGAGTTAGTACCGGCCCAACAGCAGAAAGAGGCAGGCGGCCGCGTTCCTCACCACAATACACTGCCAGGTTTTGGCAGAAGCAGCAGCCCCTTTTCTCAGAAGCCCAAGCTTTCCAAAGACAGGCTCTCCATCACTGAGACGTCATTTCTCCTGATAGATCATCACGGAGGCAGATGCCGAGAGGGATTCCCGCGCTAGCGGCTCCTTTTAGTCACCTTCTTTGTCATAAGCAAAAGGCCTACTTCAACACTAGGATTCCCCTGGTTCACCCCGGTAGCCCGTCCAAAGGGACTTGCATCCCCTCTTGCCACAACAAGCTTCGTCTTCTTTTCCAGGGCTGGCCTCCCCTTCTCGTCTTCTGCTACAATCGGGTGTTGTGGTTAGTTACAAAAGAGATACGCATAACGTCATCAGTACCTAGGCAAACTGCTTTGAGAATCTGCAAACCAGGCCATCTATGACGGGGCTTCTACAATGTGGTGTCACAGACCCGCGTGCTACAGACCACCGCATGAAAGATCTGGGCCTACCTACAGCTCAGACGGAAGATGAGCTTTATAAAGAAATACACGGCCCGTGAGATCCCAGCGGGTTGGAGACTGCAAGAAACCGAAATGCTTAAATTATTCTAGGAATGGGCCTACTCTTCCCTGGATATGCAGAGCAGATGGAACAGATGGTTGTAGGAACAGAGAGGTAAATTGACTTAAATAAGTAAAGAGCCAGGGGAAATGCAGGTTGCAGAGTGAATTATTAAAACCCGCGCTGGTCTGCAGTCGCGGGTACGACTGCTCTCTGAGTGAAGACATCCTCTCCTGAATACTGCTACTTTCAGGGAAAAACAGACTCATTACTCCCCTAAGTCTCCTTCTCCATCACTGATGACAAATGACTCAGATCCATTGGTTTGTAACTGATGTGTCTGACACTGTAAGTTCATCCCATGCACTGCCGTCCTTTGGAACACACAGTAAGAAAAGAAGATTGTCTTGACATGCAAAACAGCACGTTTTGACGTGAAGCCACTGAGATATATGTGAAAGGGCATTTTTCCTAGCAGGACAGAAATATAGTTCTGTTTGAAAGTTTACCACACATTTCAAAGTTCACTTTGAGCAAACACTTTAGGATAAACAATTACACAATGGCTAAAAGAGGAAACTGGCTTGCTTGCTTGCTTGCTTTTTAAAGAAATCTCCAGTAAAGGCACAGTGAGGTGTACATTTTTATGTTTCTTTTGCCTTAAACTTTAAGACTCATTTATTTATTTAGAGAAGGAGCATGAGCAAGAGGGGCAGAGGGAGAGAGAGAGAGAGAGAGAATCTCAGGTGACCACATGCCTCGCGTGGACTCTGATGTGGGTCTCAATCCCAGGACCCCAAGATCACAACCTGACCTGGAACCAAGAGTCGGAGGCGTGACTGACTGCGCCACCCACACGACCCTGTATGTCTTTATTCTATACAAACCACTGAAAAATACAAAAAGCTAGTAGGTGCTTAGAATTCTTAGTACAAAGTAGTAAGTGTTCAATTTACTGAACTAGGTAAATACACAAACACAGGATTTATAACTATATATATAATCAGTCCAATACCATTAACTCCATTTCAATTTTTTTCTTTAACCAATAAATTACTGACTAAATAAAAAATGTTGCTCTTTAGGGGTGCCTGGGTGGCTCAGTGGGTTAAGCCTCTGCCTTCAGCTCAGGTCATGATCTCAGGGTCCTGGGATTGAGCCCCACATCAGGCTCTCTGCTCAGCAGGGAGCCTGCTTCTCCCCCTCTCTCTGCCTACTTGTGATCTCTCTCTCTGTCAAATAAAGAAATAAAATCTTTTAAAAAAATAAAAAAATGTTGCTCTTTGATCTAGATAATAAATTTTATGTTTATCTAAGAAATACTTACTGAGCATCTACTTTGCATCAGACACTGTAGATGGAGCAGTGAGCAGCATGTGAGATCCACAGAGCCAGAAGTAAAGAGACAAGATCACTTCAGGTTACATTAACAATGGGATGACAATCAGTGGTGTCACAGGCATGTGAAAGGAATGACTTTTAGATGGAATGACCTGAGAAGATCTCTTTGTGGAGACCATGTTCCTTTTTTTTAAATATTTACTTGTTTGTTTATGTATTTATTCATAAAAGTAGGCTTCAAGCCCAGTGTGGAGCCCAAGATGGTGCTTGAACTCACAACCCTGAGATCAAGACCTGAGCTGAGGTCAAGAGTCAGACCCTCCACAGACTGAGCCACCCAGGCAGTCCACGTACCCCCTCCCCTCACCCCTATGAGGACCATTTTCAACAGAATTCTGAAGAATGAGAAGGAGCCTGTCATAAAAATTTGATTTAATTTATTTTTTAAAAGATTTTATTTATTTATTTGACAGATAGATATCACAAGTAGGCAGAGAGGCAGGCAGAGAGAGAGGGGGAAGTAGGCTCCCTGCTGAGCAGAGAGCTCGATGCGGGGCTCGATCCCAGGACCCTGGGATCACGACCTGAGCCGAAGGCAGAGGCTTTAACCCACTGAGCCACCCAGGCGCCCCAAAAAATTTGATTTAATTTAAAAAAGGATCAGGGAAGAACATGTTTAACAGTCAGACTTAAAGCAGCCACTTATATCAGGATATACACCAACTAAAATGGTTTACTCAAAGAGATGGTTCTTTTCTCACAGGGGGCTCCACATGGCCATGGGCGGACCCAGACTCGTTCTGATCTTTCCTTTGCCACCTGGGCATCCTGCGTTCCCCCTTCTGGTCACCCAGAGGGCTGTTCTGTGCCACACTCTTGTGAGTAAGAATGGAGAAATGGGAAGGACACAAACCCCCGCCAGCCTCCTCAGGCCCTCCAGATCAGAGTACAGGAGCTTTTCCATTACCCGGGTCCATTAAGGCCCACTTATGTCTGCTCGGAACACTGTCCCACAGCTACTATGAAGCAGCTTGGAAGGTTGCATGCTTTGAGCTGGCCTGTTGCAGCCCCCCCCCCCCCCGGAATTCTGCCAATCGGAAGAAAGCTTGAACGGGCGTCGGCCTGTGAGCAGTGGTGTCTGCTGAAGCATTCCAGACAGGGCAAGGGCAAGTGCAAAGTCCCTGGCAGGACAACAGGTTTGGCTTGTAAAACAGAAGATCATCCCGTTCCAAGTGTCAGGAACACAGGGAACACAGCCCCGAAATTCAGTTAGTGAGATGAGAGCCGTCGGTACCGAGGACTCCCCAGGTTCTGGATACGGTAACTGGTAAACACAAGAACCAGACAAGCACTCTGCATACCTCACTGAAATCTCCCCGACAAGCCCCCCAGAGTGGGGACTACTTTTATTTTACAGATAAGGAAGCAAGCGCTTGGATTAAGTGACTTGCCCAAATTCACAAAGTAGGAGGGAAAGGAGACACAATTATAACCCAGGTTGATGTGATTCTTAAATTCATGCTCCCAACCCCACACCCTTCATTTCTCTGCTCCAACGATACGCCTCTGAACTGCAAACTGACACAATTCATTCTTCCAGACTCATCCCTGTCATGACCTGCTCTCCTATTCACTAACACTTCAGAGAAGTGCTTCTTTAATTTTTTTAATATTTTCATTTATTTGGAATTCCAATTAGAGGGATTTCCATGTGATTCTTTACCTATCTAATATGCATGAGAAGGGAAAAAAGTTGTGAAAATTGAAACTGACTATCTCTTTCTGACATTGAGGTGTGGAGGTGTGAAACTCTTATTAGTGGGAAAATAAATCTCTACATCGCTGCTTTTCACTCTGAGAAACCTGGGGAGGAAGAAAAGAAGGCAGAAATTTCAAAGCCCCTGCCAGTTCTTCAGTGCTGGGAAACATTAATGAGCTTCTGGATTTGCAAGGTGGGCCCAGAGCCCTAAGGATGTTTGAGAGTTAAATTGCTCTGCATAATGAAGTAGAGGTAATTGAGTTTCCCGAAGAATCAGAGAATAAAGAGGCCAAGGAAAATGGAGAAAGCAGGGAGCCAAGAGGGTGGCTGTGGCCTAACCTCACGTGGCATCTCAGATGATTCTAGCACATCCCAGTTTCCATCTGAGAGCAGGGACAGCAGCGAGTAAGCACCCCTCAGTGGTGGGCAGGCAATGGGACCGGCTCAGAGGTCATGCCCAGGAGCAAGCCATTATTTTAAAATCTGGTCACATTAAAAGGGGATGATGAAATCTAAAAGAATCCCAGGGGGGCCCACGGGGCTCCCATGGCCTTCTCCAGCGCGGAGGCAGACCGAAGGTGGGGTTGTTTGCTAACTCCACTCAGCCTCAATGGTACTGCCCTGCACATCAAGGCAAAGAAAATACCAGACCAGCCCCGCGTTCCAGAAACTGCTTTAGGGAACCTGTTCCCTCCTTTCACACCTCAGCAACCCCACACCCAGCCCCTCTAAGCAGAGTCGCTTACAAAGGCAAATGCAGCTGCCAGGGGACCCCGAAGACATCTCTTCTCTGGGACCCGGTGGCTTTCCCTGTGAACTTCAAGTTCCCCATGTGTTGAAGCGCTTGTGACTGCCCCTGCCTCCAGCCCAGTCTCGCCTCGCAGCCCTGAGCCCCAGCAGAAGAGCCACTTCAGGGGTCACTGTGTGCCACGCTGTTAGATTCTCCCTCCCGCTGTGCTCTCTTCCATGCCATATCTGCTCTCACAAAACTATCTGCTAGGAGGGCTTCAAAGAGCAATTGAGGCCTCGTGGCTTCCAGAAGCCTCCCCTGCCTCTATCCCAGCACAGCAGGCTCCAGTCACCGAAGACGACTATCTCCCCCAACACGTGTCCATGGAGCCCAGAGCTGTGGCGACAGTGTAGCAATTAGTCCATAAATTCCTGACAGTAAATGTATGACTTCAAAGCTTTTAATCCAAAGCCTAAAGAGATAACCAAACACAGATCTCCCCAAGAAGAGGACATTTCAAATGACTGTCAGGCTGGAATATGTCTTCACGTTTTCATCTTTCCTTCAACACACAGCTAGAACTCTTCTGGCCTCTATCCAGACCCTCGTCCCTCATGTTACTCTCACCCAGTTAAGCCAACAGCAGCCTTCCAACCAAGAATATGGACGCTGGTTGTGAAGAGCTGATATTCTTTCCTTCAACAAATAGGCATCGTGTGCTTCATCCATGAAACATGGTGCTCGACTCTGGAGATGCGCTAATGAACAAAAATGACATTATTCCCATCCTAGTGGAATTCCACCAATGAATAAACATCTATAATAGAACAGTTGTGGTAAGTGCTTTGTGACGGAAAATGACAGGGTATGATGGAGAGGGTAACAGTTTCACAGGAGGATCTAATCTCATCTGGGTCAGGGACTCAGGGACCAGAGGAAGGTTTGCCAGTGTGAGTGTATATGGATTAGGGTAGGCTCCCTTTAGAAGTAGGAGTTCGCCAGAAACAGTGTGTGTGTGTGCGCGCGTGTGTGTGTGTGTGTGTGCGTGTTGGTTAGGGAAGTGTGAGAAGATGAGTATTACAAAGAGAGATAGAAGCCTGTGGGCAGTCTGAAGGAGCCTGCAGAGTTTTAGGAACAGAGCAGAGGACAGTGTGGAGGACCCAGGAGCTCCCAGTGCGAGTGAGTGAGGCAGAACCATGCTGCAATGTATCGTGCCAGCGAACCTAAGTTAGTTTTTCCTTGGTTAGTTTTTCCTTCCTGTCCAAGAACAGGCTACATCCATGGAAGCAACGTTTCTGAAGTGAGGAGGCAGCAGGAGAGTGAAGCGATGCTACACAGAAACTATCACCAGCTGAGGAGGAAGCATCTCCACAGAAATGACCACCAACTGAGGAAGAAGCATCTCCAAACTGGCTAAATGAAGGACAAGTCTTACCTCCATTACTCCAAGAGAACACTCCGGACTGAGGTGAAGCTCGTGAGAACAAACATCCTGGGGGCGATGGGGACTCTGGGGAAGAAGTCTGTCAGGGTCTGGCACAGAGACACTTGGAACTGCCTCAGGGACAGCCTGGGCTGAAGCCACACAGACGAGTACTTCTGAAGATTGTAGCCAACCCATCTGAACACAACTGCCACTCGAGGCACGTTAGTTCTTTTTAAACTAACAGAACGGCTGAGAATGCTGTTGAGTCACTTTAAATTCTCATCTCCTGTTTATGAGGATCTGGAATTTCTGTTTGCGTTACCTCTGAATCTGCATTTACAAGAGGAGTCCTTTGTTTTCAGTCATCCTGACAAAAAATAGCTAGCGCTTCCCAACGGCTGGTGGCAGCAAAAATCTGAATCTTGGGATCAGATGTCTCACTTAGGATGCCTAGCTAAGAGCCAACTCCGACTCTCAAACACAATAAAGCATGACGGTTATTCCAGCTTTACAAAATTCCTGGCATGTCCCATAAAAAGACATGAACTATAACATGTACCAACGTCATAAACAACTTAGCCTTACCACACGAGTGTTACAACTTCTATTGAAGACATTATGTTACCAGGTATCAGCTTCACACAAGGAAAAATTATTTTCTGTGGAAATGGGAGGGTGCAAGGAGCTTACTTAATATATATCTTATGTGGTTCGGGTGAAGTACGTAATCCCCTCAGCTGGATGCCTCAATTACATTGATTTTATCGTAGATTCCTATTGCAGTTAGTTACCTTCATCCGTACTGTTAACCTGATCCTTTATTCATACTCCCAGAACACATCAATTATTTTTTTTACCATTCTTTCATTTGAAAAGTTCTTTGGAACAAGCATGGTTAGAGAAATAATGGGTGCCATGTTCCTAATATTATAAATTACTGTGACTTTTATACTCAATGCCTAGTCGTAACTTGGAAACTCAAAACCACAACCATAGTGACTATAAAATGACAATGAAAACACAGTTCATTCTATGGCCCTGATTTTATAAAAAGAAACAGCCCTGAAAATAATTAAGCATACCAAGTGGTAAGGCTGAGCTCACTGAAATATGACAATATGTTCATTTCTTTATAATGCTGCTAATCATTCATTGACTAGAAAGACGTTTTATTGCTCTTTAACCAATTTATATCTGTATTTTATAGGCTTATACATACTCCCTACAAAACCATTCTAACCTTTGTTACCTGTATCCCTCTGAACTTGGAAATAAAGGCAATCAGGTCTCTGCCCTCTAGATTGGGAAAAAAGATCAGACACTGCCAAGAGGCAGAGAGTCTAGTTGATTTGTTTTTAGCCTGTGTTTAATTAGAGTGCTCTTAGTAAAAACACAAATTCAGATTAGCTTTCTCTGCTCAATGTTTATTAATTCCAATGCTCTTTAAAAGGTAACATGTAAGCATCTTGATAATTTAGCTGTTGTCACTTTACAATAAAGGAACAAGTGCAACTAAAATAAAACAAGAACAAAAACAAAAAATAGCAATCACAAATGATGCTGAGATGGAGAGAAAATACTTCCAAGACCTGAACGCTGGGGGGCCCAAGGTGCACGACTGCACATGCTCCTCGCAATGTGGGACAGGCCCGAGGAAAACCAGAACCTCCAAGGTGGAAATCAAACCAGTGGAAGTCCAAAGAAGCAGATCCCTCCTAACAAAAGTAATACTCAGGAGAGAAGCACTGTGGGGGGGTATAGCCTTTTTAAGCAAGGCACTCTCATACGACTCTCTGAACACCCCGTTTCAAGAGACCAGACCAAAGCACAATGTTAAGAGTGGTGGTTGAGGCGTTGAACTCTGAAGCCAGACCGAGTCGGTTCAGTCTGCATCACAGTTGCCTGACGAACTCACCTCCCTGAGCCACAAGCTCCTCAGCTGTAAAATGGGAGGTATCAACAGTAAACTTTATGGATGCGTGGTGCAGTAAGCTAATATAATATGCTTACAGTAGTGTCTGACAAAGGTAAGAGCTATAAAATGTTTCAAAAATCAATAAAGTTTGCAGAGAAAGCACCGCCATGAAATTATACATGTACCCCCATAGCAATGGGAGACATGGATGAACCTCTCTGCCAGATCCAGCAAGAGGAAAAGGAACTTTAAGGGAACAAGTCACAGTATCTTGCCTCCATGTTAGGTCTGAAATGATCTCAAAATAATAAAAAGCAGTACATAACACATTGTTCTTGATATCTTTTTAACAACATAGGTAAAACAGGGGCACCTGGCTGGCTCAGTGGTTTAAGCCTCTGCCTTCGGCTCAGGTCATGATCTCAGGGTCCTGGGATCGAGCCCCACATCAGGCTCTCTGCTCAGCGGGGAGCCTGCTTCCCCCTGTCTCTCTGCCTGCCTCTCTCCCTACTTGTGATCTCTCTGTCAAATAAATAATAAATAAAATCTTTAAAACATCAACGACAACATAGGTAAAACATTCTTACACTGTGGCTACAAGGCAGAACTGTGAAGGAAGTCTTGTGCTACAAACAGCCAAATCTTTTGCCCCATCAGACATTCCTTGGAATGAAAAGAGATGAAGAAAGTTTGGAGCTTGCTGTATTTTGTAATTATGATTTATTTGAAATGCCTACCTATCACTGTGACTGAGGATAATAAATCATTGTATGTGGTTTAGAAGTAGCAAGACCCTCTCCTTTCTGTATACAGAAAAAATCCAATTACATCCAGAGGAATCATGTCAAGCAATTCAGCTGGCCAGGCCCAAAAGTCATTGGTATGGTTCTGACAAGTCTACCTTGCTGCCATTAAGCTTCACACAGTTTTTTTTTTTTTTAAGATTTTATTTATTTATTTGAGAAAGAGACAGAGACAGCGAGAGAGAGCAGGAGTGGGGAGGAGAGGGCAAAGCAGGCTCCCTGCTGCGAAAGGAATCACTGTGCAGCTTGATCCCAGGACCCTGGGATCATGACCTGGGCTGAAGGCAGTGGCTTAACAGACTGAGCCACCCAGGCACCCCCTCGCACAGTCATAAGGAAGCAGCGTTCAGGCTAACATATGACATCAATCCAGTATCAATGTACAAAGGCTTCTGAGCTCCAATTCTACCCTATTCTTGAAAGATAAAGGCTCTTCCAAAGTAGAGGTTCAGTATCAACTACTACACACTCAGGCCCAATTAAATTTCCAATTTATAATATACTTATAATGTTTCCTGTCATTTTGCTGTGATTTAAAAAGGAATGAAATCCTCTCTTTTCTTGAGTTCTTTAGGGAGTTTGGGTTTCCTAAAAGCTTGGGTATCTTTCCCCAATCCCCTCCATCCAGCAAATTTAAACCTTGACACACTAACTAACTGGGATTAGCAATCTATGAGCTCTGCAAAGGACTGATACCAAGGAACTGGAGTCATGGGCAAGTTCATGTTTATTCTCAATAGTGTAACAAATGGACAGAATGAATGGAAAAAGTAGCCAGAAATTAGTAAATCAAAAGGAAAAACACCAAAGTTAATTTATCAAGTAGAGACAAGGGAAATCACTTAAAGTCTGTTATACAGCAAACAAACAACAGAACTTACTTTCTTTGAAAGACGATATATGAAATGAACAAGCATAAGTGAACTTAAAAAGAAAAATCATGTTCCTAGAAAAGCAAATAAATGGGAATAAGTCTTGGATTAGTCATCGAAATGCTCTTTCTTGCTCCAGATCACAGTTAAAGAAGGACGTTTAAGAGGCAGAGTAATATACTGCTCAGCACTGTGAGTCCCAGGTTTGAGTTCCACATCTAAATCACAGCAAGAGTCTGGGTGGCTCAATGGTTAAGTGTCCGCCTTCTGCTCAGGTCATGATCCCACCAGGGTCCTGGGATCAAGTCCCTCATTGGACTTCCTGTTCAGCAGGAGACCTGCTTCTGCCTCTCCCTCCCACTCGTTCTATTTCTGAAATAAATAAATAAATAAATAAATAATCTTTAAAAAAATTCTGCTTTGTCCCAAAATATAAAGCAATTTATGCAACTGTAGTAATATGAAAATGCCTGCCTTACTAAATTCTTTTTTTTAAGATTTTATTTATTTATTTGACGGAGAGAGAGAGATCACAAGTAGGCAGAGAGTCAGGCAGAGAGAGAGGGGAGAAGCAGGCTCCCTGCTGAGCAGAGAGCCCGATGCGGGGCTCGATCCCAGGACCCTGAGATCATGACCTGAGCCGAAGGCAGAGGCTTAACCCACTGAGCCACCCAGGCGCCCCCCTAACTAAATTCTTGCTAATATTTGAACATTATCAATTCTTACTCATTTCTGCCAAATGGCATCTCACTATTTGCCTTACTTTGACTTTGATTAGTAAGGTTAATTTTTCCCCATAAATTTATAGACTAACTATACATTATTGTATGACACACTCTCTTGTGCATTCATTCTTCTAAATGATCATAAGTGTCTGGGACAATGGATAAAAACCATTTAGTTTGGAAAGGTAATCATGTTTATAATGCTTAGTTTTATCATCTGTGAGCACAGTATGCCTCTGCAATTAATCTCCTATATTGTTTAACATTTGTAAATCTCTTGGTATTTTCTTTATTGTATTTGAAGTCTCTATATTCCTCCAAGACTTCTCACCGCTTCTGTATGTAAAATAAATGCTATTTTCCGGGGTGCCTGGGTGGCTCAGTGGGTTAAAGCCTCTGCCTTCGGCTCAGGTCGTGATCCCAGGGTCCTGGGATTGAGCCCTGCATCGGGCTCTCTGCTCAGCGGAGAGCCTGCTTCCCCTTCTCTCTCTGCCTGCCTCTCTGCTTACTTGTGATCTCCGTCTGTCAAATAAATAAATAAAATATTTTTTAAATGCTATTTTCCAAATCACTCTCTCATATTTTCTTTTTATAACCAGGAAATTTTCTTTCTTTTTTATTTTTTTAAGATTTATTTATTTATGAGAGAGAGAAAGCACAAGCAGGAGAAGCAGAGGAAGGAGAGAGAATCTCAAGCTGAGCAGGGAGCCTGATGCAGGGCTCAATCCACAATCCTGAGATCATGACCCAAGCCAAAAACCAAAAGGTGGACACTTAACTTACTGTTCTTCCAGGTCCCCTAGGAAATTTTCTATTATGACCTAAGAATGACTATTTTAAAGTTATGAGTTCCTGAGTACAATCTGCTTGGTTCCTATAGTTGTATCAGATTCTGTATTTTTATTTTCTAAAATATTTCAATTTCCACCTTGGACCAAGACTTAGGTTTTTATTTTCCAAGCAATGGGAGGAGTTGAACCCTTGATGCCTATATCCACCCAAGAATTAATTTTGGTAAATGTTTCAAGGATGACCAAAGAAAAAAAAGTTATTTATATTTTATGAAAGATATAAAGTTGATTTCATTTAATGCTTTTTATCTTAAATTCTATTTGTATGACACTTTGATATCCCTTTCTTTAGCTTATTTTTTTAAATTTTTATTTATTTATTAGAGAGAGAGCAAGAGGGGTAGGGGGAGAGAGCTCGAGGAGGAAGAGGGGAAGGGCAGAGAGAATAGCAGGCTCCCTACTGGGTGCAGAGCCTGACGCAGGGCTCCACCCCAGGACCCCTAGATCATGATCTGAGCTGAAGCTAGATGCTTAACCAACAGAGCCACCCAGGCACCAACTCTTTTAGTTTTAATTTCCCTGATTTGCCTATGCCTATCATTTTATTTTAATCACACTTTTGCTATTGGGTGGAGTGAGTGTTGCCACTTCTGAACACCTTATACTTGAGAAAGATCTATTCTAGGAGCTAAAGGAGCACCTGGCACAGAACAGAGTCGGAGCAATTACTAAGTTGTTCATTATAAAACATCTGTCTTTCTCCATCATACTTGCATCTGTTAAGCACCTAACCAAGTGAAGAGAGGCTTTCTCCGATCACTAAGCCATGCTTCTCTGCTACTCTTAAAACTAGGTATACTATAATATTATAAATTAAAATATTATATTCCTTTCTAAGCTCATGGAAATATCTACGGACTTATGGGAGTGTGCGTTACATGAATATCTGTCAATATTCATGTCATCGAATTCTATCTAAATATACACATTTTATTGTTTGTAAATTATAATAATTAAAAAGTGGGCTTAGAGGGATGCCTGGGTGGCTCTGTCCATTAAGTGTCTGCCTTGGGCTCAGGTCAGGATCCCAGCATGCTGGGATCGAGTCCCACATCGGGCTCCATGCTCAGCAGTGAGGCCGCTTCTCCCTCTGCCTGCTGTTCCCCCTGCTTCTGCCCTCTCTCTCTCTGATAAATAAATAAATAAAATCTCTTTTAAAAAAAAAAGAATTTTTAAAAAAATGGGTCTACAGGAACAAAACATAAGTATAGCTCATGGAGTAGCTTCCCTGTGCCCCATGATGAGGTTATTTGTGTACAAAATACTATCTCATGGTATTTTGTGGACAGAGAAACTATCCCTTTGTTGCATCAAAAATTAAAGTTAGGTTTCAAGATGATTTCTACATAAATTACGAAAATAAATTTTGGATTTTCCGAGTAATATGGGAAATAAAACCAAACCAAACCAAAGTATCCCTGAGAGTTTACCAGTCAAGTAGAGTAATTGCTTTGGTCTTTGAGATTTGCCATAACAATTACCCAAACAAAGGTTATTTTTCGTCTACAAGTAACTTTTACACTGTAGACATGACCTAACCTTTAAAACCCCCACAACACCTAAGGATTAAAACACTTTAAATATTCCTATCTTACCATTCAGGATGAACCACACTTTCCATCACCAATCTGGAAGTACTTCATTTATGAAGGAAGACAGGGCATTCCAGCATGAGCATTCACTCAATTTGTGGAAATAAAGTATCCTTCAGTCCCTTATAATTTTGGTCAACAACATTTGTGAGGGAAAGTTTCAAACCTTAATTGGAAATACTCCTGGAAAATACAGGGCAATTTACTGGTGTGTGCGATTGTCAAGTGGGAGACTATGTCAATCACCTAACTACCAATTATTCATTGAGGGGGGCTTTTAAATACATTGTAAATGAAACAAGTAAAATTAGCCATGATTCCAAATGTACTATGCTGTATAAAACACAGAACTGAAGCCTTCTTCAAAAACGTGATTTATTTCGAAGAGTTTCCTACCTTAAAGATGTTCTCCATGAAAAGCAACTTGTATTGACCCAAATTCCTACACCTTCCACGGTCCTTTACAAAGTAGATATTTATTCAAAATCAACTAGATAACGGGAAACAAGTCTTCCAGTCTGAGCTGAAGTTCAAAGAAGCACTAAGGAGATCATTTTTTATTCTATTCTAGTATCTAGTATCCTCCTTTTCATTTCATGCCTCCTCCAGGCCCCAACACAATACTCCTTATAGGGAACCCCAAGACAATTTTGATTTTGTATATGACACTTTGGAGGTGCAAAACTGAGGTCAGTAAACAGAATCCATCCCCATCAACGACACTGCTGAGGACCAGTATATAAAAACCATTCCTCCTTCCTGCCACTGCCCCAGATCCATAACGGGCACCACACTCTGGAGCCATATTTGCCTCTCCAGACCCTTGAGAGAGAGAGGAAACATCAAATAACAGCAATAACAACAGCACAGCATCTAAAATTGAACTGATACTGGAAGGAGAAAGCAGTATTTTGTTCCTTAAAACAAAAACGACATATACAATTTAACCACCAGCAACAGGAAAACATTTTCAAAGCAACGAGAATAACACCTGTATTTGCCTTGTGTCTGCGATACCAGTAAATGCAGGCTCTTCCCCTGAGGTGGTGACGTTAGCCACTCTTCTTCTTCTTCTTTTTTTTTAAGATTTTATTTATTCTTCTGACAGAGAGAGAGAGACAGTGAGAGAGAGCACAAGCAGGGAGAGGAGCAGAGGGAGGAGGAGCAGCAGACTCCCCACTGAGCGAGGAGCCCTATGCAGGGCTTGATCCCAGGACGCAGGGATCATGACCTGAGCTGAAGGCAGAGGCTTAACTGACTGAGCCATCCTGGGGCCCCGACGTTAGCCATTCTTGAGCTAAAAGAACACATGCATAAGAGACACATATAATGCATGAATTCCCCAAACTACACACTGTAACCAATTAGGTAGAAATAGATTTCTGTTTTAATATAAAGTAAAAGGAAGAAAAATATTAAATGTTTTTAGACTTGTGATTTGAATTTTATAGGAACCACTGTGATTCACTGATCCAATGGTACAAAGATCTATGCTTACATCCAGAACTTGATCCAATATTTTCATATTAGCAGAGGTACCTACTTCTAATATTAAGGAGAAAGTGACTTAAACCTTCATTCACTCTACTAATGTGTTGTTCTTTTCAAATGAAAAGTGCAGGGGAATATTAAGAGCCACCTCTGGGTTATGAGCAGAATTTATAACTTTAGTGCTTTCTTAAATTAGATCCCATCACTCACAATCCTCACCTCATTTAAGACTTTGTAAATTTAAAATAACAAGAACAAAAATGATAACAATTCATCATTACAAAGGCACAGTTGACCCAGAGTTGCCTTGTCAACTGTCTAAATTCTAGACTTATTACTGAAGAAATTTAAAAAATTCATAACCCGAACCACCAATGGCAGACTCAAATGATTTTCCCAAACCTTGCTGAGTTTTAACTGCCCACACACTACACTAAATGGGGTTAGTAAAAGTAGCTAAATACCACTTATTACTAGTTGTGGGTGCCATTACTCTATACTTCGAAAAGCATTCTTCCTTTTGAGTTTACCATTTCAGCACTGCCATTAAAAATTACTAAATTCTATACATGGTTATGCCAGGCGGAAGTCATACTGAGCAAGAAAAGTCTATTCACTCAACAGAAGAGCGTGAAAAGACAACAAAAAATCAAGAGACCAGGGACACCTGGGTGGCTCAGTGGGTTAAGCCTCTGCCTTCAGCTCAGGTCATGATCTCAGGGTCCTGGGATCAAGCCCCACATCGGGCTCTCTGCTTAGCGGGGAGCCTGCTTCCCCCCCTCCCCCCGCTTGCCTGTCTGCCTGCTTGTGATCTCTCTCTCTCTGTGTCAAATAAATAAATAAAATCTTTTTTTAAAAAAATCAGGAGACCAAAGAGCAGAAGAATAAACATCTTTATGGCAGAAGAGCACTGAATGGGCAAAGAATGAGCATGATATTGTTGAAAAATAGAATCTGAAAAGGCTGCGAGCCTCTTCCTGAGAAAAGCCTAGTCCACAAAATGTCTCCAACTGGTGTCCAGTCCTCCTTGAAAATATGGAGAAAAGAGGAAGGAAAAACATGTGGGGCCAGGAAGAGAAAGTTGATGACGATAAATGCACAGGGAACTTGCTATTTCTAAGAATTAAGATTAAAAAGGGGCAATTCAAAAACTGATCTCTCCAATGACATCAATCTCCTGCAGGCGGATTTTCTAAACACTCAACCCAGCATTTCTCTCTGACCATCCTTATGCCAGACTTCAGGGCAAGAGCACCCTCGTGCTTTCTGCTTTCAAAAGGGTGCTGCCTCCACTTAGTGATGTTTATAAAAATGGCAGCAGTTTCCCATTTGAATGTTAATTACTGTTGTGACACACAAGCTAATTTAACTTGCTTCAGTAATTTATTCTTCCTTGTAATTAGGTATAGTAATTGGAAAATCTTCCAGAATGTAACAACACTTTCAAAGGTGAAATGGCAGGGAAAGGGAGCTTTCCCAGAGGATCCCAACTATAATTCTGGGGCTGGCTGTTCAATCGGCCATCACTTAGATGAACTGAGTCAGGGATCAGAGGTGGTCCTTCTGGAATCAAGTAGGGGGCAACCATACCCTTTAAGAGTTAAATGATTCAAGAGAAAGGCAAAGCTCCCGGAGCCAATTTAGAGCTACACTGAGAAGAGTATGGATGACAAAACTTGAATGAATCCAGGAATGACACTATACAGTGCCATTTTAAACCCTCTACTCTGGGAGCTATTCACACGCAGGTCAAAGACTCTGTAGAAAGAGCACAGGCCAAAAATACCACTGGGGTGTAATGGGTTCTACTCCTATTACTTACTTGATTAATACACATAAATATTTACTAAAACAAGCAAATGAGGGACTGGATACGTAAATGAACTGCTGCATGCAAGGCTTAAAATAATTATAGCCAGTTAAGTATTCAATACACAGAACATATCAGATACCATGCTAAGCACTTTATATCTCTTTTCCTCCTCTCCCAATTTCCTTTCCATTGTACCCAAAGCTTTTCTCCCTATCTTTACCTAAAATCCTTTTTAAAAAACATTCCAATCATATACATCAACTAGAGAATATCCCCATGGACCCATCTTCCAGATTCACTGATGATGGCCAGTCTTTCTTCATTTATATCCTATATTAGTAGCCTTCCTGTATTTTTTTGAAGCAAATCTCAGACATAACCTTTCGTCTGACAATATATAAAGGACTCACATTTTTCCCCCCACAGGGCTCATTTTTATAAATCCCAATGTAATAATTCCTTAAATACATTAACAAAAATTCCTCAATATAACCAAATATTGAGATACTGTGCCTTTCCCCTAACTACATGATAATTTTTTACAGTTTGTAATAAATTGGTATCCAAAAAAGATGCAGACATTAGGATTAGTTGATACATATCTTAATCCTTTTAATTTATAGATTTCATCTTCCTTCTCTTTTACTTCAGTTGCTTTTGTTGTTGTTGTTGTTTTACTGTTAATGAAAAAAAGTCCTTTGCTCTATAGAGTTGCCTAGTCTGGATTTGTTAAAAATTGTGTCTCTATGATGTTTAATTCACTCTGTTCCCCTGTCTTCTGCACTTCCTATTAATCAGCAGCCAGAGAAAGAGGCCAGACCAGATTATACGTTGAAATTTCAGCAAGAATATTTCACAGGCTGTGCACTTCACCAGGAGACATACAGTCTCAGTTGTCTTTCTATGGTGGTGTTGAAAGCCAATGATGCTCACTGTTTGGATCCAATGACTTACTGGGGTTGCAAAATAATGAAATCTGACCCTTCTGAATCCTTTCTCATCTATTCACTGAGCAACTTCTCCAAAAAGAGACTCTCTCTTCAATTACTTGGTTAATCTGAGGTACAATTTGTAAGGGAAAGCATAAACACTCGATTCATTTATTTTTTGTTTACAGTTTTCAAAAAATTGAGCAGATTCCCTAATATATTTTAAAAAGATTTTATTTATTTATCTATTTGACAGAGAGAGACACAGTGAGAGAGGGAACACAGGCAGGGAGAATAGGCGAGGGAGAAGCAGGCTTCCTGCTGAGCAGGTAGGCTGATGTGGGGCGAGATCCCAGAAGCCTGGGATCATGACTCTGACCTGAGCCGAAGTCAGACACTTAACAACTGAGGCACCCACGTGCCCCATCTCTAATATCATTTAAATAAAGAAAGGGAGCAAAAAGAATTTTACTTTTAACTCTGAAATTTCCTTAAGGAGACTACTCTGTGTCAGAAATACTAAACTGTCCAGTATCATAGTACGTTTGGAGGTTGGGGTAAAGAAAGACATCATGTCCTTTGGAACCATGTGTCTCCTTAGCACCCCTTCAGCAAGCAGACTTTTTCTTAATTTGAACATCCCCAAATAAGGAAGTTCTAATAAACAAAAAATCCTGTGTATTTATTTAAAAATCTTAAATATCTAACACCTTCCTCCCAAAGTCACAAAGCAGATGCTTGCCTCCTGATTCTCGAATCCAGAAGGGCAGAAGAGAATGGGCAGCATTCACTAGAGTAGTTTCCGGCAAGTGATGCCTCCCTTTGCAAACACTCCCTGGAACTCACAGAGGCAGAGCATGTGATGTAAGGAACCGTAAAGCGATGTGATAAAAGCAACCAAAGGCCATGCAGGAACATAGTCTACTGTAATATGTACATCATATGGCTTCTATTTTTTTCCCCCTAGAGATAAATTGCTCACTTTCACTACAAAAATAAAAACAAAGACCCTGGTCTCTACTTTGTGGAGCTCAGAGACACGTGTCCTTGAAATTACATGTCGCTGTGATGTAAGAAATCCGTTTACAAAATTAATGAACAACTCACGTCCTCTCCAGCCCCCAAGGCTGAGACTACTCAGCAGGAACAGTACAGCTAACGTCCTATTTGCTGCATAAAGGACTCAGGAAATTCAAGGATAATAGGAATTCTGTCATCTCATGAATGGCACTGTGCCTATCCAAAGATCCCCTCAGCACACCAACACAGGAAATCGCAGAAGCTCTGCTCCCCGTGGGTATGGACATTTTCTTAATTTGCATCATTTTATTTAGAAGAGACGGAACTCAAGTTACTGAATTATGAAACATGTGCACAGACTGGGACGGCCTGGTTTGGAATCCGTTCCCCAGTAAGAGTACGAGAGGATGAAGGACACCTATCAGATACGGTATCACTTCTGCGGCCCCGGCCAAGCACCCGCGGGCTCTGTGATGATGTACCCTCCCTATTCTCACACTCAGCTGAAGGCAGGAAAGTCAAACGGAGAGAGCTGAGAAACAGGACTCCAACACTAACACATGGTTTTCCTGAATAAACAGCTTCACGGCCTTGCACCTTATTTTCCACATTTTATGAAGTAGAGACAATTATCTTTGCTTATCCCCCAGGGGTATTTTGAATAACAAAAATAATCCTTTGAAATCTTCACAGAAAGCACAATTTTAACCTACTAATGAAGGAAACAGAAAGAGAACCCTGAACAAACTGTCTCAAAGCCTGCCCAGTTAGTCCAACAGAAAAGAAAGATCCACTTCCGAGACCAGGAAACATCCAGGACTGGCGGCCACTAACACTGTCCTTCTGCTCAACTCCTCCCTCCCACTCCTATGTACCTCCTTCATTCTCCTTTCTCAGACCACCATGGCCTTCTCCTCCTCCTGTCTCTTGCTTTAGCTCATCTCCCTCGACTATGTCAGCCTCTCTTCCCTGCACAATTAAAGCTCGTTCCCACAGTCATCCACAGGACTGAGCTACAGGGGACCTTAGCACTCTTCTGATCAAGATCCTGCCTTGCAAATGGAAAGGTAAGGCCTGCAGAGACTGAAGCCACAGGCTCAGGGACAGGTAGCCCATTATCTGCACAAGATCCTCATGGACATGTGATTCCCAGTAGAAGGCTGTTGGATGCTGCACCACGCTGTGTCCTCCCTGGGACTGCGCACCACTCTTATTCAAGAAATGTTATCTGAGGAACCGCTAGATGCCTCTCATTGCTCTCCTACGATTGTGAAGGGTTTCAAGTCATTATCAGAAAAAGAAGATAAGATGGACCACATGAACCAGATTCAAATCCTACATCTGGAACCTCCAAAGTTTCCAGGGAGGAAAAGGCAAGAGGCTGATTCCACAGAGACCCTCTCCCAGTTACACCACACACCCCACCAGTGTTCAACATCCTGGAGGAGTATCTTCCCTGGGTCAAATCTAAATCCTTTGTAAAGTAAAAACCGCTCTGGATTCTTCAAGGCCATACTAAAGCACGATCAAAAAAACACGAGGTAGGAAAGGCTCTCCAGGTAAGCACCTGAGAGCATACAGGCCTACTTAGCACAGAGAATACAAGGAACTTCTGTGAAGGGCCCAGTCCTCAATTTCTCCACAGTCTTACTCCTTAGCAGGTCACGTAATCTAGCTCCTTTAACCATATCAATCTTTTCATGATACTTTTGGGTCTTATTTAATACCCCTTTCAAATTGTCCACATTCCCTTTTGAAAGATAGAGTCTAGAGCCAAGGGAAGATAGATGAAGTCCCTCTTCATCTATCAACCAAATCAAGAGAAAAGCCACCAACCAAAGTATTAGGAACTCTGTATAAGTCTAGGGCAATGAAGGAAACCTCCACACAAAAGAGGCAGTATTCACAACAATAGTACTTTTTAGGTAGACTAACTCATGAACTTATGGAATATCAGAAACTAAGGAGGAAACACCAAATACAGTAGACTGCTACTGCATATGACCTAACTTGGACACTCACCATGGAGCTCAACAGGAGAAGGCCTAAGAGATAAAAGCCAGAAATGTCCAAGCTAAATCTTTCAAATATTAACCAAGTCAGGAAAAAGCAAGGGGAAGAAATTAGGGAAAAGGCAAATTACTTTTCCTACAAAGTAAAGAAAGAAAATTATATGAAAATCTTGACTGAGCTCGTAAAATGTGTTCAGAAAAAAACAGTAGTTGGGGGTGTGCTCTTGATATAGGGTCTTGAAAATAATAAGGCTGCTGAATTGTGAGCACCAAGGAGTTAAAGTACTAGCTCAAAAGATTATGAAAATTGAGCTTTCCAAACTGAATTTGAAAAGGAGAAGGGTAAAAAGAGGTCAGTTCATCATGGGCAAGGAGGAAGTTTCTATTATTTGGCTGGCTGTTTTAAATTAATACCCTGGAACATTAACAGGTTAAAAAGCCCTATGAAAATGACAGAGAGAAGCACATGGAGTAGAAACAACAGTGTTTACACACCTTACTAACACAAAGGTATTACTAGAAGGATTTACAAGGTGCTAACATGACATACATCAAAGTCAAAAGGCTAGCTTTAATAAATGATGAGAAAAGGCAGGTGGCATGGAAGTAAAGCCACAGGACTTGAAATAACTCCATCCATGCAATTCTAAACCAAGTAAACTACCCCAGGATCCATGAAAGATCATGCTTTGTGATTCCCTAAGAGGCAGTATTCCCACTTCAACAAACCAGTGAAGGCGGTTAGGTGGAAAAACTAAGAGTGAGAGGAATAGAAAACACCTGTCCTTTCTGAGATACTATTAGGCATGCTCAAAGAATCTTGAGACACACCTTGACCCAGAGAAGTCCCAGCTTTTAAATTCAAAGTGACAGAAAAGTAAGTGCATTGCCCTTTTTTCTCCTCTTGGGAGATACATGGAGGTAAGAGTGGGGAAATCAGATCAGATGAGTGACAGTGGGTCAGGACCACTGGCATCATATAGGTCAGTAGACACTTTGGCAGCATGGACTTCATCAAGGCACGGCTGATGTCCTCAACACTCACCTGGCCTCCTCTGGGGACAGCATTGAGCATCATCCCCCAACCTGTACTTCAGATGAGTGATTCCTGCTTTTAATTTCACACACCTTGTCAGAGACTGAATGTTTGTGCCTGTAACACAGTTCATACGTTGAAGCCCTAACTCCCAGTATGGCTATATTTAGAGAAGGTACCCCTAAGGAAATAATTAAGGTCAAGTGAGGTCATAACGGTAGGGCCTTGATCCAATAGGAATTAGTGTCATTTTAGGAAGAGACACCAGAGAGCTTGCTCTCTCTCCCAAGTACACAAGAAGGAAAGACCATATGAGGATGTATCAAGAAGGCAGCTGTTCGTAAGCCAGAAAGGGAGTCCTCGCCAGAAATCAAATTGGCTGAAACCTTGAGCGTGGACTTCTATACCACAGAACTGTGAGAAAATACATTTCTGTTGATTAAGCCACCCAGTCTCTGGTATTTTGTTATAGTGGCCTGAGCTAAAACACACATATTCAATCAGTGTTTAATAATGCTGTGTGAAGTGGGGACCTTCAGAAATGGCTCCGACTGGGGCTCCTGGGGGGTGGTGATTTTGTTGAGAGTCCGACTCTTGATTTTGGCTCAAGTTGCAATCACAGGGTCCTGAAATCAGGCCCCGTATCAAGCTCCACTCTCAGTGCGGAGTCTGCTGAAGATCCTCTCTTTCCCTCTGCCCTTTCCACCCGTCCCCTCACCCCCACTCTAAGTAAATAAGTAAATAGTTAGATAAATAAATAAATAAATGGCTTTGACTATAATAATAGTTAAAAACTACTGACCACAGTAACACTCACAATTATCAATCAGCACTGATAGTGCTAACAGTCCAGTTACCATTTTTATAGGCAAACACGTTGTTTCTCCTTATTAACAGCAGACTATAGAATGCTAACAGTTTCTTCACTCACTACTGAAAACTGTCAGTAGCAATTCAAGTACCAACCCCATTTTAAAGAAATAGTAACACCAAAATAAATTATCTTCTGTAATGTTAATTTACATGCACACATATGAATGCTAAAAATACTACAAAAAACTTCCGTTGCAATTATTTTATAGAAGTAAGATACTTAAATTCCTTGATTTTAAGCCAATTCACCTTGGTAATAATAAACTTAGCCACTATATTGTACATCTGAAACTAATATAACACTGTATGCTAACTAACTGGAATTAAGAAGTTTTTAAAAAAATTTTTAAAAAATAAGCTTAGGAGAATGCACTTTGGGCTTATAGAATACCAAATCATAGACTCATAGGATAACAAATTCAGAGAATGACTGCAGACTAGAGATAATTTAGGTCAATAAGTTATTCTTTTTTTTTTTTTTTTTATTTGACAGAGATCACAAGTAGGCAGAGAGGCAGGCAGAGAGAGGAGGAAGCAGGCTCCCCGCCGAGCAGAGAGCCCGACGCGGGGCTTGATCCCAGAACCCCGGGATCATGACCTGAGCCGAAGGCAGAGGCTTTAAACCACTGAGCCACTCAGGCACCCCCAATAAGTTATTCTTTAAATGAGGAAATCAGAGCTCAGTGATATGAGCAATAAAGAGATCCCTTAATTTCCAGAATTGTGTTCTTCTACTGGGTTGCTAAGAAATAATTTTAGAAAAGTTAAGGAACGTTAAAATCATAAATCTCAAAAATAAGAAAGTGTAAAGTTTTTGTTAAATTTATTAATTAGAGCACCAGTGAGATGTTATAGCCTGTTCAAAGGAGAATCCAAAGAGGAAACAAATACACAAGGACGAGGAATGCTAGAAAGAGGCAAAATTAATGAAGCTGGTCAATATACATAGGGCAATCATCTCTTGCATTCTCCCATCAGAATTAGCTTTCCATGGACAAGGTCATTTGCTTTACTACCTGATTTCTACAACAAGTGAGTTATAAAACTGCTCAAAGATGATGAAACACAGAGAGAACCTGGTTGGCTGAGCTAGACAGAATGCTCACTGATTTTTTCACAATTTCAAAGCCTTCCACGATTTCGCCTCCCATTCTCTCACCATATAGACAAATACTATAGAACTACAAAACAGCAGGGCCAGTATGCCAAGAGATGGAACTCAGAATTCTTGTTTAGTTGCTTAGTCAGGAAGAGGTCCAAGTTCACTTCACGTCAACACAGAAACTTAGAGACAATGAAATCTCCACTATGTTGGGCACACGCAGTAAGTGCTACAACTCTCCCCCCAAGATGACTCCTCAGCATACAATAATCCCACGAGGGTGACCAACTCAACAAAGCCCTTAACCCGGGAGGGTGCAAAGCCTGTAATTAAACTCGGTCTTCTGACTCCACATCCCATACCCTTTCTACAACATCACTGGTCTAGTTAGCCCATGAGAGAATGTCTCTAATGACCTTTAAAGTCTATGAAAAAAAAATCTGCAAGAATAATTTTTCATTGCTCTTGAGATAAAATATAAAATGAGAAGATGAGAAAAATAAACTGCTGCATAAACATGCAAAGAATGTATAATGTGATAACTAGCTGACATGCTGATCAGATGCGCCCAGTTGCACAGCTCTGATCAGAGCATCTACCTTTAAGAGACGAGTAAATGGGGTGAAGAGCAGAAAAGTTGCAAGATGAGGGCTCAAAAGCACAATGAGGAACAAGATGGTCTTGTTCTCATGTATTCTGTGTAGATAAAGAATCACAGGATGAACACACGAAGAGAGTGGGAATCAAGGACTAAACTAAAAATTTGTCCAATTTTTTTCTCAAAATGCTCAAGAGGATCATTGCAGACAACATTCAGAAAACCAACAACATCGGGGCGCCTGGGTGGCTCAGTGGGTTAAAGCCTCTGTCTTCAGTTCAGGTCATGATCCCAGGGTCTTGGGATCGAGTCCCGCATCGGACTCTCTGCTCAACAGGGAGCCTGCTTCCCTTCCTCTCTCTCTGCCTGCCTCTCTGCCTACTTGTGATCTCTCTGTCAAATAAATAAATAAAATCTTTAAAAAAAAAAAAAAGAAAACCAACAACGTAAGCAACTGAGGCAATTTTTCAATAGCTCAACCTTGAAAAAAGCAAAGATTTTAAAATTATAAGATTTGAAACTTTTATTTTTTGAAAGATTTTATTTATTTATTTGAGAGAAAGAGAACGTACAAGCGGGTGGGGGGGGGGGGTGTAGAGGGAGAGAGAGAAGCATATTCCCTGCAGGGAGCCCGATGCGGGACTCCATCCCAGGACCCTGGGATCATGACCTGAACCAAAGGCAGACATTTAACTGACAGAGCCACCCAGGATCCCCAGCTTTGAAACTTTTAAATATTTAAACTAAAATGTGTCTGAATTCAGTTCATTCTTAAGTAAGATTGAAGCTCTAAAGGGACCACCAAATTTCGATATACCTTAAGAAATAAACATGCTTATACTCATTGTTTAAATAGAAAATTATGAGTTAAATCAAGCAAGCAAGCAAGCAAGCAAACAAAGCCAAGTAATGGAACACATTCCTTTGGGATCACAACAATACACAGAGGAAGGGGAAAAAAATGAAACAATATTCAATTAAGTATTAATTTCACAGAGTACCTACTGATGGAAATATTGCTACGAAGTTTTCTTAAAAACAGCTCTTTTCATTTTAGTACTAAGAAGGAAAATATAGCATGGTCTCTGGGCACACATTTCTCATACACACTAAGGAAGGCCCTGGAAAAAGTATCTAGCAAACCTTTTGAAATTCAGTTGTAGATCTTTAACTCATTTGAGTTTTCTAAAGAATGTTTAATAATAACAATTTATTGGCTTACAATGAAAATATAATGAGCGAAAGATCAGGCAGGCATCTTCTGACCAGCCCATCCTCTCTGCGCATAGGAAGCCAAATTACAGTCAGAATATTGTTTCATCGGGCACCACTGTAAGAGCAGGAAGGTGCATACATAAACCATCCAATGATACCCAAACATCCATTCATTCAGCCAGTGCTGGCCCAGCAGTGAATAGAGAAGAGAGGGTCCTAGCCTTGGCCAGCTCTGTCCCTGGCGTGCACATCACAAAGGGGTCTACTTGCCCCAGGCTCTGTGCCGTGGTCCCAGCTCTGCTTCCCTGAGCCTAGATAATGTCCAGGGAGTGCTACGAATATGCATCTCACTGACTCTGATTTGACTTTTTTTCCATTTTTTCATAACGAAATTTGCCATCTTACCCATTTTCAAGTTCACACTTCAGTAGCATTAATTAAATTCACAATGTCGTGTAACCATCATCACTGTTTCTACGACTTCTTCATCACCCCAAACAGAAACTCTGTAATGAGTTTGCTTTTTAATAAACTATATTAAGATAGGTTTTCACCCCCAGCAAGACAAAAAGTAACTTGTCTCATTTCACGTCCCTCTTAGCCTGCTCATACTTGCGCTCCTAGCATCCACATCAGAATCTATGGGGCTGGAATTTCAGATTGTTTTTACACCCAATTCTTTAGACTTTCTTAGTTTTCCGGGATCTCTGTTCTCTAGTGTTACCTGCAACCCGTCTTCCTCTCTCTTTTACTTCCTTTTTTATCTACAAATACAGCCTCAACTAATTCTTTCAAGTACAGTCCGCGGGTAGGAGAATTTCTAAGCATGTTCAAAAATATCCTTAGCTTTCACTCATGACTGCGACTTTGGGAAGAGAATTCTAGGTTTAAGATAATCTTGTCTCACAATTTGGAACATCTTATTTCATTGTTCACTGCACCTAATATTTCTAAATTAAAACCTGATGACAATCTAATTAGCAAAAATAATTCCTTTTCAAGAGGGGCACAGGTTACTAACACTTGTAGTTCACACGGCCCTTTTAAATATATCTCTCTTATCAGTCAGATTGTAGGTCTGCCTGTAATTTGTTCCTTTAGTCTCTACTTTAGCTCTTGTGTTTTGATTTTGTTAACTGTTTTCCAGAAGGCACACCTGTTAGTTGAGAAGAGAGTCCCCTCGCTGCCATGCCACAAAGGCACTCTCTTGTATGGCACACTCGTTTTCATCCAAGACTTACAAATATCTAGAAAGACAGTATCGTCACTTTTTTATAGATAAGGAAGCTGAGCCTCAAATAAATGAATGATTTTTCTCCAGGCTACTCAGCTACTAAGGGAAAAATCCAAGACTCAACTGCTTATTCTCTACTGAAGCAAAGAAGAAAGGAAGGAAGAAAGGAAAGGAGGAAGAGAGGGAGGGAGGGAGGGGGGAGAAACAGGGAGACAGGGACACAGGGAGGGAGGAAAGAGGGCAAAAGGGAGAAAAGATATGTATTTGGTTTTGTATAGAAGTACCACTGATAATATTCACTAATCCACTGTTCTAACTTTGAATGTTGTGTTAAATCTACTATTAAAATACAGGGGTGCCTGGGGGGCAGAGTCTGATGAGAGTCCTACTCTTGGTTTCAGCTCAGGTCATGATCTAAGGGTCATGAGATCAAGCCCCATCTGGCTCCACGCTGTGCTTGAGATTTTCTCTCCTTCTCCCTTTGCCCCTCCCCATGCTTGTGCTCTCCCTCTCTCTAGAATAAATAAATAAATCTTTTAAAAAATCTATTATTAAAATACATACTCATACAACAAGAAAAGAAACCTAAGAAATAAAAAGAAAAGATAAAAAAATTTAAGCCAGAGGAGAGGCTAAGGAAGTGATTTGAAATGAATACGCTCTGGAAAAGATTCTCATCTACCTCCTTACAAATGGGGCACCTCAGTCACACAGGGTGGCTGCCCTTTTCTGAAAGCTGCCAGATACCTCAAAGGCAAAGTGAAGAGAAAGAGCCTGATGTACGTGCTGAAAATTCAAATCAGTGTTCAGATCAAGGTAGCACTCTGGTTTTAGGACAAGTTAAAGGGCACCTGGGTGGCTCAGTCGTTAAACGGCTGCTTTCGGCTCAGGTCATGATACCCAGGTGCTGGGATCGAGCCCTGCATCAGGCTCCCTGCTCATCAGGGAGAGTCTGCTTCTCACTCTCACTCTCCCCCTTTCCCTACTCATGCTCTGTATCTCATTCTCTCTCAAATAAATTTTAAAACTTAAAAATCTTTAAAAAGAAAAAAAGACAAAAGAACTCCATCATAGGCTGCTTTTAAAGACCAAATGACTAGAACAAGAACTCCCTGGTACAGCAAAGCGACATGCTGTCAGTGAGTGTGCTTAGGAGAGACATATGTTGCCAAAAACAGTGCAAATCCTTCCTTTTCTTTAAGATAATTTTTTTTTTTTTAAACTGACAAGGTAACAAGGGAAAATATGAGACAAGTTTGAAGTCAGGATCTTATTTTCTGTGGAGCCTTATTTATTTCAAGAAATCTGTATTATTAAACGGAGCCTCCATCTCAGTAATGGTCTCCTACGGGAGGTGATTCAGACTAGTCCTTCCATGCATAAGTTCTGGAGTCTGAAAGACGTGAATCCAAGTCCCAGCTCATCGTGTACCATAGGTGAGACCTCTGCCAAGCTATACAACTTCTTGGAATCTATTTCCTCAAAATAGTTCATAAGGCTGATGAGAAGATTAAGTAAAATAGTGCATCTAAAGCACCACAGAGAGCCTAGAGCATATTAAAACCGTCATATTAAATTTTAAAAGAGTGGGAGGGGGAGTAGCTAAGCCCAGAATTAGTTTCCAATATGAAAGCACACTGATGAAGATCAATACTGTCAACAAGACGAAGTAAAAACAAACACAGACACACACAAAAAAATAAAAACAAAAACACAAACAAAGAACCAGAGACAGAAAAACAAGACTAAGTAAAATGTATCAAGGTTTTCTTTGTCTTACCAAAAAGGAAAAAAAAAAAAAAGGCAACAATAAAAAAATAAATACAGAAGACACTGAAGGTCATGATTTTCAGTTTGTTCTCCAGCCATTATTTTTCTCTAACTACTTCTTTTCTGAATTAAAGTATTTCAAGGTCAAAGTAGAGCAGAAAGGGAAGCAGTAGAAAACAGAAGGTAGGAGCTAGAAAAACCAATCGGAAAGGCACAGCACCATTTACATCACAATATCAGCAAGGACCGCCACGCGGTGTCCAAGCTCCAGCAGTGCTGAGTATGAGTCTTCCCTCCACGTGACACCGTACAGAACACACAGAATGCGCCAGACAGTGGGGAGGAGCACACCCCATAGTTTGCTTCTAGATGCCACTGCTCCCACACTAGGTTAAGTGGCTGGGTACCAACCAAAGAAACCAAACCATCAGTTCTCTACCGAAGTTATAATGAATAATAATATCCTTGAAGGTGATACAGGGTCCTTCAGCCACGGCTGTTGTGGTGTGATTTTCAGATTCCCTGTCCTAGGTCATTCATGGTCCATGGTCATTTTCTGGACCCAGAAATAATGGTTCTGCCTACCACCACCCCAAGTTGGAGTGAAAAAATGCCAAAGCACCAGGCTGGGTATAAAACCAACATCCTTCCTAGTGTTTAACCTTGGGTGGTCTTAACAAGTTATGTACACTTTCTGTTCCTATAAAAGGATGTTCCATTTTTAGAGCATTCTGAGGTACGAGAATCAGTTATAACTTCAAAAGGGAAGAAAATTTCACAGATGTATTTAACAAATGTGAAAACTGGGGGAGGGTGTACCTAAACACAAAATGGCTTTTGGTGGGGTTAGGGGAAGAACAGGCAAGTACAGGAGGAGGGTCAGAGGGAGAGGGAGAGAGCGAATCCTGAAGCAGACTCCCACTGAGTGTGAAGTCTAAGCCAGGGGCTTGATCCCAGGACCCTGAGATCATGATCTGAGCTGATATCAGACACTTAACCCACTGAGCCACCCAGGTGCCCCCAGAAATGGCTCTTAAAAAACAAAAGACAACTGGGGCACCTGGGCGGCTCAGTGGGTTAATGCCTCTGCCTACAGCTCAGGTCATGATCCCAGGGTCCTGGATACAAGCCCCTCATTGGGCTCTCTGCTCGGTAGGGAGCCTGCTTCCCCCTCTCTCTCAGCCTGCCTCTCTGCCTACTTGTGATCCCTCTCTCTGTCAGATAAATAATTAAAAAAAAAAAAAGACAGACAGACAGACAGACAAAAGTACCAAACATCTGAAATCAAGAGAGATATTTTGGGGACCTGAACTTTTGCCCTGTGCATGAGGAAACCTGAAAGGTCTTCATGGATTCCAGCCTCTCTCTGGTCAACCACCAATGCATGATGTGCCCCTATAAGAAGCATGAGTTTCTCCAAGCCTAATTTCCTTCGTGTAGATCTGCCCAAGACCACACAGGGTTCTTATAAGGGATCAAATATGACAATAGTGTGTTGGTCCCCATACCAGCAGCATCAGCAACCTGGGAACTTCAAAACCCAGTCTTGAACCCCATCCCTAACATGCCAAATCAGAAACCCCAACAATCTATAATTCTGATACAGCCTAAAGTCTGAGAACCACTGCAAAAACATATGTTAAAACAACCAGAAAACCTTAAAACACTAAATATTAAGTTGTTATTATGTAAAAATTAAGGATGTAACATTTATTTTAAGATTTTAAGGACTTTCATTTACACATAACTAGACATAGATAAGGGTGAGCATGCACACGTGTGTGTGTTACACCCAGATCCACATTCCATCCATTTCTTTAGCAAATGGTACTATAAAATAAAATGGAACATAAAATTATGGCATCTATCAGAATTAAAATATATTATTATGTGAGCATAACTTTCAAAGGACTGGGGCAAATAAATCAAATTAATAATTATTCTTTAAAAAGAATAAATATTAGACTGCATTGATTTAAATAATTATTATTAAATAGAAATTTCAGATTCCCCTCTCTTGGGGAGAGGAGAAAAACAAATCTTACTGGGATCTTTACATTTCTTGGCAAAAGTAAAGCATTCATTGCTTTTGAAAAGGTAAAATGTGAAACCAAAATAGAGAGAATGTAGTTGGTGGTTGCAAAGGACACATACCAACAGACAATATTGGGCTTTATTTAATGAAATCATTATAGAAAGTCTTTCAGTTCCCACAAGTCTAACTAAATTAAGCACAAAGTATGCTTTTAGCAACTGGAAGGTAGTATTTGGATTATTGTTTCATTCTACACTCTAGTTAAGTCCAGTAAAAACATTACACAAGAATATCCCTTATTAGAAATATTTGCAGTTTATATTTAAGTTCATAGCTCATTTATTACCTCCAGCAAAGGGAATCCACAGTGGACCTCTGACACACTGCAGATGACCTGAAAGTCACTTTGCTAACAGTACAGACGGGTCTGATGGAAAAGGGAGGAAGAAGAGATATGAAGAACTAATTTGACATTTAAAAAACAGTAAGATCAGGCACTCCTGGGTGGCTCAGTCAGGGAAACGTCTGCCTTCAGCTTAAGGAATGATCCCAGATTCCTGGGATTGAGTCTCAGGCTCCCTGCTCAGCAGAGAGTCTGCTTCTCTCTCTCCATCTGCCTCTCCCCCTGCTCATGCTCTCATCGCTCTCATATAAAATCTTTCAAAAAAAAAAAAAATCTGTAACTAGAACCCTGCAGGCTTCTACATGCACTCTCTGCTAGCTCCCTAGCTTTTCACGCCTGAAATGTCCTACTCTATATCTGCCCGGGGAGAGCTCCAGTCTTTCATCCCTGATGACATCCTCACCTCTCCTGAAAGAGTGGCAAAAATCTGGATCAAAAAAGACATCGGGGGGAGCCTGGAGGGCTCAGCCCGTTAAGCATCTGACTCCTGATTTTAGCTCAGGTCATGATCTCAGGGTGGGGGATGGAGCCCCGAGTCCTGCTCCCTGCTCAGCAAGGAGTCTGCTTCTCTCTCTCTCTCTTCATCTCCCTCTGCTCTTCCCTGTAGTACTGCTCATTCTCTCTCTCTCACTCTGTAAATTAAATAAATTTTTTTTAAAAAGGCATCATGGGTGCTTGGGTGGCTCAGCTGGTTGAGTGTCCAAGTCTTGATTTTAGTTCAGGTCATGATCTCAGGGTTCTGGGATCAAGCACTGCCTCAGGCTCCTTGCTCACCATGAAGTCTGTTTGGGATTCTCTCTCTCCTTCTCCCTCTGCTCCTAACCTCTCTCCTCCTACTCCCGCACACACACTCACTCTTCTCTAAAAAAATAAAAAATAATTTAAAAAATAAAAGACATCAAACTGTTATACATATATAATACTGTCATCTCCTGGGAATTCTTTGGCCCATGTGAAGTGTGAGTCCCAGGGCAGCAGCAGAAGTAAAGTCTATGCTTCTGTTCAGGTGACATAAGGGCCTTGTGTAATGTGAAATTCATGATAGTAAATAACATAATGGTTTTAAAAATATAAAAAAAAATGTAATGAGTGGAATGTCATTATCAAACAAGCAAACAAAAAAAGCTATACTTTGAAATAGAGTTCAATTATAGTTAGATTTCCTTCCAAGTCCGACGGCAGTCCAAGAGTGCTAGCCCACAGAATGCAATGTGCCACTGGGCCTCTGTGAGTCAGTGAGCTTTCAAAATTTCTTCTAAATTTTACCTTCTGTGGTTCAGACATTCCCTGTTTTAACAAATAATACTTCTCACTAATTTATTACTCTGTAGGTCACTAAGTACACGATCACATAGCTCAACAGCAGGTTGAGAAGCTCTGTGAAAACTCTGATTAGGCTGTATTTTGAAACAAAGGATTCAGAGCCTTTGTCAATTTCAGCTGTTGCACTGGTTGGCTGCCTCTGATGATGGGCCACTTTTTACCTTGAAAGAATGAAGACGGCTTTCCTAGAGAATTATAGCATACAGAGGACACTACTGTCTTAAAGGGTAGCAAAAATAAGTTTTATTGTCACTTCTGTATTTTTAAAAAGCCTCTCTTTTAGAAATATCGCAAATATTTTAAAAGTCATTAATTTCATATCTTTTATAGGCCAGAAGTTCTCACATCTTTGGCAGTTCTTCAGGCCTGGATAGGGCGCTCTTTGTCCAGATTTGCCCCTGACATGATCTCCTGGCTGTTCTGGCTATCCCGCTCTGAGTATCAATGCGTGTGCAGCACTATTCTTTTTTTTTTTTTTTAATTTATCTATTTGAGAAAGAGTGAGAACCTAAAGCAGACTCTGTGCTGAGCTCAAAGCCCAACGTGGGGCTTCATCCCAGGACCACGAGATCCTGACCTGAGCCAAAATCAAGTCAGATGCTTAATGGACTGAACCACCCAGGTGCCCTGCGGAACTATTAAATATTCTGAAAATCACTCCGGGGTAGAGGTAGTGAATTTTGTCTTTTTTTCTTCCATTGTGTAACTAAGATAGTAAATGTCCAGCTTCCAAGTGTTAAATTTAATTGCTAATCTGTTTGCATTTCTAGCTCTAATCCAAATTAGATAAATACAAAATCCACCATGAAAGAAAAACACAAATGGTACTCTTCACAGTCAGTAACCAGGGTATTACTGCTTGGCGAACAATTATTAAAAATTGTTTTAAAAATTATACAGGTAAATTTATGGAGATAATTATAGAATTATACAACAAGTTCTTACAAAGTATGTGTTCTTTAAAAATTTTATTGCACACGACTCTTTTTTTTTTTTTTTTAATAACAGAAAGGTAGACTCCTGCATGCAGGCATGATCTCGGGGTCCTGGAATCAAGCCCCACATTGGGCTCCCTGCTCAGTGGGGAGCGTGCTTCTCCCTCTCCCTCTGCCCTGCCCCCTGATGATGCTCTCTCTCGGTCACTCTCTCTCTCTCAGTAAATAAAATCTTTTTAAAAAGTGGCCAGGACTTATTTGTTTAAAAAAAAAAGAGTTTGCATATTATAAGATTTACAACCTTCCCACCAATGAAAGCTTCACAAAGGAATATTCATACAGCAGCGGCAGTGGCATTACCAACCAAGACAGTCATTAAGGGCTTGTCATCTCGGTCCAACAATGCCCCTGGCACTTCTAAATTATTAGATCTTAGTCTACAGCTTTGAATGCTGCAACAGCAAGATAAAACAGAGAAATAAATGACCGGGGTGAATAATCAAAGGTCACAATTCCCAGCAAAAGTTCAGAATTTTCTAGTTTCACCTATCTGGTAGTATCAAACTATACGAAGACACTGTCTTGACTAGACTGAATAAATAAAAAGATGAAATTAAGTGAAACAAATGAAAAGACTAAGAGTCACAGGGCTTCTTTAAAAAGACCATAATTAACTAACAGGCATTAGAGGGCTTTTTTTTTAACTTAAAACTTTTTAATTAACTGTTTTCAGAGTTAGAAGAACTGTCATTGGGCTTAGTGCTACATTTAATCTGGGACTGGGCCCCAAGCTGCACTCTCCGAGAGCAGCGGTGCTGGGCACAGATCCTGCTGCAAAGCCAGGGAATGGGAATGGGGCTCAGAGAATGCAACCCCGAGGGAGCAGGAGACCTCAGCTCTCTCTCCTGGAATGCACCCCAGCACTGAGCACTGGGCGTGTGAATAGGAAGGTAATCACTAAACAGATCACTATATCTGTGTGTGAAATTACTCCCCCTCAAGTGCGCTAGTCAGGGGGCTCTGGATGTAAGCAACACAAACAACCCCGCTAATTTAAGCTTAAAAAAAAGAGAAAGTATTGACTCTAAGGGACCAGAGCAGGTGCAGGGCCCTGGGTGGTGGAAAGTACTGGAGAGTCCTTCCCTTCCCATTGTTCACGTTTGCACTATGTCACACAGCGCAGGGATTCAGGAAAGCACGTCTGACAGGCTGGCTTGGGTTGCATGTTCACCAGGGGATCTCATCACCGACAACTACACCACGCTTGGATCCAGAGATGAAGGAGGAGGCACGCGAAGCGAACGTGGGGCGCTCTTCCGAGAAGGGAGAAGTGCAGATGCACGGCAGGCATGAGCTCACGGACGCCCTGACGGGGAAGGAGCAGCGGGTGGGAATAACAAACCAATCTCCAGGCATGTTCCTTGTCATCTATCTGTTCCGAAAGTCCAAACAGTCTTGGGAGGTGGACAGCAGAGCCCCATCTGATTACAGGTGGAACTAAAGTTCGTGGAATTTCAGTTACTTAGCTAAGGTCACGTGGAATCAAACCTAGGCCTTACATTCTCTTTGCCTTTTCACAGACATGAAAGTTTCTTACCCCGGTGTCAAGATGTGAGACATTAAATCCACGTAGAGTCTCAGAAATGCAAACACGGTAACCAACAGTACCTGAAGATAAGGATTTCTTGCCTTCATATTACCCAGGTTTTTTCACATAATATATACAGAATCCTTTTCATTCCATGAAAATGTTATTCACTTATATATAAACCTGCAACTTCTATGGCCAATGACAATATACAGATACCAAGATAACAAATACAATCCTCAGGAACAGGTTATTGAAACTGCTCACCTCTCTATCGGCTCAGAACGCCCCCTCACTAGCTCTATCAGGACACATATATGGTACTGGCAACAAGGGATCCCAGATCAGAATACGGACACATTGGGCAAAAATCAATAATCCCTCATGGCAAATCGTCCTCCCTACTAACAAGGGGCCAGAAGCAGGAGCATGTTTTAAACCAGTGCAATCCCAGCATTTTTCCACTCTACAGAAAATGTGGGTTCATCTCTACATCAGCTGAAGCACACACATGCAATTCACGTTATTATTTGGGTCACTATATCCATAACCTAAGCAGATGGTATGTGCGTTTTATGTGAAGTATTTAATTAGGCCATTGGGAATGTGGTTGTACCAGCTGTTATGGCCTGCTGACCTTGGTAAAGGAGGAGACATCAGCAAAATGAGGATGACCATGTTCAGACAAGTCCAAGAAATGGAGCCTGTTGATGAAAACATCAGCTACTCCACTTGGCCACAACAAAGGCAATAAATGTTAGCCCAAGCACAGCAATCTGGCTCCCATCACTCACCATCAGGCCCTCTGGGTTTATTAAGAACTATTTTTTTTAAGGATTTTATCTATTTCTCAGAGACAGAGAGCGAGAGCACGCACGCACGAGACAGCACGAGTTGAACGAGTGGCCAGAGAGGGAGAACCAGGATCCATGCTGAGCAGGGAGCCCGATGCGTGACTCAGTCCCAGGACCCTGGGATCATGACCTGAGCAGAAGGCAGATGCTTACCAACTGAGCCACCCAGGCACCCCTGTTAAGAACTATTTTTAAATGATTTACACTGATACATATAAAGGAAAAACTCGGAACTATGTACTTCAAAATAATAATAATGCCTCTCATGCATCCCTCTCACGCTCAAGCTTTCTCTTTCACAGAAATAAATAATTTATTTTAAAAAATGCTTCTTATTTCTAAGTGATGAACTTGTGGGTGAGTCTTATTCTCTTTTTCTATGTATTTTTATGATGCAAGTATTTAATTTAAAAAAAAACAATGACTTCTACCCAAATATGTCTTTTCATATAGTACCCAAGTTCCTAAAACACTGCCTTAAGAATCCACTTTTGGTTATTAAAAACAAAAATAAAAACCCTCTATCCTTTCTCATTTACACTTGGGCAATTTTTCACTTTTCACAGCCAACCTCCCCAACTGGCCTACAAAGCCCTCTAGCATCTTAGTGCTGGATTCTTCTTCCAGGTCAAGTCAGGGGACTCCTATTGCTGCAAACCCCAGGCTGGGCCTCCGAACCGCCCACAAGAGATCAGTGGAACTACGTGAATGCCTCACCTTTCCTCAGAGGCTCTTGCACTCTTCCTCTGACCCCTTCCATCTCGTCAACCAAACCATGGAGACGTGAAGCATCAAATCCACACAGTCTCAGAAATGCAAGTCTTCCTTGAAAACACAGTTCTTTATAACAAGGACTATCTGCCCTCTCTAACAAAATAGAGTCAATATCCCCTTCCATTCACGAGAGAGAATAAAAGTACATTAACTTGTTTACATAGAAACGAAAAGTTTCTGCAACTAACGATACAATATGGTGACAAATCAGAACTCATCTCTCCTCAAAGACTTCACCAAGAAAAGAAAGGTTAGAAATTAGTAACACCCTCAATTTCCTGCCTTTTCCCCCAGTGAATCCCCTGGGGCTATCTCCCAGTTATATATTATATATATTATATTATATATATAAATTACTTATATATAATATATATATTATATATAAATATAAATTACTCAGTTACAGTAATTCAATAAACATTCATTGAACTTCGGACTAGATGTCCGTAAGAGGCTGGGGAGGTTTCCAGGCAACAGAGTTATCTGCCTTCACAGGCCAATGGTCTCTGTTACCTCAGTCACCCTGTCCTCATCCTGGCCCGTGCTCCCCTATATGAATAAACTTGTGCTGCCACAACAAAAAACCACAGCCTGTTTCTGGCTTACATGACAGAAATGTCTTTTCTCAAGTGTTTCACATCATTCAGCATCAGGGAAATACAAATCAAAACCACAATGAGATACCACCTCACACCAGTCAAAATGGCTAAAATTAACAAGCCAGGAAACGACAGATGCTGGCGAGGATGTGGGGAAAGGGGAGCCCTCCTACACTGTTGGTGGGAATGCAAGCTGGTGCAGCCGCTCTGGAAAACAGCATGGAAAGTTGAAAATAGAGCCACCCTACAACCCAGCAATCTCACTACTGGGTATTTACCCTAAAGATAAAAATGTAGTGGTCTGAAGGGGCACATGCACCTGAATGTTTATAGCAGCAATGTCCACAATAGCCAAACTATGGAAAGAACCTAGATGTGCATCAACAGATGAATGGATAAAGAAGATGTGGTATATATACACAATGAAATACTATGCAGCCATCAAAAGAAATGAAATCTTGCCATTTGTAATGACGTAGATGGAACTAGAGGGTATTATGCTGAGCGAAATAAGTCAATCAGAGAAAGACAATTACCATATGATCTCCCTGATATGAGGAATTTGAGAGGTAACGTGGAGGACTTGGGTGAAAAAATGGAACAAGATGCGATCAGGAGCGGGGAGACAAACCATAAGGGACTCTTAATCTCAGAAAACAAACTGAGGGTTGCCGCGGGGAGGGGAGTAGGGAGAGGGTGTTTGGGTTATGGACATTGGGGAGCGTATGTGCTATGGTGAGTGCTGTGAGGTATATAAGCCTGATGATTCACAGACCTATACCCCTGGGGCTAATAATACATCAGATGTTAATAAAAAAATAAAAATTTTTAAAAAAGGGTATTTTCTCTCAGATCTGGGGGCTGGGAAGACGAAAATCGTGGTGTGGGCAGGGCTGGTGTGTCCTAAGACCTCTCTGCTTGGCTTGTGGACAGCTATCTTGTCACTGTCCTCACATGGTCCTGTGGGGGGAAGGTCGTGTGTGTGTGTGTGTGTGTGCACACACATGTTCAATGTCTGTCTTCAATAAGGTCACCAGTCATAGCAGATTAGCATGCTACCCTAAAGGCCCCCTTTTAACTCAATCACTTCTTTACAGACCTTATCTCCAAACAGATTCACATTCTGAAACAAATGGAGGTTGAGATTTCAACATACGAATTTTATAAGAACACAGAGTACACCTGCCACCCGTCCTCCTACAGGTCCAGTCTCTTACTTGGTCCTGGCTACTTGGCTTCAGTAACTAACACTCTCAAATCTTTCTCATATTTAAAACATCAGCAAGCTTTCTTAGTCCTTATCTTCCCCAGGTTCCATCTGGCTGCTTTCCTTAAAGGCAAGATGTGAAAATAGCCTGAACCAGGAGTCTCCAACTCTGATTAAAAGGGCAGACCATTCATGGGGCCAGTCTCATCTAAAGGGAGAAAGGCAGAAGCCATGGGCCACTGCTGGCTACCTGTACTTATGGACTTCAACAACCTCCACTTTTGACCTCCACCTTTTTAACTGATTCAGTTCTTCCCAGCTTATCCCTGAACTCAGGCAAAAGACCCTGCAAGCAAAGCATTCCCTGATGGGAACGGAGAGTCCCCCTCAAGCCTCCCCTGCCCACAAACAGCATTGTCAGGGCCTGTACCTCACTGCAGTCGAGCAGTCCTGAGTTGTGATCGCTCTTCCTAAACACATAGTTTTGGACAATTTGGAGCTTGCCTCAGTTTACCTCTTTATAATTAGGTAGATACAACTAACATCTTATCTTCACTTTAATTTCAAAAGGGAAACCACGTATTAGAATTACCATTTCAGCCAAGGTTCTCCTATCACACTTGGAAAACTGTCCTCATTTTATACTTGGTGTGGCATTCATAGTAAGAATCAGATTTTCTCCTGAAAATTTTACATGAAATATTCTTTTTTTTTTTCCTTAATAGAGAAAGAGAGAGATCACGCATGTGGGTGCAGAGGGGGAGGGAGAGGGACAAGCAGAGTCCAGGCTGAACACAAAGCCAACACGGGGCTCGATCTGAACCTGAAACCAAGAGTCAGACACTTAACAAACTGAGATACCCAGGCACCCCATGAAATCATATTCTTTAACTATTCCTAGGATAATTTCAACTACATATAAAAAGAATAGAAAAAAATAGAACATTCTAAAAAATACGTCTTTAAAAAACTAGAAGCAATGTAAACCTGAATGAATAAAAAGAAAAAAATTTAAAAATTAAATACATACCTAATTATATTTACCCCTTTTTTTATATTGGGGCATCCTGGAAATCTGAATTACGTGTACTTAAATGTTTAGATACTCTCAAAGAAATCAGACAACTATTGGTGACCTGAACTACTACTAAAAAAAAGGGGCACCTGGGAAGCTCAGTAGGTTAAGCGTCTACCTTCAGCTCAGGTCATGATCCTGGGGTCCTGGGATCAAGCCCTGCTATGACATATATATATAATATATATATGTATATATACATACATATGTATGTACATATATACACATATATAAAATAAAAAACAAAAGTACAGCCCAAATGATACATAACTATACACCAAAATGTATGAGAAAATTCTACACTGAAGTCAACATTCATCCATAAACCAACATGAAATTTTCTTTAAGAAAAGGAGTTCTGGGGACACCTGGGTGGCTCAGTTAGTTAAGCGGCTGCCTTCAGCTCAGGTCATGATTCCAGCATCCTGGGATCGAGTCCCACATCGGGCTCCTTGCTCGGCAGGGAGCCTGCTTCTCCCTCTGCCTCTGCCTGCCACTCTGTCTGCCTGTGCTCTCTCTCTCTCTCTCCCTCTCTCTCTGACAAATAAATAAATTTTTTAAAAATTTAAAAAAAAAAGAAAAGGAGTTCTGAAATATCTATAGAGAAAAAAACCCACATGAATTCTGTGGGTAAATGAACTAGCTGAATAAAATAAACAGGTATTTGGGTGTGCTGAAAGTCCCAATCAAGAAATAAATGGAGTTAGTATCATCTGGAAAATTCTAGTCCTTCAAAAAGCCACATAAAACCAACAGAGAAAAACAGTGTACAGAATTTGTATGCTTGAAAAAAAGGTTGCAAGTATTTTTTTCTCTTGTGACAAATGCAAAACAAGCAAAATCAATAACCAATTTTATTCTAGATTTTTATCCACCATAGTTCATAAGGACAATTTGGAATACTCCCTGAACTGAACCCCTAACTCAGCATCTTCTCAGACAAGTAAATCTGTCATTCTGACCAATACATAACTTACCGTATAGGGCAGCAAGAACACTTTATATTTAATGCTTTAATGAAACTTGGGAAAGGTTGGGAATACCTTAAAACCTTAGCTATTGTAGAAAAATTGTATCACATTTAAATATAGTTTTAGAAACTATCACTTAAGCTGATTTAAGAATGATAAAAAGCCAGATTTATGGTAATTGAACCCATACTAATTTTTTTTTTTAAGATTTTATTTATTTATTTGACAGACAGAGATGACAAGTAGGGAGAGAGGCAGGCAGAGAGAGAGGAAGGAAGCAGGCGCCCTGCTGAGCAGAGAGCCCGACGCGGGGCTCGATCCCAGAACCCCAGGATCATGACCCGAGCCGAAGGCAGAGGCCTTAACCCACTGAGCCACCCAGGCGCCCCTGAACCCACACTAATTTTTCAATTCACTTTTCAGAAATAGTGATTTGCCACAAGTGCTATCAGACCCAGAAGCTTCCTAAAAAACAAAACTGAGGTTCCCAAATACTTTGTTACTGGGCATTGGCCAGGAATGCCATCCTGTGCCACAGCACACACATCCATATCAGGACTTCAAATCACCTAAATGAAAAAGAGAGGTCACTTTATACAGATAACAGATACCAGACATAAAAATTACATTTTAATTGTTTGCTTTACCCCAGCTATTTAAGTAAGTATTTTACATGAAACATCCCAAAATCTGCATCCTGGGTATAAGTCATTCATACAATTACTCCTCTCTCTTAAATTACAGATTTCCACGAACCTGGGTGGCTCAGTCATTAAGTATCTGCCTTCAGTTCCGGTCATGATCCTGGGATCTTGGGATCCAGTTCTTCCCTGGGCTCCTTATTCAGTGGGGAGACAGCTTCTCCCTCTATCAGGCCCCCCCAACTAATTTTCTACCCCCTCTTCTCTCCCAAAATCAAAATTAATCAATCAATCAATCTTTTTTAAAAATTACAGATTTTCCTCAACTTATGATATGGTTACCGCCCAATAAACCCATCACAAGTTGAACATTTTATAAAACAAAAATACATTCAGTACACCGAACCTACCAAACAGCCTGTATCAGTCTAGCCTACCATTAATGTGCTTAGAACACTTAAGTCAGACTATAGGTGGGCAAAATCAAATAATACACAGAGCCTGGGGTACCTGGGTGGCTCAGTGGGAGGCTGAGGCTCAGCCTCTACCTTCGGCTCAGGTCATGATCTCAAGGTCCTGAGATAGAGCCCCGCATTGGGCACTCTGCTCAGCAGGGAGCCTGCTTCCTCCTCTCTCTCTGCCTGCCTCTCTGCCTGCTTGTGATCTCTCTCTCTGAGTCAAATAAATAAATAAAATCTTTAAAAGAAATAATACACAGAACCCATTTTAATAAGAATACTGTCAGGAAAGCAAAAACAAGGCTTCTATGGGGACAGAATGTTTTTAAGTGTGTAGGTTGTTGAACATCATGATGGCATGGCTGACAGCAGCTGTGCGCTGCGGCCTCTGCCCAGCATCGCAAGAAAGTATCGTGTTGCCTATTGTTAGCCTGGGAAAAGATCCAAATTCAAAATTCCAAATATGGTTTCTAATGACTTTCTTTGTCATTAAACAAGTGTCATAAAACAAGTGTATTACTTTCGCAGCATTGGAAGGTCAAAAAATCGTAAGCCAAACCATTGTTAAGTCCAGACATCTGTATTCTTCACCACATCAGATTCTATTATCTGTATGTTTCTCTTCCATATTTTCTTCCACTTGTTCCTACTTATCCTTGGCCCATGTTATTATGTGACCTGATTTTGTAAACCTCAAAATATCCCAGAGCTCTAAGATGGAACACCTAAGTATGTATCCTCTTATTTCCATCTAAAATTCACAATAAGGACTGGAAAAGTACAAGGAATTGGGAGCTACTAAATAAAGCCATTGGAAACAAACCATATTGGGGTGCTTGGGTGGCTGAGTCGGTTAACTGTCTGCCTTCGGCTCAGGTCATGATCCCAAGGTTCTGGGATCGAGCCCCACATCGGGCTCCCTGCTCAGCAGAAAGCCTGCTTCTCCCTCTCCCTCTGCCCACTTGTGCTCTCCTTCTATTTCTCTCTCAAATCAATAAATAAAATCTTAAAAAGAAAAAAAAGAAAGAAAGAAAGAAGAGGAGCAAACCATATCATATGAATGTGACCCAGGGAAAGGGCAGTAACGTTTATCAAGGACATTTATATGAAGAGCAGAAGCTGAAAGAGCATCCAAAGAAGAGTTGAGTATATAAAAAAATTTAAAAAGAAAAGAAAAAAGGGGCATCTGGGTGGCTCAGTTGGTTTAGCATTCTACTATTGGTTTCAGCTCAGGTCATGATCTAGGGTCCAGAGATCAAGCCCTGCGTCAGGCTCTGTGCTCAGAGTGGAGTTGGCTTGGGATTCACTCTCTCTCTCTCTCTCTCTCTGTTCCTCCTCCACTCATGCTCTTCTCTCTCTCTCTCTCTCTCTCTCTCTCCCTCTCTCAAAATAAATAAGTAAAATCTTAAAAAAGAAAGAAAGAAAGAAAAGAAAGATGTTCTGAAGTTTAGAAATTTATCATTATGAGACAAAAAACATATGTTTCACCTCTAAGTGGAAGGGAGACAAATAAATCACAGGCACGTGGTGCTAGCTGGGTTTGCTTAAGAAAAGGTCTGAGATTTGCCTTTTTGGGTTGACATCCTAACTGTACCTACTATTTGATCTCAAGTTGTCACAGGAACCCTATCAATAAGACACAGACAAGGACTGGAAAGTGCAGAGCTGGAATCAGTCCACTGTGGGGGTTGCTGCTTTGCATTAACTAGTCTGGTTAAATAAGATATGTAGACTACCTCTGGGGACACAGAAGCAGATGTGCATTCTCAAAATTTTAAAAAATGAAGAGTGACAGGAAAGAATCAGCCTCATTTTGGCTATGTCACACTGGGAGAAAGGGCTGGAAAATAAGTGGAAGGTGAGATGAGACCACAAACACTCCTTTGGCTTAACACAGGAAGGAAGGTCTAACTGGTCAGGAGAGGAAAGGGAAGCCCCATATCTGTCTGTTTAAATTTTGAAGACTGCTTACGTCTTTCTTTATGGAAAGATGACTACAGAGAAAGCAAACCACGAGCCTATGAAGACCATGAGGCACATTCTTCTGCAGGCACTCAGGACGTCACCTGAAAGGGACTCACCATTGTCATTACCTGTGACTATGTCAAGAAGATTTCTGCTTTGCATTCTCAGTGATATATAAAAAACATGGCTCCGAAAAGAACAAAAGCCAGGGATGAATATGATTTGCAAAGTCAACAGGTTAGGTTGTACAGGAAAATGGCTATGATTTTACAACAATAAATGGAAGTTTGAAATTCACATCCAAAGCAATAAAAGCAAAAAGGACAATACAGAAAATCAATCCTGAAGAGAAGACAGCAAATCAGAGAAATTCTCCAGCTCATTAGAACCAAGGTCAGCAAACTACACCCTGAAAGTCAAATCTGGCCTGCCATCTGTTTTTTTAATATCCTGTGAGCTAAAAATGGTTTTTACAGACAAACACTTATAATCAATTAATGATAAGGAACTTTGAACCCCAATGAAGCAAAAGCTTCTCTCTCCCCCAAAGAATTATATTCTGTTCCTTAGATCTATATTACCCCCCCCAAAAAAACCCAACCCCCCCAAAAAACAAAACTCTACTCAATTATTATTATATTTTGAATTTCATCAATAAAAAATTTATAGAAATTTGTTTTCCCGTGTTATATAAATAGCTACATAATATCCTCAATTTTGCCTCTTAGTTCACAAAGCATAAAATGTTAATTATCTGGCTCTTTACAGAAAAAGCTTTTTGACCTTTGTTTTAGAGGAAAGAGAGTTACATGCTAGAGAAAAGAAAATGGCTATGGGTTCAGGAAGAAGAAATCCAACCAATGAATAATGGGTGTTTCAAAGGAGAATCAACAAAAATGGGAGTGATAACCAGAGATATAATTCAAATAACTTTTACTGATCTAAAGAAATAGCTAAATCTGATATCAAAGGGAACTTCAGAACATTTGGCATAGGTAATTCAAAGAGACTCACACTTGGACAACCCTTAGTAAAATTTTTGAATTTTAAGGTTAAAGAAAAAAAATTCTAACAACACAAAGACAGGGTTGGGGCAAGAAGGGAAGGACAGGCTGCCCAGGAAGAAACAAAAACCAGATTGGCCTTGGACTTTCCCTCCGCAACAGTCAAACAATGGCATGGCAGAGACACTTTCACTTTTCTCTTGAAGAAAAACAAAATTGTGACTCAGGAATTTCATATTCGCATGCATTGATGTTTTATGCCTAAAGTCTTGAAGACACTCTTTCACATGTGCAAAAAGGTCCAGAAAATTGACCACCCTCCGAACTTTCTTAATAGTTGTCTGTGTGTATTTTCCCCCCAGGTCACAGAGGTAAGTCAGTAGGAGTGTAAGGTTGCAGAGCACAGACTCCGGTTAGAGACCGGAAATGACTCAGAGTCCTGGCTCCAGCAGGTTGGTAAGCATGGACAAATTATTTCAGCTCTAGGTGCCCCCAACTCCTCACCTGTACAGTGGACTCATTAATGGGACATACCTCGGAATGGCACAGAGAAGACTGAAGGTGAGTTAGCTCATCTAAAGGGCTGAGCGCAGGGCCGACAGCAGCACTAGGTAAATACTTGGTAAATGTCGGATGCTGCAGTTGCTGCAATGATTATCTCGCATGCTACCAGATGAAAAGAAACTGAGATCCAGAAAACTGGAAAATAATGAAGTATTAGAGCACTGATGATCAAAAACCATAGCGAAGGGGCACATGGGTGGTTCAATTTGTTAAATGACTGCCTTCGGCTCAGATCATGATCCCAGGGTCCTGGGATTGAGCCCCGCATCGGGCTATCTGTTCAGCAGGGAGCCTGCTTCCTCCTCTCTCTCTGCCTGCCCCTCTGCCTACTTGTGATCTCTGTCAAATAAATAAATAAAATCTTAAAAAAAAAAAAAAGTAAGAAAAAAAACAGCAAGGAAGCATTGAATGTAGAAAACAGGAAATCCTTATTAGCTGCAAAAATAAATGCAAATTATTTAAACTCTAACCAGTACAAAGAACTTAAAATAGTCGGAAGCAAAATGAAACAGAAATGTTAAAAATTAGAGAGTAGACAAAGAAATGTAAAATATAACCAGAACAAAAGCAGAGTTAACAAATTAAAATTAGGTAACATAAAAATCTGAGCAAAAACCAAGACCTTAGGGCAATTTATATTGATACCAATACTATAATGAAACAACTGGGAGCCTTTCATCCTTCAGTAATATAACCTCAAAATATGAAAATCAAAAGCTATTAGAAATGAGTAAGAGCAGGGGGCACCTGGGTGGCTCAGTGGGTTGGGGCCTCTGCCTTCAGCTCAGGTCGTGATCCCAGGGTCCTGGGATCGAGCCCGTTATCAGGCTCTCTGCTCAGTGGGGAGCCTGCTTCCCCCCCATCTCTGCCTTCCTCTCTGCCTACCTGTGATCTCTGTCTGTCAAATAAATAAATAAATAATCTTGTAAAAAAAAAAAAAAGAAATGAGTAAGAATAAAAACAAATCAAAGCAGAAGACTAGGAGACACGGCATTCAATCCACAATTATGGTTGTGGAAGATTTCACCTCCAAGACTGGATTATTAAGCACACCAACTCTGTATCCATTAAATAATAAAAAATGTCCATGAAAGAGTCTGAACAACTGATCATCCCTGAAACAAAAGACATAAATGGGCTATACTCTAAAAACCATAAAGTATTAAATGTAAATACAAAATTCCACCTATCAAAAACTCAAAAAGCACATCTATAATAACATATTTCTTAGAAAAATAACAAAAAGGAGCTCATAATGTAGGATATAGCCAACACTGTGCTTGTAATTCATACCCTTAAAGGCTTTTATTAAAAAGTTGTTGTTTTTTTTTTTAAAGAAAGGCAAATATATTAAACATTCAAATTATTAAGCACAGGGGCCTTAAGAAAATCGTGAGTTAAGAAACAACAGAATTCACACTGGAAGAGCCTGGGTGGCCCAGTCCGTCCAGCTCTCAGATTCGGCTCAGGTCATGATCTCAGGGACATGATCTCAGCGTAGAGCCCTGTGTCTGCACGCTCAGCAGGGAGACTTCTTGGGAGTGAGATTTTCTTACTCCCTCTCCCTACGCCCATCCCCGCCTGTTCTCTCTTCTCTTCTCTCTCTTCTCAAGTAAATAAATAAATAAATCTTTAAAAAAAAAAAAAAGCATGTACATTAAATAATGAAACAGGAAGCTAAGAACCCTCTTTACTACAGTGGTAAATACATTAGCGAAAAATCGAGATATACAGGCTTAACAAGAGAGAACTATATTAATTTTCGCATATGTTTCCAATAATATTTCTTTTGCTATAAAAGCCACATTTATAAATACTGTAGTGAAATGCAATAATGTCTTCAATGAAAAGTGAAAATGTGGCATATAAAATTATACATAAATAGCACTTGTGTGATAACAAAAAGAAAAAATACATAAACATAGAAAAACTGCAATTACATCTACAGCTTAAAACATGCTTAACAGGGCACCTGGGTGGCTCAGCTGGTTAATGGGCTGCTTTCGGCTCAGGTAATGATCCGGGAATCCCAGGATCGAGTCCCACATTGGGCTCCTTGCTTGGCAGGGAGTCTGCTTCTCCCTCTGACCGCTCCCCTCTCATGTTCTTTCTCTCATTCTCTCTCTCTCTCAAATAAATAAATAAAATAAAATCATTTTTTAAAAATGAATAACATTTATACAAATCTTTCTAGATTTTCCCAATTTTGTAAAATGGATATTCATTACCATTACAATCGAGGAGAAAATTGCAGTATTTTTAAACCAAATGAGTGCACGGTAGTAGAATGCAGCTCTCACTTATTTTTTTAATTGAAATATGAATGCCATATAACATTATATTGGTTTGATACTGGAATATATTGCAAAATGATCACCAGAGTTAAATCCAGTCAAACATCCATTAGTACACAGAGTTACTAAATATTTTTTCTTCTAACTACGACTTTTAAAATCTACTCTCTTAGCAACTTTCAAATATGCAGTACAATATTATTACCTATAGTAACTAGCTGGACATTAAACCTTCAGGACTGGGGTGCCTGGGTGACTCAGTGGGTTAAAGCCTCTGTCTTCGGCTCAGGTCATGATCTCTGGGTCCTGGGATCAAGCCCGACATCGGGCTCTCTGCTCCGCAGGGAAACTGCTTCCTCCTCTCTCTCTGCCTGCCTCTCTGCCTACTTGTGATCTCTGTCAAATAAATAAATAAAATCTAAAAAAAAATAAAAAATAAAAAATAAACCTTCAGGAGTTAGATATTTTATGCCCGGAAGTTTATACATTGGCCTCCCTTCACCCATTTCAACCATCCTCCATCCCCCACCTCTGGCAACCACCAAACTGTTCCTGTATCTTCACAGTTCTCACCATTCCCATTACTACACCATTAGTTCACATTTCTGTCTTAGGTACTATTAATTCTGCTTGTATATTCAGAAAAAATCTGAGACATTTTAAAAACTGCACAATGTAGGGGCACCAGGGTGGCTCAGTGGGTTAAGCGTCCGCCTTCAGCTCAGGTCATAATCCCAGGATCCTGGGATCCAGTCCTGCATCTGTCTCCTTGCTCAGACGGGAGCCTGCTTCTCCCTCTGCCTGCCATTCCCCCTGCTCGTGTTCTCTCTCTCTCTCTCTGACAAATAAAATCTTAAAAAAAAATAAGTGTTATTTTCAAGTCTTTTGAGATGAGTGATCAGTAACTGTCCTGTGCCTATTTAAGTCACTGCTGCATTTCAAACCACTGTCTCACTTCAAAGGCCCCGTTAAACCTGCACATTCCTCAGTGACACCAGCTCTCACAAAGAGCCACATAAGCAGGACGTCCCAGGTGACTGCAACACAGCTTGTTATTTTGTCCTTCAAGATGCCAAATGTAAAAATAAGCCCAGCTATTTGGGAGTTGTCATGTTTTATTAGAAAAATTATTATTTCCCTATAAATCTGTGATTTCTAAGTCTTTTTTTGTGTGTGTGTGATTTCTAAGTCTTAAGAGACCGGAAGCATTCTTAAATGTAATGTTGCCTATATCTTGGTATAATGGCTTTTCTCCTAGATGAGTATCTCTCTATGTGTATAAAAAAAATATGAACAAAAATCAATTTGGTATACAAAACTTCAGGTGACGAGGAACTCTTTAGACCCAACTATTCTATAGAATAAGATAATGCATTTTTGTTTTGGATCTACATGACAAAATAATTCCAGAATGATAGTTATCTTTGCTGCATATGCCAACTGAAAGCACAGTTATCTCTCTGCATGAACTTTTTGTTTCTGCAACGGAGCTGCTGTGAGAACCATCACAATGGCAGCAAATGAAACAAGGGGAGAATGAGGGGCCCCGCTGTCAGGAACAAGCCCAGGACTATCCCACTGACATCCTGTGAACTGCGTTGCCATGGGGCTGATGTCACAGCAAAATGTACATAGATAATATTAAGGTGAAATGAATCTAAACGTGTGGATGCTTCCTTTCTCACTAACACTACACTGATGATAGTTAAATATTCTAAACAGTTCATTTCAAAGGGATTATGACTCTTCTCTAATACTCAAAGTCATTTATGTCTTTCAACTTATTTGAAAGGTTCAGTAATAACTCCTCAAATATTCATTGCTTGTCATATTCCAAATACTGAATTCCTGGGTGCAAATACACAGGCCCTATTAGCACCAATGGAAGTTATGTATTTGCACCAAGGAAAGAACATACATCTAGGAACCTGTTCTCTGCTGCTTCTAGGCAATCATGGTGCATTTTCTCTTGTGGACAAAATTAAAAAATGCATTTTGCTATTTATGTGGAACCACTCAGGTGTTACAGGCACTTCTATAACATCCAAGAATGCATTAGCCATAACCAACTAAAGCCGTTTGGGCTCATCATCATTCAAGCTGAATTAATAATATTAAACAGCATGTGGGATGAGGGAAAACACAGTGCAGAGCAACATTCAAATCCCTTTCCACCCAAGCATAATTCATTTTGATCTTTACTACTTGATTCAGCTAAAGGTCAAACCATATATGATGGTTTAGATCCAGAAATATATTATTTTGCTGTGCAGTATGGTCTGAAATGAGGGCAACTAATTTAAAAATGTAAGCAATCTGGAAAACATAAATGAAATGAAAAATGTCTCCATTATGAAGTATATAAATTAAGTTCTGCTATTGATTACTGCCAACTTTTAAAATCTCCCCACTCATACTGGTAATGCTTTTAGTGTGACTTAATTTTCTTCCTGTTGTGCTGGTAACTTCAATGAACAAACACTCTGGTGAGGGACCAAAAAACAAGGTCAGAAATGTTAGTGATGATAAATGACAGACCTTAATAACTTTTGAGCAGTTTTAAATGTACAAGTCATCTATGAGTCATTTAGCTTGATAGATGAATAGTTAACGAGCTACATGAACTAATAAGAACCACGTGTTAGTCCATAGTGCTACATGGCATGAAGCCAAGATCCAAACATGGTCTAGTAAAGAACAAAACTGGGCACTGGAGCACATATAACTGGAGAAAGGAAAAATGAATCATCTTCTTAAAAGATTGTATGAACAAAGTTACTCATTAATTTATACAAATAATGTATAAGCACAAAAGGACTGGCCGGATTCACAACCAACAGACCACTGAAATGTTACCAGGTTTGGGATAGAAATAATTAGGTGACCAGTAGATTCAGGTGTTCACTTGTTCATTTGTGGGTTTTTTTGTTGTTTCCGTTTTCAATGAAAGGCAATGTGAAAATTTTAGTCTTTATTGCAGGCTGTCTGGATCAGGGCTTGTATACTTTATGGGTATATTCTCATTTTTTGCTTTTGGGTGAGTCACAAACAGCAACAGTGTGCTGCCTTCCAACATCCTCCTGGGGGACATCCACAGAGCCGGTTCTGGAAGGACCCCAAATTAGTCTAACCCTGTAGAATCAAAAGCACTTCTAATATAGAGAGACTTAAGAATCAAGCCAAAGGGGGCACCTCGGTAACTCAGTCAGTTAAGCATTCAACTCTCAGTTTAGGCTCAGGTCATGATCAGGTCCTGAGATGGAAGCCCGGCACCTGGCTCTGAGCTCAGCGGGGAGTCTGCTTCTCTTCCTCTCCCTCTGCCCCTTGCCAGCTTGTGCTCTCAATCTCTAAAATAAATAAATAAATTCTTAAAAGAAAAAAGAATCAAGCTAAAAGAGGCACAGATTGAAGAAAGAGTAGTTTCCCCATTACTGAAGTAAAACTCACAAGCATCATCTTGCCTGGTAACAGTGAAGAAATCTTCACTAATCCATCCACTTGACTATTTCTCAAGAGGGGTCCTCCTACCACTGGTATATCACAATTACCCAGGCAGCTTATTAAAAAAACATATATTTTTTTTAACCAAGAAACAGATTCTTTTTTTTTTTTTTTAAGATTTTATTTACTTATTTGACAGACAGAGATCACAAGCAGGCAGAGAGAGAGGAGAAAGCAGGCTCCCCACGAAGCAGAGAGCCCGATGCGGGGCTCGATCCCAGGACTCTGGGATCATGACCACTCAGCCACCCAGGCGCCCCAAAAAAACATATTCTTATATTACCTTCCAGGTCTCAGGTAATAAGACCACCAGGAGTGGGATTGGGAAAGTCTTTCAACAAGCTGCCCAGGAGATTCTCATGTGCCCTAAAGCCGGAGAGCAATGGTCCTGGGAGGAAAGCCCAAAGTGCTCTTCCTGACACAGCATTTGCACCTGCTGCTGCTAGCCCCTCTCATTTCCTACATCAAACCGACGGTGCACATGTCAGCCATACGAGAGACACCAGGCTCTTAAAAGCACCATGAATGACTGGATAAATGCATGAATGGGTAAGTCCATAGTATTTCTGAAAGAAAACAGGAACTCCGATTCCATTGGAGTTGGCACTACAAATCCATTCACAGCTCTCTAAAAACCCCAACAGTGTTCCAAATTTTTCAGTCTATATATCTGACACTCTGGTCTGAGCTTCTCAAATATTAATCACAGTAAACTGTAGAAAAAGAGGAAATGCAAGGCTGTAATTCTGGTTTCTCAGAAACCTCACAATGCTGTACTGCATTCTACCCTGCATGGCGCGCTGGCAGACACCGCCACTGTCCCAAGCACATCTGCTGGGAAAGTCGTTGCTTAGCAACCGCAATCAATGCGGTATTTCCTCTTTACCATTTTCCTAAAGATTGAGACACTGCTCCAAGGTATTATTTTCAAATACCTTCTGTTTCACTGACCAAATACGTTTGTTAATATTTCTATTATGAAAAAAAAAAAATCAGGAACCAAATCAGCATGAGAATTCAAGAGAAGAGAACGAGGGGTCAGTATAACACAGGGTGCTTTGGGATTTATTTGATGAAGAAAAATTCTTTGACAGCTCATTGACTTTATTTGCTAGACCCTTTCATTCTGCCATTTTAGAAGTGATTTCTGCTAGCTCATGGGAGATGAAAGCCATTAGCATGAATTATCATTCTAAATGCAGATCCACAAGGTACTGCCATAACACTAAAAGCAAAGAATTTTCAGAATCTGGTTTAATACACATCTCACATCTCTGTCACAGCTAGTGTCTTGGTTACCTTCTTACTAACCACTAGCAGCATTTTCTAACATCGTTCCACTGATAATACAAATCTTTCTGATGGGCAATGCTTACCATCTAAACGATGTGCTACTTCGGATATAATTTACAAGCTAAACTACACACAACACTAACACTGACTTTGGAGGCGCAGATAAGAATTTTTATTTCAAATACATCAATATATCCTACCAATGAATGGAATTTTCACACAAAAACAAGAATGAGGGCCCAAGCACTTTATGTGATGCTTTCCAATAAAAAGAGTTGATATTTGTTTAAGTATATACACAGATGTGTTAGTCAGTGATGGAACCCATTTGGGTAGATATTATTTGATAATTATTTTCCACATTATTGAGCACCTACTATGTACAAATCTCTATGGGCAGCATAAAGATGAGTAAAATGCGATCCCTATACAAACCACTAGAAACAGTCACATCAATAGTAATACAGAAGAATATGGACATTACCTCAGGTATTTCTTTAGTTACAACAAATGCCCCGGTTAATATCTGGGTTTATTTCTGCAACACAGATTAGATGAATAAGTCATAGTCCAAAGCCTTTATTTCTTACGGTAACATTCAGTATTGGTAAGAATGTGGCAAGACAGAAATACCACCAGGAACTATAATAGGTATCAGGCCAGTAAAGTACATCAACATTTCTGAAAAATATTGGTCATATGTAATAAAACTATTTAAAATATGTGTATGTTGAATTTTGACATAGTAATTAAATATTGAAGAAATGATTTTATGGAATAATCAAAGATGCCAATAAAAGATATTTATTTCAGATGTATTTAAAACAGTAAATGCTTATACACCCAAATAGTAGAATGATTAAGTGAATAAGATACAGCCATGATGAATATTATTAAACTATTTTTCCAGAGTATTCTGTTAAGAGCTAGAGAGTATAATACTAAGCAAAATAAGTCAGTCAGGTAAAGACAAATACGTGATTTCAATCGTTTGTGGAATTAAGAAACAAAACAAACAAGCAAAGAAAAAAGAGAGAGAAAGAGTGGAGGGAGGGGCAGAGGAGAAGTAGAAAGAGAGAATCTCAAGCAGATTCTGTGCTGAGCAGGGAGCCAGACTCGAGTCTCAATCCCATGATGCATGTGATCATGACAGAGCAGAAACCTAGAGTCAGATACTCAACTGACTGAGCCCAACAAACTCCCCCAGAAATAGACTCTTAATGATAGAGAACAAACAGGTGGTTGCCAAAGGGGAGGTGAGTGGAGGAAAGGTGGAATAGGTAAAAGATTAACAGTACACTTATGATGATCACTGAGCAGTGTACAGAAGTGTTAAATCAGGGCGCCTGGGTGGCTCAGTGGGTTAAAGCCTCTGCCTTCTGCTCAGGTCATGATCCCAGGGTCCTGGGATTAAGCCCCGCATTGGGCTCTCTGCTCAGCAGGGAGCCTGCTTCTCCCTCTCTCTCTCTGCCTGCCTCTCCGCCTACTTGTGATCTCTGTCTGTCAAATAAATAAATAATATCTTAAAAAAAAAAAAAGAAGTGTTAAATCACTATGTTGTATACCTGACACTATTATAACATTTAGGATTAACTATACTAGAACTAAAATTAAAAACTTAATTTATGGGGCGCCTGGGTGGCTCAGTTGGTTAAGCATCTGCCTTTGGCTCAGGTCACGGTTCCCAGGGTCCTGGGATTGAGTCCCACATCAGGCTCCCTGCTCACTGGGGAGCCTACTTCTCTCGCTCCCTGCTACTCACCCTGCTTGTACTCTCTCAAATAAATAAATGAAATAAATAAATGAAATCTTAAATTTCAATAAATAAATGAAATCTCTGGGGCACCTGGGTGGCTCAGTTGTTGGGCCTCTTCCTTCGGCTCGGGTCATGGTCCCAAGGTCCTGGGATCAAGGCCTGCATCAGGCTCCCTGCCGAGCTTCTCCCTCTCCCTCTGCCCCTGCTTGTGTTCCCTCTCTTGCTCTCTCTCTCTCTGTATCAAATAAATAAATAAATCTTTTTTAAAAATGAATGAATAAATAAATAAATGATATCTTTAAAAAATGAATGAATCAATAAATGAATAATCAAATAAATGAAATCTTAAAAACTTAACTTATTTTTATAAGTATTTTATGAAAAGTATTTTATGAAGTATTTTATGGAGTATTTTATGAAAAGAAATAATTATTATAATGTTAAGAGGGAAAACAATGAATAAAATAACCAGAACACAAATGCACAGAAAACACAGCGAAGGAAAACATAATATTAAAAATTAGAGGTGATGCTTATTTCATTGCTTTGATTTTTCTATGTCTTCTTAAGTTTTTTATATTGGCTATCATGTATTTTGTAACCAGAAAAATGCCCTAATACATACATTAGAAACTTATTTGAATTTCTATTTACAGATTTTTAAATTCCATTTGAGAACTTCAGCCCCCAGAGGAAACCTGGGGGGCTCACTCAGTTAAGTGTTAGACTCTTGATTTCAGCTCGGGTCACAATCTCAGGATCCTGGGACTGAGCCCCAAGTCCAGCTCCGTGCTCAGCGGGGTGTCTGCTTGATATTCTCTCTCTCCCTCTCCCTCTGCCCCTCAGCCCTGCTCATGCTCTCTCTCTCTCTCTAAAATAAAAAAATAAATCTAATGAAAAAGAACTTCAGCCCTCACTGATCTCCTAAGCAATGACAACTTTTTGAGTGATAAAGTATTTAAGTTTCACAAGTATTTTTGGATCAACAATTTTGCAGTTCCATAAATATATGATAAACTTAGTCAATATTTTCAGAGGACAGTTACAATAAAAGCATATAACGTAGGCTACAGAAAATTATCTTTTTTTTAAAGGTTCATTTATTTATTTGAGAGAGCAAGTGGAGGAAGAGAAGATAGAGACTCTCCAGCAGACTTCCTGCTGAGCATGACAAGCGGGCTGGATCCCACAACCCATGAGATCATGACCTAAGCAAAAACCAAGACTCAAAGGCTTAACTGACTGAGGCACCCAGGTGCCCCATAAAGAAAATTATCTTTTATCTAACAATTCAGCAAATATGTACCAAGCACAGGGCATAAAAATAGACAGGATATTCTTGGGATACTGGGGATACATTTCAGTGACTTACTTTCCTATGGTGATCTTCCAGAAGACACAGGGCCCCCAGGCACAGCATTTATCTTGTATCAGAATTCACCATATGAACACAAAAGAAGTTCTGAGTACTGTCTGAGGCAGGTGATTATGGCATCTACAACTGCTAACTGCCCCCCACCCCACACCCTGATCATCAGTGAGCCTAAAGCGTCAGGGACGCAGAGAAATAAATAAAGAGAACCCGGTCAACAGAAATTAGTATTTCTATAAATCTTCCTATAAACTTCATATTATACCCACACACACAATATATTCTTTTTCTCAGTGACTATGGGTGCTGACAAAAGCACATTTCTTAAGCCTAAGAACTGAGGGCAGACTTTCTGTCTTTACACCATCAGAGAATATGTTAACACCTCCAATATCAAAGAAGGAAACTGGAGTTTTAAATCATGAAGTATCTTAACTGGAGTCACTCAGCTAATGCGCAAGAAGACAAAACTCAAGCCAAGGTCAATTTACCTCTTTAAAAAGTCTGTAAGATGTATCCATTTCCAAGGAGCAACATGGCCAAGAAAGGGAAGCAGAAATTAGCAAGATGTCCTAGGGTCCCACACTCCCCAGCCTGCTGGAACAGGGCAGTGGGACAGGCCGCTTTCTGCCACACCCGCCCCATTCACTGTGTTTCTGCACCAGGATAGTGGCCCTATTCCAAGCCAAGATTAATCACACCCTGATGCTCCCCTCCCTGGCTCCACCCTCCCTACCAGCTTGATGATCTCCCCATGACCCCTGGGACCATCAAAATATTTGTAGTGACCATTGGCTTTAAAGAAAGCCTAGTTTTCAATTCCTCCTGTCCTGCCCCTTTCCTTTCAGGATGTGCCTTTCAGAGGCACAGGGGCTCTCCTGTCTTATAATCTCTTCTGAACTCCTGCTCTCAAGAGCATGGCTGGCTCCCATCAACTGCCTGATCTGCAGATTCTCTTACCAAAAAAATGCCCTTTCAACACCAGGAGGCAAAAGATAGTTAACTGGTCATGGTTTAACCTTCTAGGTACTGAAGTAAACGTGTCCTCTCTTTCTCCCCACCCTCTATAATCAATCAGACTTTCTTTTATTCCAAAGAAGTGAGGGCTGTCCTAAATAGAACATGGTCTTCACAATGCCAAGTTGTGAATAACGACACTGACAAAGGTCAAAGTCTTCAACTCCTGTCAGAGATCAAATTTCACATCCAAAGTCACTGATTAATCAAATGGTGATTTTTTTTTTTTTAAGACTTTCTGGTAAAAGCATGCAAGACGGGCACCTGAGTGGCTCTGTTGTTAAGCAGCTGCCTTTGGCTCAGGTCATGATCCCAGGGTTGTGGGATCAAGGCCCACATCCAGCTCCCTGCTCAGTGAGAAGCCTGCTTCTTCCTTTGCCGCTCCCCTTGCTTGTGTTCCCTCTATCTCTGTGTCTCTCTCTGTCAAATAAATAAATAAAATCTTAAAAAAAAAAAAAAAGCATGCAAGATGAGGGGCATCTGAGTGGCACAGTCCATTCCGCACCCTACTCTGGGTTTTGGCTCAAGTCGTGATCTCAGGGTCTTTGGAACCACCCCTTCCAAGGTATCCACCTCAGCGCAGTCTGCTTGGGATTCTCGCTCTGCCTGCTCCTCCCACTTCTGAAATAAACTAATTAATTTTAAAAAACCAAGCAAACAAACTTTCCAAAGACAAGCTACCAGGATATTTAAGTATAAAAATCAAGAAATAAAACCTTGATTACTTGATATATCTTGAAACCTTGATTACTTGATAAATAAAAACTTGATTACCGTGATTACTGAGGAATGACAATCAAAAAACACACAAAAAGGACTGGAGAAAAGTCACTTTGCAGCTAAACTATCTAAACCCCCAAACATATACATGCATGTTTATGTTAATGGTATTACAAAACCATATATATGTGTGAGTGTACACACACACACACACACACATGCATACACCCTCCATTATCAAAGTCATTTTCTACTATATAGTAAGTAAAAATTCATGGATATACCTTATAGTTTTTCTTTCTTGTTTTTTAGTTTCTACCTCCCTAAAGAATGCTTCTGCTGAGCTTTCCATTTTTTACTCATTCAAATTAAAATGCAATGATTCACCAGTTATTACCACAATAGCCATACACATGTTGAAGAGAAGCTCATGATTATAATCTGCACAATTACCGACAGCTAGATAGCATGCCGAAACACAGGGTTTTGAAAGGCAGCTTCATTTCCGATGGAGATCAGGACAGCAATAAAACAGTTTCACAATCTCTTCACTAAATACATCTTTGTTTGCATGGTCTATGCATATTGTCATGGGGCAGGTGCAGGGAAATGTAAAGTATAAATATTTAAAATCCTACTGAGCTGTTGTGAAGTCAGTGACAAAGAAAAACACAAACAGGAGGGCTTCGTGTGTAAAGCTAAATACATAAATAACTACAAAATCATACAAAAAAGCACCACATCCGTATTTCTTACATGGTGCTTCTTATAATTCAATAGCAATATATTTTTACTGATCTTGAGCGATCTGAAAAGTATGTCAAGCAACACTAACTTCATCAAGTCTTAAGCCCCAAATAAAGTTACTGGTAATGAGCAACACATCGTTAGATCATTTGTATTTAAGAAGAAATCATTATCTAGCTATCTTCACCCCACAAAGTGACCTGAATCACCCTTAGTCTTCATGCAGTCAGGCTGACCAGCACCTGGACACCACAGGGGTCAGCAGAATGCAGCTGCCCTGAGAAAAGTCAAAAGACAATGGGTTTTGTTCTGTAAAGCCAAATAGCTTTTTGGTAGAAGGCTACCCAGAGGTGGAATCCTGGTTGACGTCAGTCCACTTACCTGACAAAACTTAAAGTAACTACTTGGATGAAAATCAATGAGCTAACCAGCTTTGTCTGTTCCACTTGAGAAGTACAACTTTTTAAAAAGGACATAAAAATAGCGGCGCCTGGGTAGCTCAGTCAGTTAAGCCTCTGACTATTGGATTCAGATCAGGTCATCGTTATCCCAGGGACGCAGGATCGAGCCCCATGTTGGGTTCCCTGCTCATCACAGAATCTGCTTGAGATTCTCTCTCTTCTTCTCCCTCTGCCCCTCACCCCATCTATGCTTACTCATTCTTCCTCTCTCATAAGTAAATAAATAAATATCTTTTGAAAGATAAAACAAAGACATAAAAATAGTTTTCCAACTAAATTATAGCTCTTTAAATGCATACTCAAATACTTGGCAATGCACAGGGAAAGTGAAGAGAAAGCAAAAGACGGAGTGACTCTGGCTACTAGAAAAAACGAACAGCAGACTTCAGAAAAGGTCAAACAATAAAGTGTACTTCCGTATCTGAGAGTATACTGAACCACATAACCCAAAGAGCCCTGCTGAAAAATACATTTTGAACTGTATCACTACATTATTTGTATTCTTATTTCTGGGTAAAAACATAAAAGATATTTAGAGACAACTGGAGAACTGAATACAAATTAGGTATTAGATAAATATTAGAGAACTGGTGTAATATGACATAGTGATTCTAAAGCAGAACATCCTTATTTTTAGAAGATGCACAGCAAAACATCCAGGGTCAAGCTTCCTGTAACAATTAATGACTTTAAGTGGTATCCTTCCTATCTCATCCTTTTTACCTTTTCTTCATGATTGAAAGTTTTTATAATAAAAGATGAAGAAAAATTAAAGCATATAAGAAACTACATTAAAAAAGAGAAAATTGAAAAATAAAATAAGATTCACAATTGTGATCATAATAAAGAAAAATATACTTAGATGATTACATTAAAACAAAAGCAGCCCTGAGAAGTTAAGTATCTCTGGCTAGCTTTCCCATGGAGATGGTTGGCTGGCTAAGCCAGGGACCCTGAACTTCTCCCTGACAGACGCCTGGGCCACCCCAGAGTAGGGAACCGAAAAACCAACTCTGTAAGAGACCCGGGCTCCAGAGGATGAAACTCTTAGAACGAATTAGAGCAAACTCATTCCAGGTGAGGGACAGCAGGGAAACTGCCCATTTAGACCTGAACACTGGATAAATTGGGATACCTTTCTCCCAGACAACTTACAACCACAATCTGGCAACTGGCCAAGCTTTGCAGCCTAAATTAATGTTATCTTTCCAGTCCAAGTAGCCTCAAACACAGAAATTAACCTGTGATTGAACTACAGCTGCTCAAGCCCTAGTTAGCCACCAGAACAAGAGCAAATTCACTCTGGATGAGTACACATTTAATACAGACTTCAAAGAATTTCTTGAGTTAATGGTTTAAACACATATACACACACACAAAATAAGGAAACAAAGACTAGTAAGAAAGACTCAATAAAAATATCATATAGTTAAATTAAACTCACAAAGATCTCATAATTTGGACTGTCAGAATTTAAACTAAGTGTTTAATATGTTTAAAGAACTAAGAAATTGAAAACATGAGAAAAGGATAAAAAATGCTGTAATGTCTAAGCCAAAAACTTCTACAACTGAAAAATACAATTATAAAAAAAATTATAATTAAAATGCTAATTTAAAAGTTGGCAACAATCCTTAAATCCTACAGTGTTAAATGTTGGCAAAGATTTGAAATAATGTGAACTCTGATACACAGATGGTTCAGTATAAATGTATACAGTCACTTTGGAAAATGATTTGATGTCATCCAGTGAAGCTGAGATAAGCACACTCATGCCCCAACAATTTCATCACAATTACATATCCTACAAAAACTCCTGTACACATTCAAGAGAAGATAAGTTCATGAATGTTATGGCACTGAAGTGTGTAATAGTTAAAAGGAAAGCAAAAAAACAGTGATGTATCTCCACAGTAGAAAACTATACAGCAGTGAAGCTGAATGAGTATAGCTATATTCATCATGGATAAATTTCAAATTACTGAACCAATAAAAGGAAGTAGAAAAAGAATAAGCTAAGCATAATCTGACTCCTCTTTAAAAAAGTTAAAAACATATAATGCTAAACCAAAAGTGATTGTAATACACATGTGAAAAACCATTAAGAAAAGCCAATGCATGATAACAAGATTCAAGATGGTGGTTACTTCACGAGAGAGAGAGAGAGAAGATAAAAGAGGGGTACATGCAACTTCACAGGTACTGGTAACATTCTATTTGGTAGGATGGTTGACTGCTTCACAAGTTTTTGTTTACTGTTTTTTGTGTCTTGTAAGCATTTTTCCTATGTATTCAAAGTTAAAAATTAGTTAATGAAGCAAAAAAGAAAATAGTATACTTGGGTATCCTAACCAAAAGCATAAAATTATACCTTATAGCAAAAAACATGCCTCAGAAAAAAAGAAACTAGTTAACATTCAGGACAATCAGAGCAAAACATCCATATGCATCAAAAATATGATACTATGTTAAGTAGAAGCCCAATTTTCTCGGGGAGACATCCATTCTACGTGAATGCCTGGGAGCGAAGCCTATCTGCCATCCAAGGGGCTTATGCTAAATAATCAGTGATTTTTCTTTTCCCATTATTTCTGTTCATTCAATTCCAACTCTAATGATATCTTACAAGTACAATTTTTGGCATCTGTTATGTTCTTCTAAACCCAGCCTTACCTTTATATGATGAAAATCTTAAATTTTCCCAGAATGATACTACCTCTTTCCACATCTATTGCTGTGATATGACTTATATTCTGTGTTTTTCTGTCTCATCATAATTCATGTCAGAGCTAAATCTATTTTGACAGCGATGTTTTGGCTAGAAGCTGAACAGATGGTATTTTTCTCTGGTATGAATATTTGCCAACAATTGGAAGGGTGTAAAACTTATTCTCAAGAAAACCCAAACATAACCATGAGGAGTCTAACAAATAATTAAAATATCCACTGTTGCAGATACAAGTTTCCACAGAAACACAATGTGTATTCAGAAATTTTGATATAAAATGACAGTTAATTAAAGGAATACTTTGGTAACGTTAAGTTAATGCTACTAATAATCATACTAGAACTTGGAATTTATATAGGTGTTGTGTTCATACTCACCTGGCTCTTATGGTTCTATGAAATAGATATTGAGGTATTATTACCCCGACTTTACATAGTCAAGGAATAAAGCATGGGAGCAGGGCATGTTATCCTAGAAAAGGACTGATCTCAGAAATCCCAGACCTGGGGTCTGAGCTCATCCGTGCCTCATTAGTGGTGTAACTCTGAGCAAGCAACTTAATTTCCCAGAGCCTCCATCTCCTCATTTGTAAACAGGCAGAGTAACACTTAGTACACAAGGCTCCTGCGAGAATTACATAAGATTTATAAAAGCTCCTAACAAGAGTATCTGCCATACAGTTGGTTCTTTAAAAATATATCCTTCCTTAAATAATACTTCGATAATGAAGTCCCAGTTGACAAGAAGAATTCAAAATTTTCATCTTTTACTCCCTTCCAAAGGAATCAGGGGTGACTGAGATTTGGGTCAAGAGAGAAGTGCATATCTAAAACATCAATATACACCGGGGCTTGTAAGGAGCTCCAAACATTCCACAATCAGTTCCACAATTCCAGTGGCTTCTCACAGACATCCTGAAGCAATAGCCAGAGTCTAATGAGCAGGTCACTAAGTAGTTTAGAAAAGACTGAACTGCCCTATCAGTAACACTCATGACTCATTTGATACTAAACCCCATAACCTGTAATATTATTATCTGACATCAAATACACGCATTACCTTTCCACATAAACAGTAACTCCATGTCACAAACAGCTGTCCACATTCATCCACAGATTCCCTGTTTCTGTGATCGGGGACGTATCTATAGGTTCCTCCCTGGAGCTTCAAGCAGACGCCCTTAAGCCCAACTCCTGCGGCTCACGGCAGGGGAGGGCAGTTGCGGTCTCACCAGGAAAGGTAGGCAGGGGTGAGGGCAGACCTGCGCACAGGGAAGCCAAGGGGCTGCAGATCATAACCACCCCCAACTATCGCATCAGACAAATGAGACGAAGCGTCACAAAAGAGTGGGAGTAGTGGCGTTCTCAGATCCTTTCAATCTTCATGATTTTAGTTCCTTACCCCTGCATTTCCTGCTTAGGGGTGACACAAGGCACTTCACAGAGTATTTATTTCCTCATTCCAATATTTTGAAGAAATACTGAAAAAACGGAGTCACAGTCATGAGAGAGGAGGTCCAGTAGCCCCTGCTTCTCTTATGGATGAACACAGTGCTGTAGGGATTGAAGACACTCACAGACCTGACCTGACCTTGATGTCACCTCAGCAGGTCTGCCCCTCCCTGGTTCCCCAACTCCACCACAGCATGTAGTTCTTCCAGCCTGAGAAACACAGTGGACTGGAACTGTGCCTTTTGAATGGTCCTTTAGGCTATGAGAAACTTCAGTAATTATTCAGTAAGTGTGCTAGAATGGCTAAAATCTTTAATTTCATTGGTAATCTTAATCACATCATAACATGCAATCTGACTGATTTTCAAAACCGGTTTTCATTATAATCTGAAAAGAAGTGAAAAATTCTTTTAGTTGTAAAGACCTCTCTTTCAAGAGTAAGAAGACTTTAATCCATTTCTTTGAGAGCATCATTCAAGCATCATTCATGTAACCCACAGGCTAGGGGTGTTTTGCACACTGCTAATATTATGAGTAAGACTGGCAAGGACTCTGTCCTCACGCAGCAGAAAACCGATAAACGAACAACCACATTTTAGACAGTACTAATGCTCAAAGAGAATGTAATACAGATTTAATGGGGGAGTCCCTTTAGATTGAGAGGTCAAGAGAGCCCTTTCTGAGAAGACATGTATACTGAAACCTGTACATCTAAGACCATTCCAATCAGAGCAACTAGCAATTATATGGACTGTGTGTCAAAAACAGACCTGGTGTATTAAGGGGACAGAAAGAAGTCTAGTCTGCAGTGACTTGGTGGAGGTAAGCTGGGAATAGGTATGTTAGTAATGAAATAAATTAGAAATGCAAACTTAATTCTTTCTTAAGTTTTTTAAAAATTATTTATTTAAACAATTTCAATACCCAATATGGGGCTTGAACTCAGGACTCCAAGATCAAGAGCCACAAACTTTTTTGACCAAGCCAGTGAGGTGCCCCAAGGTTTTTGCACTGTATTCTAAATGTGATGGGAATCAGTGAAAGGTTTGGGGAGAAAGGAGAAATAAGACCTTGTTTACATTTTAAAAGATCATTCTGGGGACCCCTGGGTGGCTCCTTCAGTTAAGCATCTCCCTTCAGCTCAGTTCAGAATCCCAAGGTCCTGGGATCCAGCCCCAAGCCCATCTCCCTGCTCAGAAAGGAGTCTGCTTCTCCCTCTACCAATCCCCCTGCTCATGCTCTCTCTCTCTCACTCTCACTCTCTCTGTCTGAAATAAATAAAATCTTAAAAAAAAAAAAAATCACTCTGGTTGCTAGGTGGAAAGATTACAGCAGAACAGGAAGGGATGAAGACCAGCAAGGAGACTTCTATAATTGTTCAGACAAGATACAATGTTACTTTGGACTATAGTGGTGGCAAAAAAAAAGGGGAGAGAAATAAATTACAGATACATTTTGGAGGAAGTGCTAATAGGAATTACTGAAGAATTGGAATGGGAATGGGGGTGGTGACACAATTAATCAAAAGTGATGAGGGGCACCTGGGTGGCTCAGTTGGTTAAGCAGCTGACTCTTGATTTGAGCTCAGGTCATGATCTCAGGATCCTGAGAATGGAGTCCCCCATCAGACTCTGCACTCAGCCAGGGAGTCTGCATAAGGATTCTCTCTCTGCCTCCCTACCTTTCTCTTTCTCAAATAAATAAATCTTTTTTTTTTTTAAATCCTATACCTCAACAATTCAAATAACCTTACTTCACAGGAAATATTAACCAAATCCAATTTCCCATATATTCCATGGCAAAATGATAGACCCAGGGAGAACTGGGGAAGTATTTTCTTTGGAGCATGTAACAATACATGATTAGATGTACTTTTCCCTTTTTTATTTTTTTTGCTACTGGTGGACAAAGTTTCTATTTTAGGAAATGCTGATTATGTATTCTACACTTCTCTTCTTCCTCTCCAGCTTATGTACTAAAGAGCCAACCAAAGGACTAAATAACAAAATTTTGGTGGTGGTAGAAACTCTATCGTAAGATGCCAGGCTGGAGAACTGAGTCCCTTTGCACAGTACTAACAGTCTGAACTGGAATAGTAACCTCTCCAGCCCCTTTACTTTTATGCATGAGATGAAAATAATACAAGTTTACACAAAGTCATCACACAATTTTCTAAGGTCCCGTCTGCCTCTAAAAATCTACAATAAAAATATTTACAAACTAGATTTGGCATCATATGTTGTTACTTATTCTTACATAATATATTTCCTTATTTCAAAGTTTACTTCAGAAGACCCTAAAGTAGGGCAATTCAATTGGTTTCCATGCTTAACGACCATGAAATAGTTTATCTTAGAGGACTCTTGAATTAATACCATTTTTTAAGGGAAGGCAAAATTGATACACTATTGGACTGTGTGGTACATCTTCTACACTACTCTCCAAGGTTTTGAGGCCTATGAAAATCAAGTATGACAACAAGAAGAATTAAACAGCATCCACATAGGTAAGGAAGAAGTAAAACTGTCATATTTGCAGATGACGTGATATTATATATAGACAACTATAAAGACTCCACCAAAAAGCTATTAGAATAAACGAATTTGGTAAAGTTGAAGGACACAAAATCAATGCACAGAAATTTGTTGCATTTCTATACACTAATAATGAAGGAGCAGAAAGAGAAAAGAATAATATAATCCCATTTACAGCTGCACCAAAAATAATAAAATTCTAGGAATAAACCCAACCAAAGAGGTGAAAGACCCGCAGTCTAAAAACTAAAAAACACTGATTAAAGAAATTGAAGATGACACAAAGAAATGTAAAGACATTCCACACTCATGGATTGGATGAATTGCTAATATGTCTGTATTACCCAAAGCAACCTCCATGTTTAATCGAATCCATATCAAAGAACCAACAGCATACTTTACAGAACTAGAAAAAACAATCTTGTGATATGGAACGACAAGCGACATTGATTAGCCAAAACAATCCTGAAAAATAAAAACAAAATGAGGTACCACAATTCTGGACCCCAAGACATATTACAAAGCTGTAGTAATCAAAACAGGATGGTACTGGCACAAACATAGACACATAGATCAAAAGACCAGAATAGAGAGTTCATATCTAAACCCACACTTACAAGTTTACTTCTAGGCTTAATTTCCTCCCAATCCTTGACAAAGGAGGAAGAATATCCAGTAGGAAAAAAGACAGTCTTTTCAACAAACGGTGTTGGGAAACCTGGATAGCTACATGCAAAAGAATGGAACTGGACCGCTTTCCTATACCAAACACAAAATAAACTACAAATGGAGTAAAGACGTAAATGTAAAACCTGAAACCATAAAAATCCTAGAAGAGAACACATGCAGTAATGTCTCTAACATCGGCCATAGCAACATTTTTTCAGTTAATATCTGATGAAGCAAGAGAAATAAAAGCAAAATTAAACTGCTGGGACTACATCAAAATTAAAAGCTTCTGCACAGCTAAGGCAACAGTCTGCCAAAACATAACTTACAGAAAGGGAGATTATCTGCAAATGACATATCCAATAAAGGGTTAGTGTCCAAAACATATAAAGAACTATAAAACTCAATACCCCCCAAAAATAAATAATCCAATTAAACATGAGAAGAAGACATGAACAGACATTTCTCCAAAGACATCCAGATGGCCAACAGACACATAAAAAGATGCTCAACATCACTCATCATCAGGGAAATGCAAGTCAAAACTACAATGAGATACCACCTCACACCTGCCAGAACAGCTAAACTCAACAACACAAGAAACAACAGGTATTGGAGAGGATATGGAGAAAAAGGAACATTTGTGCACTGTTGGTGGGAATGTAAACTGGTATAGCCGCTGTGGAAAACGGTATGGAGACTCCTCAAAAAATTAAGAGAATTGTGCAATAATCACACTATTGGGTATTTGCTAAAAAAATACACAAACGCTAATTCAAAGCATTACATGCACCTCTATGTTTACTGCAACAATTTTTACAATAGCAAAATTACGTAAGCAGCCCAAGTGTCCATCGATAGATGAATGGAAAAGGAAACGTGAGTTTCGGGGTGCCTGGGTGGCTCAGTGGGTTAAAGCCTCTGTCTTCGGCTCAGGTCATGATCCCAGGGTCCTGGGATCGAGCCCCACATCGGACTCTCTGCTCAGCGGGGAGCCTGCTTTCTCCTCTCTCTCTGCCTGCTTCTCTGCCTATTTGTGATCTCTGTCAAATAAGTGGATAAAATCTTAAAAAAAAAAAAAAGACATGAGTTTTTTATGTATACATACATATTATGCAGTCATAAAAAAGAATGAAATCTTGCCATTTGCAACAAAATGGATAGAGGTAGAGAGTATAATACTAAGTGAAATAAGCCAGTCAGAGAAAGACAAATACCATATGATTTCACTCACATATGAATTTTTAAGAAACAAACGAAAATAAGAGACAACTCAAGAAACAGACTCTCACCTACAGAAAACACACTGCTGGTTACCAAAGGGGAAGGCTGGTAGGGGGATGGGGGAAACAGGCGGTAGGGATTAAGGAGTGTACCTGTCCTGATGAACACTGGGTGATGTACGGAAGTGCTGAATCACTATATTGTAAACTATATATCATATATCGAAACCAATATCACATTGTATGTTAACTATACTAGGATTTACATTTACATGGGATTACATACCCATACATGGCTCCCTGCTCACCAGGGAGTCTGCCTTTCCCTCTGTCCCTCCCCACCCCTTAATGCTTGCATGCATGCACTCTCTCTTTCAATAAAATCTTTAAAAATTTTTTTTCAATAAATAAATAAAGTATCTGATTCTGATAATCACACATCCTTTTGTACAGGGTTAGTACTCACTGGTGATACCTGACTTACTGTCCTCCCCTCTCAGGGCCTGCCTGCAGTTCCAGCTGAAGGGCAGCATAAAATCCCAAGTAGCCATAAATCTTAATATCTAGAGCACATTTTTTATATTAGCTGAAAGGCAATTTAGGTTCCAATGGTTAAAAAGTTCAAAGACCTCTATTCTACTGACCTATCTTTATGTATGAGTTTCACAGAGGGAGAAAAACAAGATGTGTGTTTTCTAACAATACTTATCTGCTTTCATGAAAATAATTAAAAGTATCATCTAGATTCAATGTTTCTTCTAAAAGAAGTAAGGCCTATTTTAATTGTACTTTCTATTTTAATTTTTTTGAATACGTTTCAGAAATTTTTAGAAATTTCCATTATCCTAGGAAATATCCTTAAAAAAAATGAATTATTGAAGTAGGATTTTAGAGTCAGATATTAAAATTTTTTCAGATAAATTTAGAAACTACATTAACATCATTTAGACTAATAAGAGTAATTTGGTGGCCTGACATAATTTCACAAATAAAGCTCCAATATTCTTTTTACATTCATTAATGATAACTATTATCCTAAATATTCAATTAGCAGCTCATTAATTTAAAACTTCAATTCATTATAGGAATAAATGATGTTAGAACATCTCATAATATATTATCTTGCTTATATACAAAAATTCTACACCATTATTCTGAGAAACTCTATATTTGGTTTTTGTTCTCCATTTTATCATCCTGCTAAAATTCTTTGAAATCAATTTGTCTTACTAATGAAAAATAAAAAGGATTATTGTCAATTTAAATGAGATAATTAGCAATAGCCTGTTCAATAATGAGTTTAGTGTTAATAATAGGTGTTACATTGTTTTGGTCTGCTGCTAGAGACCAAAGTAACACCAATGATTTATTTAATCCTAAGGAAATTTTTTAAAAATTTAACTCTTATTATAGAATAATTATTATAACTGCCCCTTACCCATCTCATAGAGATGTTGTAAAGTTAAATAATACACTGTTCAAGTATTTTGAGCTTTTCAGAAAATGACATGATTAGAACTATTTCAATATCTCTGAACACCTACAACAAAGTTATATTGATCTTCAGTCCTAAAAATCTGGGCCTTACAGGGCACTGTCCAGAAACATAAAAAATTTCAGTATCATGGTATTTAAACACTAATTTGAGGAATGCTTTAGAATTTTTTTAAAATTTTTTAAAAAATTTATTTATTTGTCAGAGAGAGAGGGAGAGAGAAAAAGAGCAAGCACAGGCAGACAGAGTGGCAGGCAGAGGCAGAGGGAGAAGCAGGCTCCCTGCGGAGCAAGGAGCCTGATGTGGGACTCGATTCCAGAACGCTGGGATCATGACCTGAGCTGAAGGCAGCCGCTTAATCAACTGAGCCACCCAGGCGTCCCACTTTAGGATTTTTTAACTTGATAATTAACTAAGCCTTTAAGAGCCACTGCTTTTCTAGATCTTCTTATCCAGACATCTCTCCTTAAGATTTTTACAATTGTTCCCTATGATCATATGATCAATTCATTAATTCTCACACTGTTATGATCTGTGGGTTAGTAATATTAATCTTTTTTTTTTTTTTAACAAGTAGGGAAACCAAGGTTGAACGAGAAAAACTGGATTTCTCTCTATAATCCATACCCACCCCCAGAAAGATGTAGCTTGCATGGGCACATTCAACACAAAAACTAACACAGGTTTTTTTTAAAGCTGCATAAAGGAATCCTAGCTTGAGAAAAAAATGACAAAGGAAACAGAACCAGGAGTCAGGCTGGTCTATGAGACACACGCAAGGCAGGTTTTAAGTTTGGAGAGATGCAATAATAGGTCCAAATACCACAGAGAAGTTTAAAGCAGAGCTGGGGACAGGTTCAGTGTTTATATATCTCAGGTTACCATTATGTCCTCAGGCAAAGTTAGCTGCAAAATACAGTGTCACTATTACACTGTTCGGCTTATTTTTATAATTAGGGAATACTATCATGCTGCTTGTGTCTCTCCTGATTAAGAAATTCTTCCATGCCAGCACTGCTATATAGCTTTCTGCAATGACAGAAATGTTCCATATCTGCACCATTAAATATGGTAGTCGCTAGTCACACGCGGCAATTAATATGATTAGTCCCACTGAATAAACTGATTATGAATTCGATTTTTTATTTTAAGTAGCCAAATATGGCTAGTGAGTACCATATTTGACAGTGAAATTCTTTTTTTTTTTTAAGATTTATTTATTTAGTTAGTTAGTTAGTTATTGGGGGGAGGGGGAGACAAACACAAGCAGGGAGGGAGGAGGGGTAAAGGGAAAGGGAGAAGCAGACTCACCATTGAGCAGGAAGCCCCATGGAGTGCATCTAAGCCCAAGGCGGACACTTAACGGACTGAGCCACCCAGGTGCCATGACAGTAAAGTCCTAATGTGTATGTGTGTGTATAAATTTCTCTTACAAGGCACCTGGGTGGCTCAATCTGTTAAGTGTCTGCCATGATCCCAGGGTCCTGGGATCCAGTCCTACATCTGGTTCATTGCTCAGTGGGTAGCCTGCTTCTCCCTCTGCCTGCCACTTCCCCTGCTCATGTTCTCTCTCTTTCTGAAAATAAATGAATAAAATCTTAAAAAAAAAAAATTATCCCTTATGGCAGTACCCTTCTCAGTTACTCAGCATCCTAATTCAGAGAGATATTTTTCACATGTTGCATATTTTCATCTAAATACTTTACTTAAGTTTCTAATTAATGCCTTTTATTCCAAAGAATTTTTCAAATTATAGACTCCATACTCTCAGTGAGAATGCTGAGTCATTGACAAGCATGGTATTTGATACACTCAGATTCTGGTCTTCAATCATCCCTGAAAGCAATCTTTCTACCTCAAACTATGAATCATTTTTACCTCCTTCTCACTCCAGCTGACATTCCACTTTCAAAGAGGTATGTTTTCTCTCCTGTTTCCTGCTTCTTTGATATAGCGTGTGGACACGTGGAGAGTGTAATAAAGATGCTGTCCAGAAAGCAGCTTCTGTAGTCACTGGGCAGTTGACATCAGCAGCAGCAACACATGGACTTAATAAAGTAAGTAAATAGAAAACCCTAAGGCAGGGTACAAAATGAGTCATACAAAACACAGCCGCATACAAAACACAGCCAGAATATTTTTAAAGACTCAAACAAGAATCGACGTAGTAATTCTCAACATTAGCTTTTTAAAATGCATGCATATACACACTCACTTTTGTATACACAACAAAGTACTGCTTTACAGTGCAAGGGAAAATATCAAAATGAGATCATAACACATTTCATAATATCCTAGAGATAATATCTCTTACATTTCAAAATGGCCTTAGTCATCTGGGACGCCTGTTGTTCATCAGATATGGCATGTGATACACAAAGGCATGGCATGAATGACAATTACTATTTGGGGCACAATTCGGTACAGATCGCGCACAGGATCTAATACCAGTCAACTTCCCATAGCAAATCAATTTTTCAAAATGAAGGGTCCACTCAGTGTTTATGCCGTGTTAAGGATGGGAAATCAGGTGAAAGGGGACAAAGTGACATTAAAATCCTTATGCCCTAGCTTAGCTTTTCCTCCGGAGCCACGAGCAGATTTTATGAAATTTCACCTAATTCTGCCAAGGCAACAGTTGTTACGTGAGAGCATACTACAGGCAAAACAAAGTATTTGCTCTCACACTCAAGCACCCTGATCATCTCATAGTTTGACTTAAAAGCCAGTTTTTCATTCCAATGAGAAAATGTATATTGAGGTTTAGAAATTATTAGGACATTTACAGTTATAATAAATCCAATGCAGGCCTCTTCCTTCAGAAGGTCTTTTGTGACATGACGCTTACCCAGTGGTTAGGGGGTTAATGAACGAAATGGATCACTGGACTGAAAATAAAAATCACTATTTTTAAAAAAAAAGGCAACACCAGGAGAATTGGGCACTACATAATACTGTAACCACTGAGAATTCTCAACAGTAAAATAAAGCCTTGTAGTGCCAGCATTTTCATTAGTTCTCCAGTAGCGCGGGATGCAGTGTGAATTACAATGAGGCCTGAGAAAGTCAAGTCGGCTACCTTAAAAGAATACACCGGGCACAGAGGAAGCCCTCCTTCAAGTCACACTGGGATGCTGACTGGCCTCGCACACCACTCTGTGCTTTAAATGTTAGTACCTCAAAATACCTCACGGAACAGAATACTGCATTTAACCTGCAAGTCAATAAATGCTAAATCTCTGGCATAGTGAACTATGCCTCATTGTAAATGTTACCGTAAAAATATGGAGTTCTACAAATCAGTTAAAACTTGTTCGTAAAACCTTTGTCACTACATAATTTGGAATTTCTGTTTACACTGTGTGTCTATTTAAACAGATGCAAGGTAAAGAAAGAGTGATGAAGACGCATACGAAGGAAGGAAATCAGGTTATCAGCTATGGCAGATGTACAGAGATGCACAGAGTACTGCAAAGTGAAACATGACATTAAATCTGATTTTGTGGGTGCCTGGATGGCTCAGTTGGTTAAGCGTCTGCCTTCAGCTCATGTCACGATCCCCGGGGTCGAGGCCTAAGTGGGGCTCCCTGCTCAGCGGCGAGTCTTCCTCTCCCTGTGCGATCTCTCTGGCTCTCTCTCAAATAAATAATATCATTAAAAAATAACCCTTATAAATCTGTTTCTGCAACAAAGGTTTTTTTTGTTGTTGTTTGTTTTTTTTATTTTTTATTTTTTTGCATTAGGCTTCTACACTCCCAGTTCTCAAAATAGCTCTTGTGAACTACCAACTGGGGGGGGGGGGGGGAGGGAAAAAACAAAAAACAAAACTCCACATCTCATTAACAGATCTGCTCTTAAGTGCAAGGCTGAGGTAGAAAGTGTACAACCGCAGAAAACAAGACCTAACAGTTTTTTATCTAGTATAATTGGAAATATCATAACCCCTACCATTAGTTTCTGTTCTTATCACACCACGTGTAATCCCTTCCAGTTCACTGCAAGTGAAGAACTGTTCTCAATTTCTGCGGGAATAGAATACTGCTTTGTCTTCCAGCCAGATAATGATGCCCTTCCTTTATATGTTAGTGAAGTGTTATTCACAGAGGAAGATGCAGAATTATAAAATACAATCCCTGCTCTCAAGTTATTTATCATCTGGCTAGGGATACATAACCATACGTAACTGCACAGATTAATTAAATGCAGCTGTGGTCCTCAGCTGGGCAGCAGTGAGCCTCTGGGGGAAACAGATATTCATAGATGGCCCGCTCCACTCATCAGGCTCAAGGCAGCATCTCTCCCCAGGGTTCGAAATTCCTGACACTGTCCTGGAACCTCCTCTGGAACTTCTCCTCCGGAATGCCTAACCTCTCAACAGGGAATGCTGAGAAAAGACTGCTTGGTCATCACAGGGGTGCACAAATCCAACCCCCTCCAGATGGGCTGCACACCCGGGAGCCCTGAGGCCCGCTGAGTACTTGCAATGTGGCCTGTGCAAGTGAGGAACACAATCTGGTATTTAATTTAGTGATCTTAAAATTAAACAGCCACGTGGCTAGTGGCCACGATATGAGAAGCAAGACCTAAAGCATTTCCATCACAGAAAGTTCTATCGGGCAGACCTCCCTGCTCTCTGTATCAGCTAAACCAGAGGTCTACGATACTTAACAAAATGCACACATATACACACGTATATACATTCCTGAAATATCTCATGGTCTGTAAAATCTTACACTATGAGGGATTATAAGGCAGAACACTCAAGAACTATAAAATATTGTAACCAGAGCCCTAAAGAAATTCTAATTTTTAAAAAACCTTAGAACCGTTTAAAAAAGACATTTTAAACCCTTAATAAATAAAACAGCAAACACACAACAAAACTTTTAAAGTAAAGGGGAAGGTAGCTTGAAAGAAGGCTGTCTATGTTACAGAAATGTAGAAAGACTCCAGGGAACTGTGGCCCAATCAAGCGAAGGAGAAGAGCAGGTGAAGGGCCCGAGGTTCACAATGGGTCCTGTTTGTAGGTTGCTGTACTTTGGGATCATCTGCTACGCTCGGTGACAAAAACTATTAACATGTCAAGAAAAATCACCTGTAAACCAGAGATGGGCACATTCAGTATCATTCCCCTATTTAACAAGTGTGCATGAATTAATTCTGTGATAGCAACATGAAGAGTGACAGGAAAGGCTGCATTGGTCACCTGGGTTGTTTTGGGTGCCCTTGAACTACCGAGATGACTCTGGCTACAGCTCCACCCCCATCTTGGTCTGTCAGAAACTACGCCCCATCATTCAAGGCTTTTCTCAATTGCAACCTCCTTTACAGAGGTTTGCTTGTAATCCCACCAAAACGTCAGGAATATATATTTTTTCCTGAAGATACTTTTATGCGCACTTCACATGAACTTTAATACAGGTATCAGTCAGCATCCTTGTTGTAGTTGTGATGATTAATTACTTGGGATGGCTTCAGAGAGCTGATGGAAATGAGGAGATGAAGCTAACTTTCCCAGAACCTGGCAACACCACTACTAAGAGGATTATACTTCTTATTCTGCTACCTGCTTCCGGGCTGATCTTGTGCACATCATTCCCTTCTCAGGGCTTCAAACAATCTCATTTTTCGAAATACCTTTACTGAGTGTCATAGCTGCAGAAGGGATAGAAAGCCCCTGTAAACCTTTATATATGTGCAAAACTGGAAAAAGAAGTGAGAGTAGTTACGTAGCCTTCTAGACGTTTTCTCACATGAAATTATATAGACGTGTTTTGACTTAAATTACATCATGCCATCCATTTCATTCTACAAGTCAGTTTAATTGATTCACTTAAAATCTTGATTTCAGGGACACCTGGGTGGCTCAGTTGGTTAAGCAGCTGCCTTCGGCTCAGGTCATGATCCCAGCGTCCTGGGATCCAGTCCCACATCGGGCTCCTTGCTCAGCGGGGAGTCTGCTTCTCCCTCTGCCTCTGCCTGCCACTCTGCCCGTGCTCGCTCGCTCTCTCTCCCTCTCTCTCTGACAAATTAAAAAAAAAAAATCTTGATTTCAGTACATATATAAAATCTCTTCCATTCGTTTACTATGTTGCATTACAAGAAAGAACTATAATTGAACAATCCCCTATTGATGAAAGTGCCCCTTAAGTTTTTTAAGCTAAGAAAGTAATAGGAAACTAAAAAAGTAATACACACATATTGGGTTTTTTTTTTTTAAGTATAAAATGAAATTTTTCCTTTCTCCAAAACGACTCTCTCTGGAAAAAAATATTCTAAGATATACGTTTTTCCGTTCTTCTGATGGTCACTATTTTACTTCCAAAGAAAAGAGAGAGAGAGAGAGAGAGAGAGAGAGAGAGATGCAAACCAAGAAACAGATTCTGAACCCTAGGGAACACACTGATGGTCACCAGAGGGGAGCTGGGAGGGGGCATGGGGGAAACAGGTGATGGACATTAAGGAGTGCACCTGTCATGACGAGCACCAGGTGATGTATGGAGGTGTGAAATTACTATATCATATACTTGAAATTATAACACTGTATGCTAACTGGAAATAAAATAATAAAAATAAAATATAATATTCAAGCAACAAAAAAAAAATTTTGATTTTTTAAATAAAAGATAATATGGTCACCTTGTATTTCTGGATTTTTGTTATAATATTATTTTACGTTGTCAGGGTTTATTTATAAACCATTAAACTCTTGGGGTGCCTGGATGACTCAGTTAGTTAAGTATCCAACTCTTGATTTCGGCTCAGGTCATGATCTCAGTCAGTAGATGGAGCCCTGGGTCCCACTCTGCACATGGCTGTGGAGGCTGCTTAAGATTCTCTCCTTCCTGCTTCCCCTCCCACTAGTTCATGTGTACTCTCTCTCAAAAAAAAATTTTTTTAAGAAGTTAAGCTCTTTTCTGTAACTAGACAATGCTCTATACTTTCTCAGTAGTTGATTTTAGGAGACCAAAAAGCAATAGATGGCACTTACAAGATTATAATTACATAAATATTTTTAACCATGAACTCAAGTATTGTGGACAGACTCACAGGGGAAGAAATGCAATCCTATGCCACTAAATCTCACCTGTTTAAAGGAAAATGTCCCAAGAGTCAAGGCCACATTAATTCCATTTTTTGTTGTTGCTCCTTTGCTTCACTTCACCTACATCTCTCTCTCTCTCTCTCTTTTTTTTAGGATTTTATTTAGGGGCGCCTGGGGTGCTCAGTCAGTTAAGCATCTGCCTTCAGATCAGGTCATGATTCCAGGGTCCTGGCATGGAGTCTGCTTCCTCCTCTCCTCTCTGTTCTATCTCTGCGGCTATCTCTCTCTTTCTCTCTCTCTCTCTCAAATAAATAAAATATTTTAAAAACCAAAAACAAGGGACACCTGGGTGGCTCAGTTGGTTAAGCGACTGCCTTCGGCTCAGGTCATGATCCTGGAGTCCCAGGATCAAGTCCCGCACTGGGCTCCCTGCTTGGCGGGGAGTCTGCTTCTCCCTCTGACCCTCCCACTTCTCATGCTCTCTCTCTCTCTCAAATAAAGAAATAAAATCTTTAAAAAATATTAAAAAATTTTTTTTATTTCTTTATTTGGGAGAGAAGAGACCAAGAAAGAGAGCAGGGGGAGGGATAGAGGGAGAAGGACAAGCAGACTCCCCACTGAAAAGGGAACCCGATGCGGGGCTCCATCCCAGGACCCCAAACTCATGCCCTGAGCTGAAGGCAGACGCTTCACTGACTAAGCCCCTCAGGCACCCTAAATACATCTCCTTCTTACATCTCAGGTATTATAATTTCTTGGGTTCCTTTACCATGTTGTTGAAATAACTCCCCAGATTTATTTCTTCATATAGAAGTCTAGACAATACATGCATATTTGAAATTTTATATATATATTTGAATTATATATTTTTTAAAGATTTTTTGGAATTTGTTTGAGAGTGGGAAGGAGCAGAGGGAGAGGGGAAGCAGACACCCTGCTAAGCATGGAGCCCGAGGCAGGACTCAATCTCAGGACACTGAGATCATGACCTGAACGGAAACCAAGAGTCAAACACTTTATAGGACAGAGCCACCCAGCCACCCCTTGAATATATTTTTATTGTTACCTCTTTTAAAAAAAAAAAAAAAGATTTTATTTATTCATTTGAGAGAGAGACAGAGACAGAGAGAGACAGAGAGAGCACAAGCAGGTGGAGAGGCAGAGGGAGAGGGAGAGGAAAAGCAGGCCCCCTACTGAGCTGGGAGCTGGATGTTGGGCTTGATCCCAGGATGCTGAGATCATGACCGGAGCCAAAGGCAGATACTTAATCTTCTGGGCCACCCAGGCACTCCTTTTATTGTTACCTGAACTAAGAAATAGCTTGGTTACATAGAATATTGGCTCAAATTATTATTTTCCCTGAGATCTAAGTATCACTTCATTATGTTCTAGAATCTAATGGGGCTTATGGTAAATGTGATTTTAATCTAGTTCTTATGCTTTTTTTTAACTTATTTTTTTTCTCTGTAGTAGGTACTTGCTTTTTATTCCATGAAGCTCTCAGGGTAGGAATAACTGAGTATTGGATTTTTTCCATCTGACTCAGCACACGGTGAATCCTTTCAGTCTGAAGACTAGCAAGAATTCTTCTTCAATGATATGTCATTGATTATCTCCTCCCCTCTGTTACGACTGTGGTCGGCTTCTAGAAATCCTAACAGAGGGGTGTTGATCTTCCGAGATGTTAACCTCTATATTTTTTAATCTGTTTATTCCTCCCTATCCTGGGATATTACCTGATCCGTCCTTCCACAATCAGTTTGGCTCTATTTATTCTAATAGTTGTCCATACATTGCCTTTACTTTTGAAATCCTACTGTACTACCTGGGGAAATGTTTAACTATTTGAACATCACTTTGGTTCCCACTCCAAAAAGTTGGTATAGGAAGAATTCTTAGCTCATGGACAAAGAACACAGCACACTGAATTAATTCAGAAAGAAACATTTGAGGGGGCTTAAAAAAAAATCCCCCTCTTATTTGGAGGTAGATTTTTTTTTTTTTACTATAAAAGTGAACCAATTTCCCAATCAAATGTGAAATATAACCTGAAATGTAACCTCTTATCAATAAAAACTTCATACTCAGTGCATGCATACTTCTGGACACTCAAACTTAAAACCTGTGTCCAAGCAACCACGGCTTCAACTGACCACTGTGAGAGATACTGCCTCTTCCTGTGGTTTAGGAGGATAATCATAGGAGGAAAACAAAACAAAACACACACACTCACACGTGTGCACACACACACACAAAGTAATTTAGAGTCCCTGCTAAATTACTTTCCATGTAAAAAATTTATTTTATTACCATCTCTTATACTAGGAAACACTACCACAAAACACTTTCCTCCTTCTTTTTATTGGACTCTAAAATACACTATAAAAGGGGTTAGTACAGCTCATGAATCAGCCACTCATCATTCACCTCCCACACCTAAGAGAGTCCAAAGACACTTCCACGCAAGTTCGTTGCGCTTTTCACTTTTTAAAATGAGCCCATTTTAAAATGCATCTTGGGATTCTCTTATCTACATATTAGAATTTCTGGAGTGCTGAATCACTTCATTAGGGAAAATGAAGGTTTCATGGGCGAATGTGAAAACAGACCTGATTTTCTGGATCATTTTCTCCCATTCACTCTGGATTGCCACCCTAAAAACAGAATTCATACAAAAGAACAAACTGAAAGCATCAGCAGTGTACACTGTAATCACTTATTCATATATTTTTAAATGCCTTGCTTTTAATGGAAAAATAGCTTTAGAGCCCTCCGTGATCTGTACCACAGCTAACTCAATTTGACAGTGGAAGATGCTATGTTGGCCTGGAACAGCAGATAGAAAACACAGGCTCTAAGAGCAGATCTTCTGCATAGAAAATCAGAATTCCTTTTGCTTCGTATTTTTTAGTACTATAAAAAAGGACTGGAGGGAGCCTGGATGGCTCAGTGGGTTAAAGCCTCTGCCTTTGGCTCAGGTCATGGTCCCAGGGTCCTGGGATCGAGTCCCGCATAGGGCTCTCTGCTCAGTGAGGAGCCTGCTTCCTCCTCTCTCTCTCTCTCTCTCTCTGCCTGCCTCTCTGCAAACTTGTGATCTCTGTCAAATAAATAAATAAAATCTTAAAAAAAAAAAAAAAAAGGACTGGAAGCACTCCTAACACTAGATTTTCCAGTGCTTTCTGTTGCCCACTATAAATACTTAAATATGCTTTCATTTACAGCTGAGTTCGAGTTTTCTGTACAGAATAAAAGTGTTTCAGTTCTAATACAAATTGGGTTTATATGGAGTCCATCTAAACGTTATTCATGAAATATTCTGAACACACACAAAAACGGCATCTCAATGATCTGCAAAATGCTGAGGTTTCATGTTTCTGTAATTCTGCTATCAGAACAGCAACACGTTCATCTCTGTTTTAGATTTCTGTAAACTCTATTATGCCCAAACAGACCAGGAACCTGGATTCTAAATATAAAGTTCCTGAAGGAATTAAATAGCTACTAAATTTTATCTTTCCTTTTATAGTTTCATCTCCAAACAAAACTTTCAAATGAGAATAAAAATTGGAGGCATGCCTGGGTTGCTCACTTGGTTAAGCACCTGCCTTCTCGGCGCAGGTCATGATCTCAAGGTCCTGGGACTGGTCCCACATTGGGCTCCCTGCTCAGCGGTAAACCTGCTTCTTCTTCTGCCTGCCCTCATCAAATAATGGAGACTTTTAGCTAAGAAATTAAAACTTCGGGTTTAAAGTAGAGAATGTTTGAAAAATGCTGTGATTTTGAGTAAGTCTTTTTCTTTTCTAAAAATTTTATTTTTAAGTAATCTCTATACCTACCATGGGGCTGGAACTCACAACCCCCAGATCAAGAATTCCCATGCCCCAAAGATGGAGCCAGCCAGGCATCTGATGATTTCTGAGTAAGTCTTATGACATTTCTGCATCACTGTTGGCTAAACTGATTAACATTCATCCTATACCAACAAACCACAGGGGGCCTTATTCCTCAAGATCACAAAGGTGGTTCATTCAGGCTCATACTTTGCTTATGAATACTCCAAACTGTATGAAAAGTAACAGCTACATTTTCTTCAGCTCTCTACATGTAAGTGTAGTAAGAATGCAACCATGGAAACAGAGAAGCTGTTTTACTAATTTAGTCATGTTTTCCTCCCCAGGAAATTCCTTTCATTTTTGGCAATAATGAAATTGAAATTATCTTCTAACTTCTTCATTTCTTTGTTTTTCATTTTGTTATTTAATTATATTTGCACCCCAGTTTGTTCCCAAAAGTGTTTCAGAAAGCCCACACCAAAATCACAGAAGATGCCTTAAAACTATCCAGGGGAACCTGGGTGGCTCAGTCATCTGAGCGGCCAACTCTTGATTTCGGCTCAGGTCATGAGCTCAGGGTCCTGGGATCCAGCTCGCAGGTGAAGGGACCACTCACACTTCCCAGCATCGCAGCACGGCTGTGAGGCACTGCACGTGTGGCACAGCCGCATGGAAAGAGATGCTCTATATCCCACAGAGAGAACTGAAACAGGTGAAGGGGTGTTACGAAGGCCCAGGTGTTTTTACCCCTAACTCCATGTCAGGGCCCCTCCTCTATCTCCCTTTTCCTGAAATAAGTAATGCACAGTCCCCAAACTGGCATTACTCTTTTCAATTTTTACAAATATCAAAATCTGGGGCACCTGGGTAGTTCAGTGAGTTAAGCCTCTGCCTTTGGCTCAGGTCATGGTCTCAGGGTCCTGGGATGGAGCCCCACATCGGGCTCTCTGCTCAGTGGGGAGCCTGCCTCCCCCTCTCTCTCTGGCTGCCTCTCTGCCTACTTGTGATCTCTGTCTGTCAAATAAATAAAATCTTTTTTTTTTTTTTTAAATCAAGATCTTAAAGTTATCTGAGTGGGGTTTTTTTTGTTGTTGTTGTTGTTAAGATTTTTATTTACTAAGGGGGCACCTGGGTGGCTCAGTGGGTTAAAGCCTCTGCCTTCAGCCCAGGTCATGATCCCAGGGTCCTGGGATCGAGCCCGCAATGGGCTCCCTCCTCAGCAGTGAGCCTGCTTCCTCCTTCTCTCTCTGCCTGCTTCTCTGCCTACTTGTGATCTCTGTCTGTCAAATAAATAAATAAAATCTTAAAAAAAAAAACGATTTTTATTTACTTATTTGAGAGAGAGAGAGAGACAAGAGACAGAGCACAGCTGTGGTGACCGATGCCTAACCCAAATGGTACCAGATTCCCACTTGGGGTAAAAATGTCTGAAAAGAGAGACACTGAGAGGAAACTGGTAGAGTAGACACATCTCTGCTAGCATTCTGAAGAATGAGCAGGTCTACAAGTTCTGGCTTGGCTACCAAGGAATTTCTTTGACATGAAAAAATATTCTAGGGCCCAGCTAACTAATGCCCTTTCTACTTAAGCTAGCCAGAGCTGGTATCTAGTACTTTCAACACAAAGTCTCTTAATAAAAGAAAAGTCAAATGGCATGAATAGCTTGAGGCCTTGAATGTGGGATCAAGGTGAATCATTCCAGCCCAAAGGGCAGAAGATTTTATGGTTTTATGAGTTTAATGCAAGAGAGACTTTCCCTTTGTCTAAGCCTAGGGGATGTATCTTGACCACGAGAAAAATGCCTTGTGTTTCTTTTTAACCAAACTTCAAGTGTGCCAGACTGGAGCAGGGCAACTCTGGGATGACCCCAGTGACAGCCCACTCACTGTAAGACAGGTATGTTCAAACTTTCCATCACCTCTACTTTTCCCTTCATTGGTTGAAATACCTCCTAACTTTTTGTAAGATTTCTGATTTAAACGAATACTGGTGCCTCCTCCCATATTACATTTACATTCTTAATTTATTTTATAAGTCAAGGATTTTTGTCAATGAGAATTTTCTCTAGCCAGACATATGTATGTAAACCTATATACATCAAAGTCCTATCTATTATCATAGGACCATGCTGTTAAAAAAATAAATAAGTAAAATAAATAATGGCCATCTCTCTCACACCGATTATGTTTGCTTGTCACAAGATTTATAATTTGTAACAAAAGTTTACTCCAGGGAACTCAGTGGCCATGGAGCCTAGATGACCTGGATCACATGGGAACCAACCACTGATATGGCATGTAAAAAAAAAAAAAAAAAAAAAAAGGAGAGAGAGAGAGAGAGAGAGAGAGCAAATCAAGAGGCAATAAAGCCTGAGAGATTACCCAAAAAAATGAAATTAGAGAGTGGGAGGTGACAGCCAGGTTCCCTGCTTCGCTTACCAATTTAGTAACCAAATGAGAAAAGAATTAAAGGTACAGCTTCAACCATCCATCCATCCACAAGATAACTGACTGATAAGCTTTTGGTCAAATTTAAAGGGACCAGACTGAATTGAAGGGCAATCTTTTTCACTACGCAGGCGACAAATGGCTAAATAATTAGAGAATGAGAGGATTTCTCTTAATAACCTAAGGGATTTGGGGCTTTCACCCTCTTAAGATCATGTCACCACCTGTGCCCAGTTTGAATTACAAACCAGTACAGCATCCTCATTCAAGGTGGAACATTAATATTGATGAGATATTCTGACCCCAAGAGAGGAATAGGGTATGAAATCAAGGGAATTTATTTCCCAATTGCTTAAACACACACACACAAACACACATATAAACACACACACACATACACAAAGACAACAAATCAAGGTGAGGTACTCATTTGAGACAGAGTCTGGGTGGGGACTGAAGTGGGTAAATAGGTACATTTATTTATTTCTGATAAAATTACTTCTTGAGGGTGGTACCAGGCTCAGAAAGGTACCATCATTTGGGCACCACCCAATATGAACATGGCAAGAAGTTGGCAACCACAAGCAAAGTGGAAAGGCCAAGACCAAGACTCCAATTAGCTAGCAAGAGCGGACCTCACTGGACGAAACTCACTGATTTAGTGAAAAGAAGCTAATTCCCTGATAGCCATGGTATTTGGCTCAAAAATGTACATCTTCATCTCACAAACCCCAGCCTATATAATAATTCTTTTTTTTTAAGATTTTATTTATTTATTTGACAGAGAGAGAGATCACAAGTAGGCAGAGAGGCAGGCAGAGAGAGAGGGGGAAGCAGGCTCCCCGCTGAGCAGAGAGCGCGATGTGGGGCTCGATCCCAGGACCCTGAAATCATGACCTGAGCCGAAGGCAGCGGCTTAATCCACTGAGCCACCCAGGCGCCCCTATAATAATTCTTTTTACACTGCACCCCCCACCCCTGCCGAGAGAGAGAAAGACACACAGAGAGAGAGAGAAGAAAACACTAAAGAACTTAACATCATAAAGATACTCAAATATATAGGGAAACAATGAATCATGGAACACTACATCAAAAACTAATGAAGTACTATAATGGTGACTAAAATAACATAATATTTTAAAAAGATATTCAAATGTAATACATACAACAAATAAAAGAAAACAGAAAATTTTCACTATACAGAATTTCTTGCTCAATAGTATTCTTTATATTGAATAAAGTTTATTAATAGAAACTATAGCCATGGAAATCCATTTATTATATAGAACTAGTCATTGCTCGAGTTACTCAAATCAGATTCTCCCTGAAGTGTAAGTACTTTCTTCTACTGGACAGTCCAAATGAGTCTATCTGCACAGCTGGGTTTCCTGTCATGGTGGAAAGGCCACTAAACCCAAGTAATAAGTTTTCCAAAGTAGAGTCATTACCCTAAGTGGAAAAGATCAATCGATACTTTGCATTATTTCGGAACAAACATAACTTATAAAGAGAGAATGCTCATATTGCTATATATATGCATTTGTTATGATCAAATAAGTTTTGAGGCTTCCTACTTGCAAATGAATTATATCAAATGCAAAAAGAATATCACTTTAAGGCACTTTATAATGTGCATTAATGGTACATCTATGATTTTATCCCATCTCCACAACAGCCATATTAAGTTGCTGTTTTTAGCATCCTCATTTTACAGATATGGAAACTGAGGCATGGGGAGATGTCCAAAGGACACCATGTTCTGCCGAGTTCAAACACAATTTGATATATTCCAATACCGATGCTATCAAATATGATTAAATACCTCAAACAGGGTTGAAGACATCTAAAATCCAATTTAATCTTTGATTAAAATATTTTTAAAAGATTCATTTATTTATTTTAGAGAGACAGAGAGCACAAGCGGGGGTTGGAGGGGCAGAGGGAGAGAGAATCCCAAGCAGACTCTATGCTGAGTGTGGAGCCTGATGCAGGGCTCCATCTCACAACCCTAAGATCAGGACCTGAGCTAAAACCCAGACTCATTTGCTCAAATGACTGCACCACCGACAATTAAAACATTTTTAAGAAAAGAACATTCAGCATATTTCTTGGTTAGTTATAGATGTTAATATACCCATACACATTTGGGTATTTACACATACAACTATTATATTGTATATACATAATATTATACAAATAACTATTAATTGGATTAAAAAACCAAGTGCTATTTGGTGAACAACTTTCTGCTCATGCCTGAAGGTTCCAGAGTTATAACTCATTTGGATCTGATCTGAATTCAGGCTTTTATACCACTTGGCCACTTGTGCTGGGTGACTCTACACTGAGCCCCAGAAGAACCACACTGAAAAATTAGCTGATCAGTGTAACAAATTGCCAGACGCTGGGCTGAAGTCCATGTATAGTTCAGCAGGAAATATCTCCAGCCCCAGATCTCAAACTTTATGTGTTCCAAGCACAACACTAGAAACTTCAGTTTCATTTCTTTTGATTAAATGAAATTTAATGAAACTGCAAAATCAAAATTAAATGAAATTTAATCAAAAGAAATGAAGCTGAAGTTTCTAGTGTTGTGCTTTTGTTTAACAAAATGCTTCTCAGAGAAAGCAAAAACTACGCTACCACAATTTCTAGCTGCGTTACCTATTTTCTTCAAAAACATAAATTCTGCTAGTGGGTTACAATGTTTGCTTTGATTCTTCTGGTAGTCTTTCCCTCCAACAGAGTCCAGGTAGTACCAGAATCTGGATAATTACTGCATGGACTGGATAAATATTATGGGTAAATGCTACTTCAGAACCATAGTAACAGGAACATACCCTTTCCTGCTTTTACTGTCTCTTATCACCCCAACTGCTCCCACCAGGAAGATCCATTCTTTTGATATAAGGTTTGGTACTCAATTGAAATAGTTCATGGGGAGCGAGGCTACATCTTTTGAGAATAGATTTTGAAGTAAAAGATTAGGACATTGAGCCGCTGATGAAGTGTCTGTGGGTAAACTATTTCATGGAACTAAAAAATCACCACAAGAAAAGTGAGGCTGGGGCTAAGAAGGCAAGAACTGGTGACTTATCGGTTTCTGCTTACTGTTCCTGAGCACATCATCAAATAATGCCCTCTCACCAACAGGAAAAGTCTGGTCACAAAACAGAGGCTGGGCTCTGACACACTGATTTTTGGATGATGAAAAGATTTCAGAAGGCTTAAAAATCTTCTTGTCGCATCCAAAAACTGCCCTTCTTTCCAACTTGAACCGTCTCTGAACACAGAGACAATATTTTAAGGTAAGTAATTTTGGCCAAATGAGTATACATAAACGAACTTATCTAAGTCTGGAAACTCAGCTTCATTTCAGGTCTAAGTGCATGCTTCACAAAGACTGGCTACCCTGCATGGCTCCCCTGATAAAGCTTAGCCAGACTCATCTGTTCTAACAGCAATTACTGATCAGCATTTAAATACTTATTTTCCAAAATCAGAGCTGTTCCAGTGGTTCCCGTTGCTCATGTCCTCCACCTTCCATGATCACTGTGCCACCCGGTTCTGAAACCCTGCAGAGCCATCTCTACCACTTCAAGAATGAGGAAAGCACCCACCTGATTTGTGGGGTTGTTCTGAGGAAAAACTGAGATTGTGAACCAGATGTTAAAATTGTGAAGGACAATAAAACTACAGGAAGATACTGGTGTTACTGTTACTCAGTATTCCACACAAAATGTAGAACAGACAAGAAATTAACACAAAAAAATTTAGTTCCAAGTTGGAATTCATGGAAAAGTACCCAGCATGGACTTTACATAGTCACTTAAATTTTGTTTTTAATTTCCTTAATGCACTGGAAAAACTATTTCAGAAAAAAGTAAGTCTTATAAAAATCCTGATGTCAATGCATGTTTGGGAATCATTGTATACAGCATGATAAACAGTTTTGCCTAAAGCAACATCAAAACTATACCTTCTCTTAACCCTTCAAGAAATATGTGTGTGTTTGTGTGTGTTGTGTGTACCTGTATGTATTTATTTATTTCCAAAACTAGCTTTTCTTATCAGTTAATAAGACAGGATCACATTAAGTCTGCTGCCCTTACTTTTCATTACAATATTTGCTTTGGCAACTGTTTCTTAGATAAGATGTTGTATGAACTCTCAAGTTATTTCCCCCCCAGATAAGGGATCTTGTTGTACTAAATCTTGTCTCAGCAGAGACAAGAGGTCCCCTAGGTAGTCATGTCTGCTCCATGTTAGCTCGCTGTCACCTTTGGCATGATGCATTCTAGAATCTGTTAATTTTAAGCACTTAGGAGGATAAATTAAAAGTGTATTCTTTTCCCTCCTCCTCTTTTTCTCCATTCTCCCATAAACTCTGCCTTCCTCTTTCTATTTTGATACATACCTGCAACACTGTCTCAAAAATCATAGGAAATCTAAAATGGAAATCCAGACTTCTCTACATTCGTATGTTCCTCCTTCCGGATCCCCCAGTCTAATAATACTCTCTACAACTTCAGTGGCCCTGTCTAATCGACCCTCACTCTGGGTCTACCAACACTCCTCTGAAATCTCATTTTCATAGTCCAATACTCACATCTTCAACTATTTCTTGACAAATTTGGCTGTCACAATGTATCTACTTAAAAGCGGCTAAGCTCAGAACACTATTTTTAGTGACTGTAAAACTACAGAACGTGAAGCAGACAATTTTTCACAGAAGCTAGGTATAAAGACAGATAATGTCCACACTTCATTAAGAGAATATTTCGAAAAATAAATCTTCACCAGACCATACATGTAAGTTTACAGAAAACCAGTAAGACTTCATTACATTAAACAGCACGTGGAATACTCCAAAAGCGGCACATTGATAACATCAGAAACAGCCAATCTCTTAATTTCAGGAAACAAACAGGGTTGCTAGAGCAGAGTGGGGGTTGGGAGGGGTGGGGTGGCTGGGGGATGGACACTGGGGAGGGTATGTGTAGATTTATTCCCTGTTAAAGATTTCTGTTTACTTCTGTTTACTTCTATTCATTTTAGATTCATTTCCTTTGCTTAAAGCAGCTTTCTTTTCAGATCCATTTATAGCAAGATTTTACTTCAAATATGAAACCCATCACAGGGTACAAAGCACCTGGTCTTCATGAGGCCTGCCTTCGTTATTATCTGGAATGTAGCATACATGAGGTGGAGGCATCTTTTTATAAACATTTCCTTAATAAAAGAAACAAGGACAAATTTCCCAAAAGTTACAGAATTTGTAGATTTCAGTTACAGATTGTGTCTGAAATAGGCATATTCATGCATGACTTATAAATCATTTAAGTATGCACTGGCAGAACAAAGCGTATTAATCTATAGTAAATAAACATACACAGTTCTACTATAATACATAGAAGTCATCAGGCAAACAATTTTTTTTTCATTAAACACTGAATCATTGTGACCTGCCAAAAGAGTGAAATAAATTAATGTTTAATATTTAATACCATGTGATGGCAATACTAACCCAAATGTGTGTTTTAAATTTTATGTTATTTGACATTTCAATTTTAACTGAAAAGTATTGCTAAAGGGTTGAAATATGTGCCTGAAAGTAGCAGTTTAAATTTAATAAGTATCTTTGGCTTTTTAATGTCACCATATAGTCATACGATTTTACCCTTTAATGATGATTCAGTTCCAATTTCAGAAAATGGGGGGAGGAGGGGCATTAAAGATAGGATCGTCTTCTGCAACGACATGGATGGAACTAGAGGGTATCATGCTTAGTGAAATAAGTCAGTTGGAGAAAGACAACTATCATATGATCTCCCTGATATGAGGAAGTGGAGATGCAACATGGGGGGTTGGGGGGGTAGGAAAGAAGAAAAGAAACAAGATGGGATCTGGAGGGAGACAAACCATAAGGGACTCTTAATCTCACAAAACAAACTGAGGGGTGCTGGGGGGAGGGGGGGAGGG
>PISX010001376.1:0-84908 GCA_004024625.1 Mellivora capensis | reverse complement strand
TACTTTATATGTTTATAAAAAATTAAAAAATTAAAAAAAAAAAGAAAGATAGGATCGTCTTCAAAGACATTCAAAAAATATATAGAAAGGTCATCACTATGACCTATGGGATTTAAACAATTATATATGACGTGACTGGCTGAGAAATCAAAATTTTTGGATGATAAATTCTGAAAAAAGATAAAGCACAAAATATATTAAGATATGGATTGACCTTAATAAGTAAAAAGACCGCTTTGCATCTAATACAACTCACACTAGCAATTTTTCACAAAAACAGCGATAGGGACCTGAACAAATCAGTTCACTCTTTGCTGGAAGGAAAAACAGATCATTTTCTCTTCCTGTTGGAGAGAGAGGAAAAAAGGGTCTTTAAAATGAGTGGCATCATGGGGCGCCTGGGTGGCTCAGTGGGTTAAGGCCTCTGCCTTCGGCTCAGGTCATGATCCCAGGGTCCTGGGATCCAGCCCCACGTCAGACTCTCTGCTCAGCAGGGAGCCTGCTTCCCTCTCTCTCTCTCCCTGCCTCTCTGCCTACTTGTGATCTCTCTCTGTCATATAAATAAATAAAATCTTTAAAAATAAATAAATAAATAAAAATAAAATGAGTGGCATCTGTAGGGACAGATTCAAACAGAAGCCTATGTCAAATGTACATCATATCCCTTTGCTATCACTCAGATTCATGTCTGTCGATTTTCAATTAGGAGACGAAAATGCAATAAATCTCTTTATATAAAGGAATCACATTGTTTGTAGAAGTGAGTGAAAAATTAGCTGTTGAAATTTTGATACCTATTCATCTCCTTCTGTATTCACAGTTTTATCTGGTAACAGAATTCTGCTGTGTCTGCTCATTTCCCAGCTTCTGGAGCTACTACAGAGAGCATGTAAATGTAAAACGACTTGATGGGATTAAGCAATAGTGTGTGAACTCATAGAACAAAAGAAGAAGAATGAGACAGGAATGCAGAAGCTGGGGAGTGTCTGGGTGTGATTGTTTGTATATGTGTGTTTTCTTCTTAGAGTCCAAAAACCCTTTGGATTATCACTGAAGCCCAGAAAAAATTTGAAAGCAAATACCAGGACAGAACAAGTGAAGTCCAACATCGCAGGAGGGAAGAACCACCAGTCCTAAACCTTAACACTCCTTGAGAATAGGGATAATGTGTTGTTTGTTTTACACTATGTAACTAACAATTATTAACTAGCTAATATGAGCCAGACACAGTCTGGGGTATACTCCTCTATTTTAACTCATTTAATCTTGACAACATCCCTCTGATGTAGATTTTATTACCCTTTATTTCAGATGAAGAAACAAACTCAGAGACAGTAACCAATGTGCCCAGTTTAAAGAGACCACAATTTCAACTTTGGTCTTCCTTTCAGTTAGTAAATATTTCCTAAGGTTTTTTAAGAGATTTTATTTATTAATTTGAGAGAGTGAGCAAGAGCAAGAACAGGAGAGAGCATGTGAGTGGGGTAAGGAGCAGAGGGACAAGAAGACTTCCCTCTAAGCAGGGACCCCACATGGGGCCCTGAGATTATTACCACCTGAGTGGAAGGCTGACGCTTCACTGACTGAGCCCCCAGGCGGCTTTCTAAGTGTTTTCTCCATGTGCCAGGCCCTGTGCTCAGCACAGTGTCCCCTCCGCATGCCTATTTCCCTTTACTGCACACAGCCAGTCCCTGACTCCAGCACACTGCCAAGTCTGTAGCAGGTTCTCAGTGAAGGGTCACTGAACTATTTGCTTAATTATTTGTCCCTGCAAAATAAACATTTACATAGATATTTGGCCCCCAGATTATATTATCTTGAAACATCTTATGATTCAGCCCTAAGACATATATTTTTTTAATTATTTTTTTAAAAAGTGAATTATTTCACTGATTATGGGCCTCCAGGAACCCCACATCAGGTGGCAAATACCTACACTTCAGATTATTATAATGGTAGGAGGAAGCGTTGTGCAGAATGGCACGGATATCATGCACATTTCACTCAACCTACTGTGTAAATAAACCACCACACAGAACCTAATTATTTCAAGAGTGTGTGACTGGAATACCCATTCAACTACAAACATCACATGGGTACGGTCTTCTAATGATTCTTCACAGACTCAAGGCATAATTCATAGTGTACACCAAAAATGCAAAATAAGGAAGCTACATATAGATTAATGCACAGAGGGGCACCTGGGTGGCTCAGGAGGTTGGGCATCCGACTCTTGATTTCGGCTCAGGTCCTGATCCCAGAGTCCTGGGATTGAGCCCAGCCTTAGGTTCCCTGATCAGGCTCCCTCCTTCTTCCTCTACCCTTCTCCCTGCATGCTCTTCCTCTTCCTCCCTCCTTCCGCCAAATAAAATCTTAAAAAAAAAAAAAAAATGCCTGGATTATTTTGTGGCCAGACACATAGGAGTTTGGATGTCGCCTCTACCATGCTGCCTCATCTTGGGGAAGTTGCTTCACTTCCTATATTGTAAAATGAAGATATAATTACAATCACTCCTAGCGCACACCGTAAGAGCTTACTATGAGGAGGAAATGACATGAGGTATGTAAAATTTTTAGCACATTCCCAGGTCACTGCTAGGGCTCATTAAATGTCAGCTTTGTGATGGAGGAGGAAGTAGGGAAGATGGGAACTAAACTTTCTGGTAGGCATGGGGTACAGCAGATGAGACACTGGTCACCCTCTCTAGTCTAACCTCTAAAGCTTCTCAGTATGCAGCAAAATGCCTGCTCCTGAATCAGTGGATCTCCAAAATGTGCGATATCAGAAAAATCACCCTGTCTCTTTATCTTAACAACATTCTGCTTAACACTCACACACACACACATACTTTTCTCACTACCATTCAAACTAACTGCTGATGATACAGTAGTAAAAATGGGAAAATTACTAATTCCTTCTATACGATTCTATACTCCCTCCCAAATTATGCCTTTTCCTTCTAAAAAGAAAACACCAATTCCTTCTAAAGGCATGAGCAAACCCAAAATGTAGTGATAAATCTGAACATTTAAAAAAAAAATGTTTTCAGAAAAAGTCAAGAAACAGACTCTCAACTCCAGAGAACAAACTGATGGTTTCCAGAGGGGAAGGGGTGGGGACAGATGAAACAGGTGAGGGGGATTAAGGAGTGCACCTGCCCTGATGAGCACCCAGGCGCTGCATAAAGTGTGGAACCACTAGACTATACACCTGAAACTAATATAACTCTGTATGTTAACTATACTGGCATTAAAATTTCTTTTAAAACTTGTATGTAGAAACATTAGAGAAAAAATTTAAAAAGAGTATAAAATAAAAATAGTATCAGGAAAAGCAATTATATTACCCACTTATTCATATCTTAAATGAAAAATGTATAAGACTGTAACTGACTACCATAATTATACTCCTTCTTGCAAGATGGTATACAACTAATCTTTTTACCTCCATATTACTTTTTTTTTTTTTTTTTTTTAAAGATTTTTTATTTATTTGTCAGAGAGAGAGAGAGAGTGAACACGGGCAGACAGAGTGGGAGGCAGAGGCAGAGGGAGAAGCAGGCTCCTGCCCAGCAAGGAACCCGATGTGGGACTCGATCCCAGGATGCCGGGATCATGACCTGAGCTGAAGGCAGCCGCTTAACCAACTGAGCCACCCAGGTGTCCCTACCTCCATATTACTTTAAACCAAGCTAACTACTTACCTGTAAGATGCCTAGACAACCAATGGATCTATCAAGTTTTTAATTTCTGAGTCTTAGCCAAAAAACCATTATTACCCCAATAGAACAGAAATAAAGTTTTGTTTTTTAACTTTATAATCTACATATAGGTAAGAAGGAACTTAAGATTAAAAAATGGGCTTTGGGGGAAGACAAATCGATAGAAACTTTTCCTTCAAAAGATTTCATTTATTTATTTATTAGAGAAAGAGAGCACACAAGAGAGCACAAGGAGAGGGAAGGGCAGAGGCAGAGAGAGAATCATAAGCAGACTCCGAGCTGAGCACAGCGCCCTACCTGGGACTCAATCTCGTGACCCTGAGATCATGACCGAGCTGAAATCAAGAGTGGACACTTAACCAACTGAGCCACCCAGGTACCCCGAAACTTTTCCTTTTAGAAATGAAGTCTATTTTATCCAAACCAATGGCTCTTACTTGATTCTATCACTTGAATATTCATCTCCTTTTCAAATAGTATAACAACTATTCTCTATACAGTAATTAAATACACCCAGGGCCTATTGTCAGTATCTTTCTGAGCAAACTATAGTAGACAGGAACAAAGCATAAGCTACAGGGGCTAAAAACTAATACTGTTATCTGTTTAAAAATTTAGCAAACGGGGGTGCCTGGGTAGCTCAGTGGGTTAAGCCTCTGCCTTCGGCTCAGGTCATGATTCCACAGTCCTGGGAACAAGTCCCACATCGGGCCCTCTGTCTGCTGCTCTGCCTACTTGTGGTCCCTCTGTCAAATAAATAAATAAAATATTTTTTTAAAAATTTAGCAAACGATGGCACAGGTGCACTAAGTCAGCACAAGTGCTAGGTCTCGACAGCCTGGAATATTTAAGGTATTAGCCAGACATGTGGGCATCCAGCTCAATATACCTTTGTAAAGACTAGCAAAATGGACAATGCCAGGAGGGCAGGCAGGCAAGAAGACTAATCCCCGCAGGGTAATCCTCGAACACTGGCAATCGCTCTGAGGTCGTCCAGAAGAAGAACAATCAATTAAAAAAGAAATCAAACAACCCCTCCAACCTTTCTTTCACACTGCAGCCAGAGTGAGGCACAGCTCCCTCTGGGTGATTCTCCTGCACAGAAGGTCGCTCGCTCCTTCACCTGTGGCTCCTGGATTTTCCAAAGGTGCTTCAGGAAGAAACCCCCACGGTTCTCCTGAGGTCCCGACATGATGGCAATGGGAGAGAGGGAGCACGGGGGGCATGTGGGAATCCAGTGTCTCTATCAACCAAAGCAACTCCATCTCTTTCTTATACACTGGGGTTTGGGTGAAACACAGTGAGAAGAACACTCTACTGGTAAATAAAAACTGAAAATCGCTGTCCTGACACAACGGGCTCTTCCTTCTCTGGCTGCTCAATGGAAGAGTGTAACCAGATGCTACACAACCTTTCAAAACATATACGAGCCACTCCCATCAATACAGCTGGACTCTGCAAGTACCACAGGCAGCATTAGCCCCATCATAAGAAATGTCACTTTGCTTGCCTTCATGCACTTTGTTCAATTCAATATATTCTATACAATTTCTGTGGACAGAATGCTTTGTGAAATTAAACGTGTTCCTACCTTTGAGTAGCTTTCAGCTTAGTGCATAAGAAAATAGACAAAACAGTGACCATAGTATAAATCAGAATAAAATCAACATTAAAGAGAAGGCCAAGGGGCCCTGGGTGGCTCAGTTATTGGGGAAAGCAATTTTTTCCAGTGGAATCAGAAAAGGCAAGGATGTTAGAACTGGATCTTGATGAATGTGGGTGGAGAATATAGTGAAAAATAAAGTCCCTGTGCCATAAACATACAAATGCAAAAACATGCTAGAGTCCCTGGCACATGCTGGAGAAGGATGAGCAGGCACGTGGCTGGACTACACAGAGCACTATTCTGGAAGAAAGCCCTGGACCCAGTTTGCTGAAGATTTAGAATGCTTCAATAAAGATAACCCCTAATTCGACAGAGCACTTTACAATTTATAAAATAGTAATTTAAGACATAAAGATACAATAATGTTAAAACAATTTTTAAATGATTTCTAGCAATCATCACAACAATCCTATCAAGTTAGTCAGTTAGCTATTCCAGGCGGGGCAAGGAGAGGAACAGAACCATCAAGGAGACTCCACACAGCAGAGTGCAGACCAACACAGGGCTCGATCCCATGACCCTGAGATCATAACCTGAGCTGAAATCAAGAGTTGGATGCTGAACCAACCGAGCCACCAAGATGCCCCAGAATCCTCCCAAGTTAAGCAGGGCAAAGATCATCAAGCCCATTTGACAGAGGAAGAAACTGAGATAGGTGAAAACATTAACATGTATTAAACATCCACTATGTACTCAGGCCTTTGCAAGGTGACTGGCAAACATTATGACCTCCTGAGATGAATGAGCATCACCCAAACTTACAATCAGGAAAACAAGCTCAGAGAGGTTGAGAAGCGTGTCCTGAGACATGGGACGTGTAGTGGCAGATTCAGGACTGAGCCCAGATCACGCTTCCATGCTCTGCTATGACAAAAGTCCCTTTTATTGTGGAGGCAAAAAGAGGGGGGAAATTTTTAGGGCCTTTGAGAGCAGTTACAAGTTTTGAACTGTTTTTAAAAGGGACTCTTAACAGATTACCAAAGTTTTCCAGATGAGACACCTGGACCGGAAATCTAGCAGATTGTTAGGGGGCTCAGCAGATGAACGTGAGCATGAGCCACCCCACTGGATATGACCCCACAAGGCTGGACCCTAGGCATTAACACAAATTATATCCAACTCCCATGAATCTGTCATGAAATATTGTCCTAACCCTCTTCTGGACTCTCACTAGCCATCTCCTGACTACCACATAGTGAAGCATTTACCAGATTTCATCACACCTAAAATGCCACTGATTTTAAGACACACCCTTCCTTATTTATACACTAGCAAGAAAAAAACAATGTTAACCTACGCCATGCTGTTGACTTTAAATCACACTGACTTCAGACATAAAAAAAAATGTGAAAAAGAAATCTGTAATTGGAAATGATGAAATACGGTAACATTTCTGCATTTTTTTCAATATGATTTTATTCTCACTCTCAACAAGACACTAAGACCTGGTCTTTCCAGGAAGAACTGCTCACGGCCCAGGCACCCGATGTGTCACAGGCAGTAAGAGGCGAGGGTGCACGCACTGCCTTCCCAGACGAAGCGCTTACGGTCTGGACCCAATCCTCTGGCCCAAACCTGAAGGGATCCTAAAATTCCTGACATCTGCCATCTAGCTGGCTCCTCGACTACATTACTGCTGGTAACTGCTACAAACAAGAAAGTGAAATGTGGTGGCAGCGCTGCTAGTTGTGAGGACAGTGGTATCTACCAAATATTTACTGTGTTCTACATGCTTTACATGGACGTTGACGCGTCACTCTCATAAGTCTGCAATGCATGTTACCAGCAATCTTTGACTAGATGAACAAAATCAGCTTCCAACTGGTAATTTGGAAGAAATGAATACCTAGAGGAGAGTGGGTTTTATTATTGATTTTTTAAAGATTTATTTATTTACTTTAGAGAATCTCAAGCAGACTCCCTGCTGAGCACGGAGCCCTACACAGGCCTCCATCTCATGACCCTGGACCGCGACCTGAGCTGAAATCAGGAGTTGGATGCTTAATTGACTGAGCCACCCAGGTGCTCTGGAGAGTGAGTTCAAAATCAAAGACCCCTAAAGAAGAGAGATGCCGAAGAAATAATCCTGCTAGCTTTTGCTTTCTGTGATTTTGTGAAACATTAACTCAACTTCCTGTTAGCTGCTCTTAGAGAGTTCTTTATTGACAATGGATCAAACTGAGGCACCCGGTCAGCAATATACTTATTTTTAGTTTTTTGGAATAATTTCTTTTTTTCATGAATATGAGCTAGCAGAAAGAAACAAGGCTATGGAGAGCCTGCAGTCCTCGTTGTTAAAGAACACATCTTGGGGATGCCTGGGTGGCTCAGTGGGTTGAGCCGTTGCCTTGGGCTCAGGTCATGATCCCAGGCTCCTGGGATGGAGTCCCGCATCGGGCTCCTTGCTCAGTGGGGAGCCTGCTTCTTTCTCTGCCTCTGCCTGCCACTTTGCCTGCTTGTGCTTTCTCTGACAAATGAATAAATAAAATCTTAAAAAAAAAAAGTTAAAAAAAAAAAAAAAGAACACATCTTGGGGGTGGCTGGGATGGCTCAGTCTGTTAAGTGTGTCCAGTTTCGACTCAGGTCATGATCGCAGCAGGGTCATGAGACTGAGCCCCGCATCAGGCTCCACACTCAACAGGGACTCTGCCTGAGATTCTCTCTTCCTCTCCCTTGGCCATCTCCTGGTTCGCACACTCTCTGTCTCTCTCTCTCTCTCAAATAAATAAATTAATTAAAAAAAAAAAAAAGACCACATCTTTCAGGGACGCTAGGTCTTGGGATATTTGCATGTCAGCAAACCTCAATATAAACATGAAACAACAATGAAAAGCCAGCAAATCAGTGGGAGGAATAAACATGTCAGAAACACGATAGCCTTCAGTGACCATCCCATAGCTTCACAAATGAGCTACTGTCGAGCTTAGATAAGCCTTCTCCCATGGGGACATCTCGCTGAACCAAAGGATCTACAGAAAATACTCCCTCAGTGCTCCCCTTTCTAGGTAGGATTATGTGAAAGGACCTGGATATTACTCCAATTTGGGAGAAATACCTCCAAAGGTTTGGGGTTTCAGAATCCTCTGTCCTGTATTAGCCAGTCTCACAAACGTTAACATTCAAGATCCACATATTTGCTATTTATAAAAAAGCACACACAGCTGACTACCTCCTTAGAATTTTGAGCTTGTTCCTCAAGACATCATAAACTTTCTCCTTCTGTGCGCTAAAAATCTCATTTCTGCAGGAGATCATATGAGCCCCTTTTAACAACTGTTCCATTTCAGTCCATTTATAACGGGCATCTGCTTGCCATCTATCAGAGCTTATGATCCCTAAAAAGCTCAGCTTTTTTTTTTTTTTTTTAAGGGCAGGGGGAGATGCCATGCCTTTCCTTCACACCCATCTTCTCTTTTCCATCAGGCAACTTTACATTCATCCTGCAAGGACCAGTGCAAATGTCATTTCCAAACCATCCTAACAGAATTAATAGTTCCTTCCACTGCACCCCCAAACTATCTCGCTCACACTACTATTGGAGAACTAATTTGTTATAGTAAACTGTTTGTATGCCACATAATGAAGTCTATGAAGACAAGAAAACATTACTTATTCATCTGTATATGTCCAAAAAGGGCCTGACACAGGGTAGTTATAACTTTGTGATAAATAATTTTAATAACGTGACTCAAAATCTTTACTAACACTTTTATTTCATGTAAGGAAAATATTATAATATTAACCTTTGAAAAAGTAATGAGAAAAATAAAATAAAATAAAATATCCTTTAAGGGATATTTCCTTAAAGGGAAAACTCAAACATCCCAAGTAAACAATATAAATTGCAGAAAATATTATTTTCCTTGTCTCATTCGTTTTCTATGGTTTCTTAATTCCCTTCTATTAAATGACTCTTAGGGCAATTTTACTTATGAATAGTAATATCCAATTTTATGAATCTGACAAATGTCTTGCCCCAAAGTAACAAAAATGTGTATTTAGTGCTAAATAATACAAAACTCACTTTGCAACGTTTTATCAGACTACTGTCTGTCTTTTGGATACAGAAGAGAACAATATTAAAATAAATTTGCATAGCCTAAATACAAACCAGGCTAGAGAATACTGAATATATGCTTGGCCAAAGGGAGGAGACAGACCACGATTATAAATACACCTAGATAATTTACAAAGCTAATAACCATGTGTTAACATATGAACTGAAGCTGATGAACTGAAATTTTATCAGCTGATCAAACAGCTGTAAATCCATATTCCGGACCCACTTCCACAAATAGCAAAAAATGTTTTATGCTATTTGATTATTTCCACTCCATGGGCAAATCCCTAAAGCATCCGATGAATAATGCTTTGGGGAAACATTTTCAAATTTTCATTGAGCATACCCCTTCTACTTCTCAAATACCAGCAAACTGTTCCTCCTCCATAAGAGCAGAGGGCTCTTAGCAAAGGACTCGCTGTTTATAAGAGAAAGCCTCCTTCTCTCTGGTTTGTGGAAATTTCCCTCATTGTTTAAGAAAGAGCTGGGGGGGGGGGGGGTAGGAAAAGAATAAATGAAATAAGATGGGATTGGGAGGGAGACAAACCGTAGGAGACGCTTAATCTCACAAAACAAACTGAGGGTTGAAGGGGGGAAGGGGGTAGGAAGAGGGTAGTTGGGTTATGGACATTGGGGAAGGTATGTGCTATGATGAGTGCTGTGAAGTGTGTAAACCTGGCAATTCATAGACCTGTACCCTTGGGGCTAATAATACATTGTATGTTAATATAAAAAAAAATAAAAAGAAAGAGCTCTAGGGGTGCCTGGGTAGTGCAGTGGGTTAAGCATCTAACGCAGGTTTCTGCTAAGGTCTTGGTCGTGGGTCTGAGATCCAATCCAGTGTTGCGCCCTACACCCAGCACAGAGTCTGCGTGGGACTGTTTCTTGTCCTCCCTCTGCCCTCATCCCCCAATCCCTGCTCTCTCTTTCTCTCTAAAATGAATAAATAAATCTTAAAAAAAAAAAAAAAAAAGAACCAGCTCCAACATCACAGGCTTTTTTTTTTTTTTTTTAAGATTTTATTTATTTGAGAGAGAGGCAGTGAGAGAGAGCATGAACGAGGAGAAGGTCAGAGGAGAAGCAGACTCCCCGTGGAGCGGGGAGCCCGATGCGGGACTCGATCCCAGGGACTCCGGGATCATGACCCGAGCCGAAGGCAGTCGTCCAACCAACTGAGCCACCCAGGCGTCCCACATCACAGGCTTTAAGCCATCTCTAATTCTCCTCATTATCCAACCAAAAATTAGGTTCACATACCCTCAGACCACTTTTTTCCTTTATCTCTTACAACCCTTGAGATATGCTTCTCGGAATCTAACCCAAAGGCAGGGACTGCCCATTACGCAGCTGAGCACAGAGCGGCATGTTCAAACATACTTGCTAAATTGAAAGCAGGCTTTCAGTCAAGCTCAATTCTGGCTCCTCGGTTTCACAGACTATATCCCCAGACCAAGCCCAAGGCCCCTCTTCTTTGTTCTTTCCGTCCCTAAAGAAGTAAGGTAGTAAGGTCCTTTCTGTCTTCTTCTGTGAACAAGAGAGAGGACAGGTCCATATATTCACCATTCCCAGGTGTGACATTATATAACATGACACACACTCAGATTTACCTCCAGATACCTTTGACTTTTTGAAGCTTCTCTTCCTCTATCATTTCTCATGTATTTTATCAAAGTATCAATTATCAGTTAAGAACCACATCAGTGTTAATAAAGTGATCAAAATTCTATTTAACATCACCATTAATGTAATAACGGTTAATCTGAAGTAGCTGAAGCATAAAAATTTACAAATTCTCTTAAATTAGAATCCATAAAAAACAATTATGTTGTCTGCACCAAATTAACAAAATCTTTCTTTCACCCGTGCTGCTACATCCCAGTAATCCCAATATAACCCACTGTGTACCAATCTAAAGCACACTCCAGGGGCCCAGAGTTAAGTCCTAGCTTTTTCCAGGAGCCTCCCAGTTCTTCTCTTTGCTCTTTGATATCACCCTTTCCAGAACTGCCTCTCTACTTAGTAGGTATACTTATTAAAGTGACAATTTGCCATATTCACATATTAACTCAAAAAATATATATTAATAAATAATAAACTGAATAAATATTAATTGAATGACTTCTATGTTTTCAATGTAAGACTTGAATCCTCTTAATATGGTGATGCTAATATTACATTCTTATTTTCTGTATCAAGACACTGAGGCTCAGAAGTTATGTAATTGGTAGCAAGTGATGGATGCAGAACTGGAATCCGGGTCTGCCTCATTTATAAATTCATATTCTTTCCCTGGTAGCACAGTATGACTCTGGAATTTATCCTGTCAAGTATTATTCTTGAATGACTCTAACAGTGCTGGCTTACCATTCCTAGTGCATTACTTGTAAAACTGCATTCTGACCTGAGCAGAGAGCAGGGGGAGGCTGAGACCATAATTACCAGTTCTCTGAATCACCAGAGGTGGTCTATGATGTGCTCCCACGGGACCTGGTGGACTTCCCAGACTGACTGTATCTGCGGTGAGGCATTTGACTTAAGGGTTTACAGGCTAGTCAACAAATTTGGGTAGATTTGGACTGGATGGAAGGGCTCTCAGCTTGAACTGGTGAAAATCCAGAGTTAAAGAATTTTTTAAAAGTCAACATATTGCTTTCAATTATATACAGTAATGTAGCTACTTTTTTATTTTACTCTTTAAAGTAATTCTATTTTATCTTGAGTATAGCTGACATACAATGTCACCTCAGTTTCCGGTGTACAACAAAGTGATTCCACAACGCTACACATGTTCACCACAAGTGCACCTACTGTCTGTCCTACACTGCTCTTACGGTACCACTGACTGTATTCCTTGTGCTCTATTCCTCTCTTCCCATGATTCATTCATGCCATAACAGGAAGCATGCATCTCCCTCTTCCCTTCACCCACTTTGCCCAACCCCCTCCTCTCTGGCAACCATCAGTTTATTCACTGTATTTATAGGTCTGACTCTGCTTTTTGTTTATTCATTTGGGATGTTACGGTATTAGTCTTTTTTAGTCTGACTAACTACACTTAGCATAATACCCTCATAATTTCATCCTTTTTTTTTTAAAGATTTTATTTATTTATTTGACAGACAGAGATCACAGGCAGAGAGGCAGACAGAGAGAGAGGAGGAAGCAGGCTCCCTGGCCGAGCAGAGAGCCCGACGCAGGGCCCGATCCCAGGACTCTGGGATCATGACCTGAGCCGACGGCAGAGGCTTTAACCCACTGAGCCACCCAGGAACCCCTTAATCTCATCCTTTTTTATGTGTAAGTAATATTCCAATGCATTTGTTTGTACGCATATGCAAATGCATATACATATACATACACACACACCATATCTTCCTTATCCAGTTGTCTGCTGATGTACACTTAGACTGATCCCATATCATGGCTATTGTAAATAATGCTGCAATAAACACAAACTTACATAAATGTTTTCAAGTTAGTGTTTTCATTTTCTTTGGGCAAGTAATATCCAAGAGGTGAATATTGGACCATATGGTAGCTCTAGTTTTAATTTTTTGAGGAACCTCCATACTGTTGTCCACAGTGGCTGTGCGAACTTCCAACCCCACCAACAGTGTACAAGGGTTCCTTTAAGTCCACATTCTCCCAAAACGTTGTTACTTCTCATCATTTTAATTTTAGCCACTCTAACAGGTGTCAGGTCATATCTCATAGTGGTTTTGATTTGCATTTCCCTGATGATGAATGATATGGAGCATCTTTTCATGCATCTGTTGGCCATCTGGATGTCCACTTTAGAAAAAATGTCTATTCATGTCTTCTGTTCATTTCTCACTCAGATTGTTTTTGGTGTGCAGTTATGTAAGTTCTTTATATATTTTGAATATTAACTCCTTATTGGATATGGCATTTGCAAGTATCTTCTCCCATCCAACAAGTTATCTTTTTGTTTTGTTGATGGTTTCCTTTTCTGTGAAAGAGCTTTTATTTGCACACATGATACTACACACAGAAAATCCTAAATATGCCACCAAAAAAACTACTAGATGTAATATATGGATTCAGTAAAGCTGCAGGCTACAAAACTAATACAGAGAAATTGGTAGAATTTCTATGTGCTAATAATAAAGCAGCAAAAAAAGAAATTAAGAAAACAACACCATCTACAATTGTATCAAAAAGAATAGAATACCTAGGAATAAACTTAACCAATGAGATGAAAGACCCATACTCCAAAAACTACAAAACACTGATGAAAGAAAGTGAAAGGTACACAAACAAATGGAAATATATATTCCATGCTCATGGACTGGGCGAATTAACATTGTTAAAATGTCCACATTACCCAAGGCAATTCAATGCAATCCCTATCAAAATCCCAACAGCATTTTTCATAAAACTAGAATAAATGATACTAAAATGTGTGTGGAACCACAAAAGACTCTGCACACCAAGGCAATCTTGAGAAAGAAGAACAAAGCTGGAAGCATCACAATTTCAGATTTCAAGACACACTACAAGGCTGTTGTAATCAAAACAGTATGGTACTGGCACAAAAACAGACACACAGATCAATGGAACAGATAGAGAGCCCAGAATTAAGCCCTTAATTATATGGTCAATTAATCCATGACAAAGGAGGCAAGAATGTACAATGGGAACAGTCTTTTTAATAAATGGTGCTGGGAACAGCACAGCTACATGTAAGAGAATGAAATTGAACAGCTTTCTCATGCCATACACAAAAATAAACTCAAAACAGATTAAAGACCTAAACGTGAGACCAAAACCATAAAAATCCTAGAAGAAAGCATGGGCAGTAATTTCTCGGACATCAACCATCATGATATTTTTCTAGATGTGTCTCCTTAGGCAAGGGAAACAAAAGCAAAAATAAACTGTTAGGCCTAATTTGCTATTTTAAAGCAAAATATAAACAGATACATTTGGAGAATGGGGTCCTCAGCATCTGGTAACACTGGCTTGGAGCAAGAGCCCCAGGATAAAACACTGGGTTGAATGTCAATGTGCTCACATCAGTGTTCTAATTTTTTGTTGTTTTGTTTTTTAATTTTTGTGTTCTTTCCCCAAAAAACAGGCATTTTAAGAAGCCCAGATGTGAAACTCAGAATGACAAAACCAAAGGAAGAATATATCAGAGGCAAAATTTAGATAATATGGAAGTATATTAACTATCAGAATCATCAAAACTGTAAGATACAATAAATATGTATTGTTTAAGCCAATAAGTTAGTGGCCATTTGTCAAAATAGAAGGTTAATACAGACAGAGGAGATACTTCAATGGTTAAAAAGAGAAAACCTAACGCACCCAACAAAGCAGGTTTTCTCACCACACAAGTGCTAGCAGAGCTGCCTGTCTGTTGTCCAGACATTTAACGACCTCTTAGGTAAACAAGTTAACACTGCCCCGAGTCCTTCCTGACACCACAGTAGTCTGGCATCGCTGAGCCCTGAAGTGCTAATATTCATGGATCCCAGACCACACGGCCATCCCCAAGAGCACTGCAATGAGTAGGAGTTACTTACTCTCTTTGCAAGCCATTGCCCTTTTCCCCTCTGAAGAGACACATACTCTCTTGGCCCTAATAGCCCCAGTGAACATGGCTCACAACAACCCCCAAAAGCCACTAAAGCCCAGACGGGAGCCTGCTGTGACCAGTCCTTACATGCATGGAGTTCTATCCTATAACTTAAGTAGTGGCTGTGAGACAAGACAAAGGCAGGTTCTCAATGTCTGCAATACATTTAGCATGAAACTCCAATACACAGAACAGTGAAGGGAAGCACACAGTATGGAGGGGAAAAGACAGCGTGGTATCGTGGAAAAAGAAGACTGTAGGCAGTCGGAAGTGTTTTGCCATCCACAGCCCGGCCCCTGATGCATCACACAGCCTGTCATCAAACGAGGGACTTATGACCCTGAAAGTGTCTTCCAGGTCAAACAGTCCATCATTCTCCAGTCTCAACATAAGAATTTGTAGTTCAATAGTTACGATGAGTTACAAGGAGCCTCTATCTACGGTGGGGGCCAGGAGGGGACAGAGCTGAACTAAGGCATCAAGAAAACTGTTCCATCTGCTAAGAGTACTTATTCTCAGTCACTAAGATTAGCCTGCAGGCCTCCGAGTTTTAACACACACTGTGTTCTTAGCATTGGGAGCTGGGCTTTATAAATGTCAACCCCATACATCCAGGTTGCACAGAGAAGTCCATTTCAGTCCTCTAAGATAACCTGCCGCTACTCAATACATATTCCTTGGTTATTTTACTTGAAGTTTAGTGCCCAGGATTAATCTTTCCATGTCCTATTTCTTATTATAAGTGTAACTCCATGAAATATTGATATTTTGTGTGCAATTCTATGACTAGTGGTAGTTTATCTTTAATAGCTAGCCAGCAAAGTAAGGGGGGGAGCGGTTAAAGTATTATGTTATAAAAACCTTACCAAGGAGCTAAGATCAAAGAAATTCACATAATATTTGCAGGCATCTTCTGGTGAACATCAATACAAAACAGCGAGGAAATTTAAGTTTCGCTGAAAGCCCTATGCTGCCATGTCAGAACAGAGAGCTAAACCCCCTACTGTTCATAATTTATCTTCTGTCACTAATACTCCATCAGCCAACAAAAATGGTTAGAGGTTTTTATCTAAATTTTTGGCAATTTTTCGCTATAGCTTGAAATAAAGAAAGATGACATTTGGACTATATGTTTCAGTTTCCATTCTCATTCCACTTTACAGAGAAGGAACACATACTGTGCTTATAATTTAAGCTGGTATTAAACTGACCCCTGCTGGCCTCCTTCCTCTTCTGCTTCTCATTTATCAGCTAGTATATCACCTAATCGCATTCTGTAGTTGAACCTGCATTTGATCGGTCCATCATATCAAAACCATGACCCAGGAAAAAAACAGTCAGGCCGACCACTATAAGTGGAAGGATGCCTCCCTTCCTCAGAGCTTTGGTTATTATATTTGCAAAGAAGACCTAGCAATTAAAATCACACTAGCATTCCACAGAAGTGTTTCCTGTTTATTCCACAAATGAATTCAATCAGCACACATTTATAGGTTTTTTCATTTATTTCGAGAGAGAGAGGGAGAGTGTCCATGAGAGCTGGCCGAGGGGCTGGGGGAGGCCATGCAGATGGGAGAGCAAGAGAGAGGGTCCCAAGCAGCCTCCACAGTCAGCACTGAGCCCTAACTAAGGGCTCAATCCCATGACCCTGAGGTAACCACCTGAGCCAAAATCAAGAGTTAGATGCTCACGGGTTTCAGGAAAGACCCCAGAGAAGCAAGATACTTAGAATTGAATCACCTGCCCTCCAGGAATTCACGGGCATCTACAAGTCCATGAAAAGCTTCATTTCAGAATTCAATTCTAGCTCCTGACTGGGTACCAGGAAGGTAAGAAGGAAGCAGGGCTACCATAATGGCGGTGGAGTATCCTGCCTCTGGGGTCTCAGTTCACTTGCGATTCTTTACTTAACCAGCAGGGAAACGGCACCTCTTTCATTTATATGGATCCACTGTACTTCCTATATCAGGGGCTGTACTTTACTGGAACCTATAACCAGTTAAGAGAGATGAGAAGAGAAAGAAGAAAATCATGAAAATAAATAAAGTGTAGAAATCTTTTTAAAAATTTTTAAGATTTTATTTTATGTATATGTTTATTTGAGAGTGAGTGACAATGTGAGCAGGAGGAGAGAGCCCTAAGCAGACTCCACATTGAGCATGGAGCTAGATGGGGGCCTCAATCTCAGGACCCTGAGATCACGACCCAGAGTCAGACACTTAACCACCTGAGCCACCCAGGCAATACCCCCCCTCCAATTTTTATGTCCCGAAAAAGTTAATGCATTTTTCTTTTCCTTACTTCCCCATATTTTTCAATATCTCTTTTCTTGTGCTCCAGACAGATAAAGATAAATGAAGTACAGTAGTTAAACTTCTTTGTTTGGTTACAAATGATCTTTTGTATCAACATTATTGTTATGTAAGCATTTTAATTTTTTTTTTTTTAAATATTTTATTTATTTATTTGACAGACAGAGATCACAGTAGGCAGAGAGGCAGGCAGAGAGAGAGGAGGAAGCAGGCTCTCCGCGGAGCAGAGAGCCCGACGTGGGGCTCGATCCCAGGACCCTGGGATCATGACCTGAGCCGAAAGCAGAGGCTTTAACCCGCTGAGCCACCCAGGCGCCCCTTATGTAAGCATTTTAATATTGCTTCTAGCAGAAGAGACTTCTGCTTCAACATATGTTATGGGGGAAAAAGTGGTTAAAATGTATTCATGACTAAAATAACTAAACAGTCCACAAACATTGCCTAGAAAATACTTAAAAGAATCTGGTTTGTTGGAGTTTTTAAGTCAGGTAAAACTGAAGATCTGACCTCTCTCCCCAGACAAGAAGAGTCTCAGGACTATCAATACCTTCTATGTCTTCCTATCTTCCAACAAACCACTGTTCCAACTCATTCTTTAAAAGAGACTGAAGTTTAACCTCCTCTTCCTGCACCTTCCGTGACATAGGAGAGCATGAGTCAGGGGAAATCAGGTTCTTTTTTCTTTCTTTCTTTTTTTTTTTTTTTAAGATTTTATTTGTTTATTTGACAGAGAGAGACAACGAGAGAGGGAACACAGGCAGAGGGAGGGGGAGAAGCAGGCTTCCAGCTGAGCAGGGAGCCCAACTCAGGGCTCAACCCTAGTCCCTGGGATCATGACCTGAGCCGAAAGCAGACACTTAATCGGGTAATCGGGTTCTTCTGCTCAACAACATTCGCCCTAAAAATCTCAAATTTACTGAGGAAACATGTAACCCCATAGAAAATAAAATAATGATCAAGCTTCTAGGCTCTGGGTTCAGACTACAGCAGTAATCTCAGCCAAGGCCCCCGCCTTCCTAAATCAAATACAGTGCGATGGCGCAGACGGCCAAACCCCACCGTCCCAAGCGAAGAACTCAGCGTAACACCAGTGTTCAATCAATGTTAGCCCCATGGGACTTCCCTCCTAAAGTCTTTTTTTTTTTTAAAGATTTTATTTATTTATTTGACAGACAGAGATCACAAGTAGGCAGAGAGGCAGGCAGAGAGAGAGGAGGAAGCAGGATCCCTGCTGAGCAGAGAGCCCGATGCGGGGCTCGATCCCAGAACCCTGGGATCATGACCTGAGCCGAAGGCAAAGGCTTTAACCCACTGAGCCACCCAGGCGCCTCCACTCAACCTGAACAAAAAGGCCCTCAGAATCCTCACTCCAGCTGGACTGAACCTTCAGTGTGCCCAAGGAATCCATCTTGCCTTCTCTCCTTCCTTTTTCCTTTCCTGCCGATAATCAGCACCAAGGAAAGCTTCCTTTGCTTACATATAAATGACACTCCTATTCATATATACTTGTGTCCTTGTATATGTCTTATTTTGGTAACCAGAGGTCTCAAATTAGCCAGTATGAGCCAAATTTTAAACATTCTGGTCCACTGGTCCCTTAAGGACACTTGCTTCTGTGGACCAGAAAAAAATGTCATTGCCATACCTATAAGATCAAAACACAAGATTGCTTGTGCACAGAACTTTGAGCCCTCACAAGGATCCCTACTTGCTATATCTTCAGAATTTCTACCTCCCACTCTTCACACTACCCAGCCATGAACAAAGACCACAGCACATTCCAGATTTCAGACCCCATGACAACGGTGACCTACATACAACCTTCAGATATGCCATTCTTAACAGTCCTGCCTCCAATAATTGATTAAAATATAACAAAAGGAAGTGTTTACGTCTGTGTTTAAATTTTAAACATCAGTATTTAAGTAAAACAGCAAACCAGCCAGCACAAAAACTAAACATTATGAACCAGTCTGGGAAGAAAAAAAAAAAGACTACAAATATCTCATCCATGTGAAATATTCCTGCAGAGGTGCGTCCCTTGTCGCCTACAGCCTGAACCTCTTCCTCGGAGCCCATGTGAAGCGTGCTGGAGAGCGGGCTGCTAGCAGATACAAGGCTGTCGGCTGCAGTCTATCAGCGCTCCTTTGCCTGTTCCATGAGGCTCTCCCAACAGGCCAGTGCTGCAGTCCTCCTGCACCCAGCATCTGCTGCCGGTCACAGAGGCAGAACAAAGAAAGCAGCAGGCTCAGAGTTCAGCACCGCAGCACTTACACACTCACCTTCCCGGATCACCTGGTCTGCAAGGTGAATCCTCCCCCCAGCATGAAACGTGAGCACAATTTCCATCCTCCAAGGTTTCTGAATCTAAAGCAAAGCCTTCACTCCACGAAAAGCTTCATGAAGGGTATTAATAAAATTTTGCCTTCTGGCACCTGCCAGCTCTTGTCTGTAACGCGACAATGACAAACCCCCGCTCCCATCAGTGCCTCTTACCCACAAATACTCTCCACAGGCTTGGGAAGTGGAAATTTATGTGAAATTTGCTATATAAATCATTCCCCCAAGTTTTCACTCAATGTGAACTTCTAAAGATGACACAAGACTGAGAGAAGTTCAGTACTCACGTTCTGAGAAAATTAGTGCTTGTTTTCTATGAATTCCCTGAATGGTGGAAAAATTCTTTCTTTTAGAAATGTGTATGTAGTAACTAATAGTTTACCAATACAGTTGTGAATAAAATACACTGTTTTTGTTCATCTTTGTATAATCAGCACCTAGCACTAGTGCCTGGCACATACCAGATACACAGTATTTGCTAACTAATGAGTACATTTGTTGCCTTGCAAATGATTGATAATCACACTTTCTGAATTCCACATTCAAATGGAAAAATTTTCTCCTTTTGACTTTCATTATAAAATTGGAGTGCTCGGGGCGCCTGAGTGGCTCAGTGGGTTAAGCCTCTGCCTTCGGCTCAGGTCATGATCTCGGGGTCCTGGGATCGAGTCCCTCATCGGGCTCTCTGCTGGGCAGGGAGCCTGCTTCCTCCTCTCTCTCTCTCCCTCTCTGTCTACTTGTGATCTCTCTCTGTCAAATAAATTTTAAAAAAAAATCTTAAAAAAAAAAATTGGAGTGCTCTATCTTTGGAAAGTATGTGACCGCAAGACGTAAGATAATAAAATCCACATTTTAAAAAGCAACAACCATTTTAGAACTTCATGATTATTAACTGGTTAGAAAATATTAATAAAGACAATCTCCAAAAGTCTGATATTTGACACCCAAAACTGTTCTGAACTTAAGATACATTTTCTCATTTAACTGGTATTTTGAATAATGATTAGGTCAGATGAGCTAACAATTTCATTTTACAGTTTCATTACAAGTTTAAAAGCTTCTATAGTAGAAGCCCATTTACTCTAATCACTATTTAATAGTTTATATTTTCTAAAAATACATTTGACATTCTATCTCTTAGTCAAGACACCAGAAGAACTGACCTCCATATACAAACAGGGCCAGAGTGAAATAAATTGGCTCAAAATTCAGCTGCAACATTTCCTAAGTGACCTTGGGCAAGTTATACTAAACCTTTCTGCCTTATTATCACACCTCTAAGATAGAGAAAACACTAAGTTATGGGAATGTTTTTTTAAGATCTTATTTATTTATTTGAGAGAGAGAGATCACAAGTAGGCAGAGAGGCAGGCGGTTGCAGGGCGGGGGGAGCAGGCTCCCCACTGAGCAGCAAGCCCGATGCGTGGCTCGATCCCAGGACCCTGAGATCATGACCCGAGCCGAAGGCAGAGACTTAACCCACTGAGCCACTCAGGCACCCCTAAGTCATGGGAATATTATTCCTGAAATATATTAATTGCTCTGCTTTTTTGTATTTCCTTATACTGGACACTGCCTCTGTCTGTCAAAGGCATCTATTTGCATAAGGGCTACTTAAATTTGTTGAAACAGAACTACAAAGAGAAAGAATAGATATTACGTTTCAACACCTGGAAATCATTGCTTGAAGTCAAAAGCAAGACCACACTCTTAAAAGCCAAGTCTTGTTGGCTTTTAAGAAACACAAGAAACACAAGAAAATGTATTTTCTAAATCCTTTAAACATCCATTTTAACAAGTAGGGTTTAGAGTGGCACAGGAACCTCAGTGCTGGTGATGACCCACTTCCCTGCGCCTACCCAAACATTAGACATCTGGGAATCTGTTGGAACATTCTACCACCTGGCCCCACCACAGACATTTTGACTGGTCTGGGATAAGGTCCTTGGGCATTGGGCATTTTTTTAAAGCACTATGAGGTGATTCTAATGTGCAGCTCAGATTTAGGATCACAGCTCTAAGAGAAGCCTCCCATGGTTCAAAACTGTGACCAACACCGAACAGGAAGCAACACCCAGCAGTGAACTCCTGGCCCCCTAGAGCCACGAGCATATAGCGTGCTGGGGATCCAGAGCTTCTCTCTACCCCAGTGGGTCATGTGGACCCATGGCCAGGATGGGTGGAAGTTAGAAGACTGAGGCAAGGGTGGAGTGATAAGGACAGAGGCCAGGCCAGTTCAGAGACCAAACTAGTTAAACTACCTGGGGGAGAAACGATTAAGGACGAGAGGACAGACCTGATCCCACTATGAGAGCAAATGAAGGAAAAAAATCCCAAAGGTTGAGCATCTATCTGAAGGAATAGGAGCAACACAAGAGAAACAGTTGCAACCAAAAGGAAGAGAGGGAGCATGAGTTAGCAAGTTGGTGTAAGTCCTGCCCGTTCCTCCCCTCCCCCCATCCCTGTCCGTACTTAGCTGGCCACTGGGGAGGAAAAGGCACTCAGCTACAGATGATAACGAAGCCACTGTTACAAAGAACAAACTGACTGCTGTCAGAGTGGAGGGGGTTGGGGGGATGGACGGAGTGGGTAAAGGGGAGCCGGAGGTGGTGCAGGCATCCAGTTATGGGATGAATAAGTCACGGGGACAGAAGGCACAGCGTGGGGAAGGGAGTCAATAGTATCACAACAGTGTTGTATGGATGGCAGCTACACTTGTGAGCAGAACGTAATGTGTACGGTTGTTGAATCACAATGTTGTACACCTTAACTGCTGTAACACCGTCTGTCAACTATACTTCAATTTAAAGAAGCTACTGTTATCAAAACTATCCAAACCATGAAATAATAGAGCCACATACCCTTTTGGTATGATACCAGGTAGCATATTATAGGCTTGCCCAAGGTTTCATTTTCTAGAGCAATGTCCCTGGTTTGACTTCGTTATTTACTATCCCATTAGAGCGCAGACAGTTGGAACCATGGGTGAACTTGTAGGCTTTGGCCCACAGACAGGAAAGCCCTATAAGTTGTGGTTTCACTGCCTACAGAACATTACCAGCTTTTCTCTCCAACCTAACAATGTTAGTCCAACATTGTTTTTTAAATGCCAGAACATTCTTGGAACCACCATTAATCTTCACCGGCTACCTTTTTAGTAAGTTAATAAATCACTGACACATTACAATCTGCATGAGAGTCAGATTTTAATATTTTGAAAATTATACTTTAATAGTATATTTTCTCTGTAAATTGAGTAATGTATGTTTGTCACCCACTGATAATGATCATAAGCAGATATTTTACAAGATAATTCAAGTAAAGCGTTTAGCACAGTGCACAGTACATAGTAAATGCTCAGTAAACATGTCATTTTTCATGGATGTTAATGGCAAAGGGGGATTTTACCTGCCCCCTGGCAGTGGCCATGAACTCACCAACAGGGTAGTGGTGGCAACCCAGAGAAGTAATTACACATGAAAGGCTCCTTCATTAGGAGACAGTGCAAGTATTACAAATATTAGGAGCCACTCTGCTCAAAAGAATTCCCAAATGAACAATGCAGATGGTGAGAATCACTTGTATATATTTTTAAAGATTTTATTTATTTACTTGAGAAAGAGTAAGGATAAGCAGGGGGAAAGGCAAAGGTAGAGGGAGAGGGAGAGGGAGAAGCAGGCTCCCTGCAGAGCGATGGAGGGCTCAATCTCAGGACCCTGGGATCATGACCTGAGCCAAAGTCAGATGCTTGACCAACTGAGCCGCCCAGGCGCCCTGAGAATCACTCGTATATTTAACACAATCTGTGTGTGGACCTATGGGGAGAAAACCACCATAACTCAGCAAGATTAAATACAAGGCTCTGAAAGAAGCCATCTTCCTGGTAACTGAGTGTGCTCCTCCATACTTTAAGGGATGTTGGGATGATATTCAAAACTTAAGTGACCGATTCTGGCTACAGGAGAAAAAGCAATACAGTAAAGTTTTCGTATTAGCATGTGAACAAGGAGGAAACGAGCCAAGGGAGGGAGCAAAATCTATCAAGAAGGAGAATATGTGGGGTGCCTGGGTGGCTCAGTGGGTTAAGCCTCTGCCTTGGCTCAGGTCATGATCTCAGGGTCCTGGGATCAAGCCCTGCATTGGGCTCTTTGGCAGGAAGCCGCTTCCCCTTCTCTCTCTGCCTGCCTCTCTGCCTAATTGTGATTTCTCTCTCTGTCAGATAAATAAATAAAGTCTTTTTAAAAAAATTTTTTAAAAAGGAGAATATGTGATTAATTTCTGAAATTATTAACTCTGTGGATATGATTCCTCTCCAGGAAGTTTCTTTCCCCATGAAGTGCACCTGTAAAAACAGTAACTTGTCCAACCTTAAAACGGGCCCTAGAAGCAACTTCAAGGCTTGGCTTTGATTTTAATTTAGAGGGTGAGAGTCTCAGACACATCAACATACTGCCAAGACCATACCCACCTGGTGATCTTTCTTCCCACTGCTTTTCTCTCAAATGTTTGGTTTGTTCTCCAGATATCAATACACAATATTATGAACCGCAAAACAGAAGTACAAGCACAGGTGTCTCACAAAATGAAGTGAAAAAAAAAACTACATTCTTCTTTTTCTTACTCTCTTTCTCCTTGCACAGAGAAGAAAAACCTAGCTTTATTCTGAAGCAAACACAGATAATTAGACACACGGTCATCCTCATTTCCTGCACTGACTCCTGGTTTCATCTCAACTATTCTACCACTGGCTTACTACAAAGCAGTTAAAAATAAAGTAATGATTAATACACAAATTTCTGAGGTTAAATATTTCTTTGAAACCAGGCAATGTTATATACTATAAAATAAAGACTATATGTCATCTTGTGACGGTACACTTAAACGGGCTTTTAAGAAAAAAAGAAAATACGTAGTTTAATAAAATGATCTCAACAAAAACAAAAGAAAGATTTGAGAATATTGGCATTTCTAGATCCTACAGAATATTGATGACTGTATGGTCAGGATGAGCATCAGTTACAAATTATATGTACAGCTTGCTAACAAATTAGGGAAATGTTCCCCTTTGGTTTCTTTCCTGACTACTTGTAAAATAATATTCACACAAATTTGCAATTCAAATTCAATGCCTTATGAGTACATTTTGCAGATCACGGTCTGAGGAGGGAGAGAGTGAGCTAATAGTTGCATAGAAAGTGTAATTTGCTGCTGGCTCTTAGCCAGAAACACTAGACCAAATGTTTAGAGACCATGAGGCATCGAAGCAAGCCCAGTGCATCTGGACTTCTCACTATTAGTCGTTGCTGATTATATGTGGACCTCCAAAGTAAAAGGCCACATAAATGTGAAATTCATGCATTTAAAACTGTACTTATTTTATTTACAGGGGACAGAAAAGGAAGCAATTTGAAGGTCCTTTGAGAACATTTGCAACAACGCTGACAAGAAGTCCCAGTGATTTAAGCAACACTAATAACCATATGTCTGGACCTATGTTCGGCTGTAATTTACACATTAAGTATAAGCTTTTATTTTCATAGTTGAGAAAACATGCCAAGTATTCAGTATTTATTATCATAGTTAACTTGCAGAATGAGAAAACTAACTACAACAGAAAGAAAGAAATACTGGTCTTGGGAAAAAATGACTTTGATTTTCATACAGTTAGGTGGTAAAGGAGTCATTACTACCTCCCCAAACCAATTCAGACATCTGTAACTTATTTTTTTAAGATTTTATTTATTTCCTTGACAGAGAGAGATCACAAGTAGGCAGAGAAGCAGGCAGAAAGGGGGGGGAAGCAGGCTCCCTGCTGAGCAGATAGCCCGATGTGGGGCTCGATCCCAGGACCCTGGGATCATGACCTGAGCCAAAATCAGAGGCCTAACCCACTGAGCCATCCAGGCGCCCCCAGACATCTTTATCTTTTTTTTTTTTTAAAGATTTTATTTATTTATTTGACAGACAGATATCACAAGTAGGCAGAGAGGCAGGCAGAGAGAGAGGAGGAAGCAGGCTCCCTGCTGAGCAGAAAGCCCGATGCGCGGCTCAATCCCAGGACCCTGAGATCATGACCTGAGCCGAAGGCAGAGGCTTTAACCCACTGAGCCACTCAGGCACCCCCAGACATCTTTATCTTAAACTTATTATAAGTCTCACATATTAAGGCAGGTATGATCACTACCTGAGCAAAGAAACTACCCAAAAAATCTGCTCCAACATTCCAAGTCACTCCAGCACAGCACAATACAATTTTTTAAGTATGCACTGCAGTGAACCATATGACATGAGAAAAGCCTGGCACACTCCATGTTCTCCTCCAAGTACTGTGAGCAGGTATGGTCAACCCAGGACACGAAAGCACGCAGGGCTAAACAGGCCAGGCTGAAAGAAAAGTCTGTGACAGAAAGCAACATAAACTGCTGAGCAAATGGCAGGGGGAGATCAGGCAGGGAGTACCTGCCTGTTTATAAAGTGTAAGGGGCTCCTGGGTGGTGCCGTCAGTTGAGTACTGGTTTTGGCTCAGGTCATGATCTCAAGAGATGTGAGATTGAGCCCCGCATTGGGCTCCACACAAGCCCAGAGTCGGCTTGCCATTCTCTCTCCCTCTGCACCTCCTGCCCACGTTCTCCATCTCTCTCTCAAATAAATAAATCTTTTAAAGAAACAAGTTAAAAAGGCAACAGCTATCCATTTTCAAGACATGAAATGAAAAATCATTTTCCCTCCTTCCCGAAAAATCATTTTCGCTGACTTTAAGTGTTACAACTACTAACTGAAGCATGAGCCGAGAAAATCCTCAGACAACATCAAGGACCACAAAGAACAACCACCACAAGCTCCCACACTCCATGGGTGAACCCCTGTCCCTCTCACTGCAGGGACACCTGTGCCGCAGGAGCCCGGTGGACACACCAGACCGCAGAGGACATTATTCCGCACGTGGTGGTAATCCGGAAGCCTGTCCACAGGTCCTCATCAAGAAGGGATCATGAGAGGAGTGCCTGGGTGGCTCAGTTGGTTAAGCGTTTGCCTTCAACTCCGGTCATGATCCCAGGGTCCTGGGATCGAGCCCCGCGTGGGGCTCCCTACTCAGCCAGAGGCCTGCTTCTCCCTCTTCCACTCCCCTACTTGTGTTCCCTCTCTCGCTATGTCTCTGTCAAATGAATAAAAAAAAAATTTTTTTTGAAAAAGAAGGGATCATGTAAAGTATATTAAATCATTGCCTCAAGAAAAGTATGGGTCCATAACCTAGTGGACAATCTTGTCCATGAGGGCCCAGCACTAGGGCCACATCTGAGGGATGAGTGATGTGCAATTTGTGTGATAAATGGTTCACTTCTTCTGCCATATCTCTGGGTCCCTACAGACTCACCCTAGAGCACCTGGAGCTCCTAGAAGGTGAAGTGTTAATGTAAGTATAGTCAGTATCCTTACTACACTGTGATTTCTCTGAAGCTGTTATCAGAAGGTAAGTTAAAGACTTAGGGGACAATGACCTCAATGTAGTATGATGCACACACTGGCATACGCATACATTCTGTTTCCTCGATAAGGCCCTTCTACTGGCGAGACCGCTGTACCAGACTGTGCAGTTGGCACCGTGTGAAAACCCACCTGGCTCCCTAGCTTACATCTCTTTACAATAACCAACCAACCACCTACTCTTCCCTTCTTTTCTTATTCACAGACAAACTTCCTTAAAAGATCCAGCACTCAGGGGCCTCTGGGTGGCTAAGCCTCTAACATCAGGTCATGATCCCAGGGTCCTGGGATCGAGCCCCGCGTCGGGCTCTCTGCTCAGCTGGGAGCCTGCTTCCTTCTCTCTCTGCCTTCCTCTCTGCCTACTTGTGGTCTCTCTCTCTGTCAAATAAATAAATAAAATCTTTTTAAAAAATAAATTAATTAATTTAAAATAAAAATAAATAGATCCAGCACCCATCATTCTTCCCTAAGACACTCTAGCAAAGCTCACTGTAGAATGCTTTATTATTGAAATCAATTAACATGTCAGTCCTCATCTTAATTGACCTCTCTGCAGTGAAACTGTTGACTTCCTTCTTGAAATATTTTCTCTCCTTGGTTTCTACATCTTGTTCTCCAGGAGTTCCCCTGACTTCCCTCCCTCTCAATCACCTTTATTAGCTTCTCTTTTCTCAGCCAGCCTCTAACTAGCTCTGTTCCACAGGGTTCCCTCCATATTCCCCCAATCTTCGTTTCCATCCCCTCCATGAATTACTCCCATTTCCACAGCATCACCCATCAGCTATACAGTTCTGAATTCTCAAGTCTCAATTTCTTCCTCACATCTCTCTGGAGACTCAGTTCCACAGGACCAGCTCTCTTCTGATAACGTCACCTGGGTGCCCCACAAGCATTTCATTGTTCAAAACAGAACTTGTTCAAAACAGAACTCGTTGTCTACACCGGCCCTCCCTCCCATCTCCCTGCTGTCAGCTCCTCTTGCTGGATCTGTTGTCTTTCAGAAAGGCACTACCAAGCACCACCTGGGTTTCCCAAGTTAGGGACGTGGGCATCCTCTTTCCCTCCCTTCCTCCTGCCACACATACAGGCAGCCTCCAAGCACTGGCAATTCCACCTCCTTCACGTGTTCTCACCCCTTTTCCCCTTCTTCTGCCCACCACGGCCACTGCCACAGCCCTGAGCCACAAGGGGCGGGCCTGGATTTGCTTCCTGCAGTGGCCTCCCAGCCTCAACTCTCCTAGGCCCTAATGACAAAGTTATTTGATGATGTAGTAAATGTTTAATAAAACATTATATATATTTGAACACGTTCAGGCACCGTCTAAAGAGCCTGACTACATAGTCAACCAGGCCAGCAGCTGCAGAGACGGTATTACTCATCCCTACGTGCTAGCATCCCTGGCCCACAGCACCCACTCAGTAAGCTCTGATGAAAGCCTGATAGATGACTGACTATGAACAAAATTACAGAAACAAGTACGAGGTACACTGATGCAGAATTAGTAACGTCTACTTTCTCACCTGTTCTAGATCCAGCTGATCTACAAATGGCCAGCCCGACCAAGGGCAAACTAGCCCTTCCTGGAAGTATTCACTTCAGTATTCATTTATTTAACACATATCCAGTGCCTACTGTGTGCCAGCTGACATGGCAGGCACAAGAATTAGTGGGAAAGCACTGGGATAGAGACAGACCACTCTGCTGCCAAGACCGCCGAGACATTTCATAAGTTGTGTGATCTGGGCAAACCAAGTGGGCTCTCTACCTACAAACATCTCCATATAGAAATTGAGAATAATAGATCTATTTCACAGGGTTATTGTGGGGGTTAAATGAGGTAATTCATAAACCCAATATGGAGCACACATATTAGTTATTCCTTATATACTGCGAACAAAAAGAAGTAATACATATTTTATGTATTACTTTATTAAAATAAGCTCATTAGACAAATAAGACAGAGATTAATACCTCCACTTACAATTTTTAGAAACAGTCCCAGGGAACCTAAGCTATTTTCCCAAGACTACTCATGCGGTTAGTAGTAGCAAAATTCTTTGCTGTCAGATACAAGACTGTGATTCCCTTCACTCGGTGAGTCTTGTATATTTCACCTGTAAAAGATATCACATCAAAGAGAAGGAGTAGAGTGGAGAAATCTTCGGTCTTCCTAACATAGGAGCTGAGAAATTCTGAGTAAACAAAGTGCCTAAATTGCCTGTTTTCTTACTAAAGAACAATAGTTTTCTTCCTGGACACAGGGTAATGCCAACCAGAAGAGGCAGCATAAAGTTTTCAGTCAGGGAAAGGTCCCCAATGTCATAAGTTCTGCTTTAACAAGAAAATTCTAATATTAAAAACTGTCCAGTTGCCATGGTAACAATCTATTTGCAATCTTGATGCTGGTGGTATTCTGTTATATTTCTCTCAAGGAAAAGTAAACTAGACATGGCCAAAGAATTCAATAAAAGTATCTGCTGGACCAAAAGCCAAGATATGACCATTTTTAGGCAATGTGACAGGATTAAAATATACAGCAGGAGACCCTCAGGTTACAATACTGGTTCCATCAATAAAATTAAAAGATTTTGACCTTGACACCAATACAAGATATAGCCATATAATCTCGAAAACTCAATTCTCTGAGCAAGAAAAATAAATCGTTAAACAACCAAGATGACAGCCATGGAACAAGAAAGTCAGAATTCATCAACAAGAGGACAAAATCAATTCTCAAAGGAGGTATGAATTACAAAGACTAAATTTCTAGTGAAAGCTCAAAGATGTTATTTTACTGTTTTGTTTGGTATGTATGTGTGCATGTATGTGTGAGGAGCCGGATTTTGAACTCTACATCTCCTTCTACTTTTCTCTAGAAAACGGCAGAGGACATATTCAAAATAAATTGATTCTAAACAAAAAAAAAAGGAAAGTTATTGTTATTAATTAGATGATTCTGAAGTCTGAACACACAGGCTCCCGGTACAGATAGGGACAATTTCTATGCGATCAGCACAGCCTCCGTCACAACTAGAAAATCACATATATTTTCCCTTGTCGTAAGCTTTTCCAGTCCTTGTTTCTACAACTATCCAAGAAATGGTAACATTTTCCCCCAAACTCAAGGATTTTACAGAACAGTGATATACATGCTCACTGTCCTCAAAGACAATCCGAAAAAAATCTGGGCTCCCTACTTCAACAATAAATTGGCTTTGTAAAAAAATATCAACATTCATAATAGGAGAAATTTTTTCTTCACTGGCCAGCTCTTAACTCACACAGTAAATGCAGATTTATATATAAATAACTTTATTTTAATAATGTATATTTATATTATATGTAATCCTATATTTCTGTCATATGCTATAATATATTTTACAAGTGAATATACATAAAAATAAATTTACATACAAACATAGTTTATTTTCTGAAATACAGTCTTGAAAAACTATGGGTAATCAAATTTCCCACGTAATAGGTCACATTTTCCTTCTACTTTCAACGTAAAATTATAGAACTGTTGTTCCCCAAGGGCCCTGAAAAGGATTAGCTGATGATATATATATTTGTTTTGGTTTGGTTTTAGTTTTGGGGTTTTTTTTTTCTTAAGTAGACTCCACACCCATCACGGAGCCCAATGTGGGGCTTGAACTCACGACCCTGAGATCAAGACCTAAGCTGAGATCAAGAACTGGATGCTTAACTCACCGAGCCACCCAGGTGTTCCAACATATACATTTTTTCAATTACGGTTAAGATTATGGCAAACTTCATAAAATCAAATATTTTAAATTTTATTAAATTCAGGCAAATTAATAACATAAATAACAATATCTATAGCTACTACAGTCAACATGCTTTTGCCTATTTTTCTCAAAGATCATGGGGATGTTGGAAATGTTCAGATCAAAAGAACTCAGGTGGAGGATAACAACATCAAAGGGTGAAGGAAACAAGTGGGTGAGTACAGACTTGAGGGGAAGTGGAGATAATCATCCAGGCTTTAAGCAGACTGGATAGTGAGATGGGGATAAGTGGCAAGCAGTTGGAAACAGAGGCCTGGATCTCAAGAGGGGGTACTGAAATAGACAAAGATTCACTCATTGGTGAAAAATCATAAGTGAATCTACAAAAGATGATAATACCCCCTAGGAAAACAATGTGTAGAGAAACAAGGCTAATTCTTGGGGGAGAGTGATTTTTACAGATCAGTAGAGTCTGAACAAGCAAGGTGACAAGCAGGTGTCAAAAATCTGGGGAGAAGGGCTTCAGGAAGGGAACACCAATGGTGCATGCCTTAGAGAGCTCCACCAAAACACAGAACAGACAAGAATACTGGAACCACATTTAGGATGGAACCACTTACATCTGGACAGCAATGGAGGCAGAAACTAGCCTCCCAAGGCTGGATGAGCAACATAGTGCACCAACGTGGCGACCCTAAGCTCTTAACACCAAGTTCAGGAATCCTTAAAAAATAAAGGTTAGTGATTCTGGATTACACAATAACCTTTCTAATGAGAAAGAAACAGCAGCAGCATTTGTTTTTAAAGACAAAAACTTGAAATTAGTGACTTATATAATGGGAAGCAGCCACCCATTCTTCCCCCACCCTCCCCTGGCAGCATAAATAAATTTCTTGGCAAAAATGAGAGTAGTTTCTCATGCATCAAATGTCAAAAGTTCATCTGTGTTTGTTCTGATGTGTAAATGCCATAGATCCATTGCATTGATCAGAGGATGCTATGAATCTGTCTGGAATCAGTAGTGCTTTTTAATTAAATTAAAAGATTTTTCCTTTCAAGACTTCCATTTCAGTCCTAAATATCTGTTCTGTCCATTCATCCTTGTCTCATAGGACAATGCTCTCCATATTTCAGAGATAGACAGCTTTACTGTTAGCTTCCTGTTAACAGGACATCTTGGATTTAATTGCGAATATTATTTATGAATTACAACTGCAGGAATGTTTTTCAGTATGATTAATATTCCCTCATCTTTAATTTTTAAGAGATGCTTAATATGAAGAGGGATGGGACAATATACTTGTTCTTTTCCTCTCTTGCTACACCCTCTTCTGGAAAAACAACAAACGACATAGGCTTTTTCCTTTGTCTGTTTAAACCTGTTCAGAGACAGTTTTATCAATAGCCAAGCAAAATAGGAAGGAACTTCTAAGAAGAGATGTACTCATAAAAAAGCAAGAAAGCACTTACTGGGATAAAAAATAATAATTAGCAGCTACTACAGCAGGTGGGTAATAAAATATAACTGCATAGTAGTATGAAGCACTACAAAGACAACAAATTGAAAAAATGCAAATATTCAATAATTATCTTTTTCTATAACAAAAAGTACAGTTAAGCTTACAAACTCAACTAATACCGAATGGACTGCTTTAAATTTAAAATATCTGAATATAAAAAAAGAAACCTGTGAACAGTATAGGGGGTTCTCCTGTGTTTGCAATATAATTTCAGACATCCTACAGGAGCCTCCACACTTGGTTCTGAGTATTCCTTCATAAAAAATTAGAGACAAATTGGAAATTCTGCTCTAAAAATAAAAGATATACCTCTATCAGATTAAAACCTTCTAGATTTTATGGCTTTAAAAATAAGGCTCTCATTATGTAGCAATGGCTAGACCATCACAAATACACAAGATTCCCTGTGTATTATACTCTACCATATAAAGAAGGAAGAAACATCTCTACTTTGAAAAGGCAGAGAAAACATCTAGGTCTGCTTAGAACTGTCATAGCCTCAAACATTTTACAGGGACAAAGAGTCAAAGTCTCAAGGTTTTATCATGCAAATTCATGGCTTAAGAGCCATGAGAACTTAATAACTAAAAAAATTAAAATTACATGGGGCGCCTGGGTGGCTCAGTGGGTTAAAGCCTCTGCTTTGGGCTCAGGTCATGATCTCAGGGTCCTGGGATCAAGCCCCACATCGGCTCTCTGCTCAGCAGGGAGCCTGCTTCCTCCTCCCTCTCTGCCTGCCTCTCTGCCTACTTGTAATCTCTGTCTGTCAAATAAATAAATAAAATCTTTAAAAAAAAAATTAAAATTACAAACTGATTATACTTGCACCACTTACAAGATTGGCAAGGATTAAAAATAATAATAATAATAATATCTCATGCTAGGAAGGTTGTAAATAAAGGTGCATTTATACAGTATTGGTAAAATGTAAAATAATAAAGTATACCCTGGAGCACACAATTTGGCAACAAATATAAAAATGTAGAATGTGCCCCAGCAATATCATTTCTATTAATTTATCTTATGCAAACAAGCACTTAAAATCATGTAAATATGTATATATAGTGATGTTCTCTGCAATGAAAACAAAAAAATGGAAATAACCCAATAGGGTACTGGTTAATTAAATTCTAATGTTCCTACAAGGGAATAGTACACAACCATTAAATAAAATTATATGTGGTGTGTCTACAGGAACATATATATCAAGTAAACATACAGATGTAGACCTAACTATTAACAGTGGTGGTTTCTATGAAGTTGGGTTTCTGGGGAACCTAAATTTTACCTGTATTTTTATTTATTATTTTAATATTTTGTAGTGCACACAAAATTCTTAAAACACCTGAATAAATGTTTAAAGTAAGTGATGAAGGGCGCCTGGGTGGCTCCGTGGGTTAAGCCTCTGCCTTCGGCTCAGGTCATGATCTTAAGGTCCTGGGATCGAGTCCCATATCGGGCTCTCTGCTTGGCAGGGAGCCTGCTTCTTCCTCTCTCTCTCTCTGCCTACTTGGGATCTCTCTCTGCAAGTGAATAAATAAAATCTTCTAAAAAAATAAAATAAGTGATGAAATGTATTAGGTTCACATATGTTATAGGCAATGGCTTCTCTTTGTGTCAAAGGATTAAAGATACCTAGAGATAGGAAATGTGTTGGCTATCTATATACAGTCTCCTGTTGTTAATACAGAAGGTAAAAAAAAATACACAAAATTGCCTTTTTGGGAATGTAAGTGAAGACATTTCACCAGCAAATGTTTAATGTATTACCAAAATTAAGATGCCATTAATTTGGAGGATGGGTACAAGATATGAATTTGGGATTTTTACTGTTGTTTTTTTTTTTCTTGAGTGTGTATGTGTGAGTAGGGGGAGGGGCAGAGGGAGAGAATCTTAAACTGACTCCCCACTGAGCATGGAGTCAGACACAGGGCTCAAACAACCCCGAGATCATGCCTAAGCCAAAATCAAGAGTCGGGAGCTTATCTGACTGAGCTACCCAGGTGCCCTGATGAGCTATATGACCCTGGGGAGGTTCCTTCACCTTTCCAAGCCTCTTTATATCCTGCAATACAGGGCAGTAACAGTACTTTCCCCGTAAAATTGTTGTGAAGACTTAAAATATAATATACACAAGGCACAGTACCTGGCATATGGCCTTACTCAACGTTGGCTCTCATCCTTCTCAAAGCACACCAAGCTTGTTTTTTTCATTAGCAATTACAAAGACTTCAGGATATCAAAGCCCGAGTTTTATGCAAATAGAAACAAGGGATATTAACTTCAGACTGGATCACAGAAAACACCCAGCCTGTCAGTGGAGCTCATTCTCTTTCTATAATAATGCTAACCATTCTAAGAACAGTTTTAGCTTTGCAAAGATACAAGTCCTCTCTGCTTAGCAATCCAATGCTGATTTTGTGACAAGTATTAAAATAATATCAGTTACAAAATGCACACAGAGAAAACTGAATGAAGACCAAAACTTAAATCTTCCTATAAATATAAATGAGCACTTGAGGGAAAATCAAGACAAAATCCTTTGAACAGGGGTGCCTGGGTGGCTCAGTGGGTTAAGCCTCTGCCTTCAGCTCAGGTCATGATCTCAGGGTCTTGGATGATTCCAAGAGTCCCGTATCGGGCTCTCTGCTCAGCAAGGAGCCTGCTTCCCCCTCTCTCTCTGCTTGCTGCTCTGCCAACTTGTGATATCTCTCTCTTTAAAAAAAAAAAAAAAAATCCTTTGAACAAAAAGAGTATAAAGAGATTGGGGAGGGGGGGATAAAAAACCAGAAACTGTTTCCCATGATCCAAGTGCATACATTTCCAGCACTCAACAGATTCCAGTCAACAAGCATGTATTAAGCAATTCTTTGCCCTCAAGAATACCCAATTCTACTACAGGATCCAAAATAAACCAACAAGTTAACTGTGACACAGAATTACCAACCTCCATGGGAACCTGACAAAGAGACTGCGTACTTCCTGCTGGGTGAGGAACAATCCAGCTAGAGCAGGAGGGGTTTTCTGGTGTGAGTATAAATAAGAAAGTCAGAAACTGAGATTCATTTGTCTAACAAGTGTGAAGTAATGAAACTATGTTTTAATAAGCTGCATGCACAAATTTTTTACTATCTATCAGGAACCTATTTTGTAGAAAATATTATGTTACGTGCTATAAGGAAACACAATACTTCTGACTCTCCTATGCTTTGCGATTGATCCTGTTGGGGAGCATTCTGAACATACTATTTTGTGAATTCCCAAAGGCAACTGATGTGCCTTTTTTATCTTTGTATTCCCATCCCCTTCCACTATGCTCGCAGTGTCAGTGGCACTAGATGAATGTCCGACAAACAAGTGAATCAATAAAGCACAGTACCGAGCAGAATATTACATATGCCACTGACAATCAGGATAAAGAAGTTTATCAGAGGGACAGAGCACCCCCAATAGGGTACACAAGAAGAAGAAGGTGCGTATTGTTTCTGTCACCTAGCTCTCATTCCCATATTCCTCTAGCAAACATCTTTGTCCCCATTATCTGTTTCCCTGCTCCCTTGGAGCTAATTCCAGGGGTGGGCATGTAACCCAGGCTGAGCAAACCGAAATACTCCAACCCATTGGGCACAGTAATTGGTTAATAAAATACATACCTGACCCAAGCCATGCTTATTAATACAATCATGGCTAGGCTAATATTTGGAATCTTGCTTAAGCAACCAAAAAGGCAAATCATTTTTCATCCTGGATTTGGAGCTGAGGGGATGAAAACAGAGCTTCTGACCACTGTGTCGCCACCGCACAAGGGAGAGCCGTCTGAGAATGGAAGCAACTCATGGAAAGTGAGCCTAGCAATGGAGGGCGACTAACCCTAATGACATCACTGGAGCCCCTGCGTTTAGCATTGCTAAAAGGAAGCATTTTTCAGTTCATAGCCAACAAATCTCTTTTTTTGCTTCATTCAATATTGGACTGGATTTTTTGTCAAGTGAGACTCTAAGAGTTTTCACTTAAAGATGGAATTAGAACCCACCGATGAAGAAAGTGGCAGGTTTTCAATAGGGAGGGGAGATCCCAGGTGGACAGGACTATATAAGCAGTAAGATAGAGTAAGACACAGAAGACCACTTCAGTTATAATGACCTTCTAAAAAAATCTATAGCTCAAGTTTAAGTTTAGATGAAGTCTGAGAGAATGGGTTGGGGTTAGCTGACTGAAGTGGAGATAACAAATGGGACTTCTCACACCTCACTAAAAGGAGTGGCTGCCACCCAGACCAGCAAACTGTTGCCATTTGGGAACTGACCCAGTCCAGCACATCTCCCAGTTTTTCAGCAAAAGTCTCAATCCAGACTTCAAAGGTGTTGGCAAAAGTTCATATGAAAAAATGAACTGACAGTGATATATGGTCTAAATACAGAAGTCTAGGGACAGGATCCAGCAGTTGGGTTCCTGACTTGGGAATCTATTCCAAAGGGCAAGAAATTAAATTCAAATCTATATAAGAGGATCTGACCCATGTAAAGGTTTTCTAAGAACACAAGTATATGTATACACTAAGGAAAGCTCCTATAACAAAAGAATGGAAGAGAGAATTACAGATGCACAGAAGGAATGACAGACTGAACAACTATGAACCTGAGCTCCTAGCAAAGAAATAGCAGTTGAGTAGATGAAAATAATGAAAGAATTCATGTTCTCAAGGCAGGTGCCCGAGGTGCTATCCAGGCTCTCGTATTTTCCACCTCTGTAAAATACCACTAATAAAGTGTCTACTTTGTAGCATTCTGAAGAATAAATGAGTCAATATGACTGGCAGATTCTAAGAAAGCTCCCAAGATTCCTGCCCCCTGGTGTACTCACTTCCATATAATGAATGGGTGCTGTTTTAAGCTCCTAAGTCTGTAGCAATTTGTTATCCAGCAATGGAAAATGAATACACTTATAAAAGCACTTAGAACACAGCTGACACAAAGACCTCAATGAATATTAGCTATTTATAGGAGTCCATTAAACTATACCTTCTGATGTATTTAAAATAAGATTCTGATTACAAAAATTTGCCCATATCGTATCTGTTGGCACACAAGATGAAAAGGTATGTAAGACGCATCCTGGGGTGGTTAATTTTATCAGTGAACTTGACTGGGCTAGTAGAATATTAGTGCTGGGTATGTCCGTGCAGGAATCTCCAGAAGAGATGGGCATTTCTGTCAGGAGACCAAATAAAGAAGATTGCCTTCACTAATCATCCAGGCCACTGAGGGCTTAAATAGGATAAAAAGGCAGAAGGGTGAAATTGCTCTCTTTCCTTGAGCTGAGATAGCCACCTTCTCCTGCCCTCAAGACATCTGAACTCCTGGTCCTCAGACCTCCAGACTCAGACCAGGACTTACACTGTTAAGTCTCCCATCTTCATGCCTTTGGGCTTAAACTTATACCATCAGGTACCCTGTTCCTAAGGCCTTCAAACTCAGCCTGAATTACACCATTGGCTTTCCAGGTTATCTGGCTTGCAGATGGCAGATTGTGGGAATTCTCACCCTCCATAATTGCATGTGCCAATTCTTTTTCTTTCTTTCTTTTTTTTTTTTTTAAGATTTTTGTTGTTGTTCATTTGACAGAGAGAGAGAGAGAGAGCACAAGCAAGGGGAGCAGCAACCAGGGGGAGAGGAAGAAGCAGGCTCCCAGCTGAGCAGACAACCCGCCATGGGGCTTGATCCCAGGACCCCCAAGATCATGACCTCAGCTGAAGGGAGATGCTTAACCAACTGAACCACCCAGGTGCCCCTGCAAGTGCCAATTCTTAAATAAGTCTCTTTTTTAAATATTTTATTTATTTATTTGACAGACAGAGATCACAAGTAGGCAGAGACACCCACAGAGACAGAGGAAGGGAAGCAGGCTCCCTGCTGAGCAGAGAGCCCGATGTGGGGCTTGATCCCAGGACCCTGAGATCATGACCTGAGCTGAAGGCAGAGGCTTTAACCCACTGAGCCACCCAGGCACCCCTTAAATAAGTCTCTTTTATATATCTAACTGTATATATCCTCTATTGGTTCTGTTTCTCTGGAGAATTTTAATATACCTCCCAATGATGCAAGGAACCAGGGAAGATAATCTGTAACAGTACATTTTATAATGCATTTTATTGAGAGTGATTTCTGAAATAATTTTCTAGGGGGAAAACTAATTACTATGTTCATATACTACAGACCAGAATCCAGTTGGAAATAAGTTAAGGTTATGCAATGACAGTCTACTAACCTAAAAATAAACTACATCGTAAAGTTATTTTCTTTTGTTTAATATTTTATTTATTTATTTGACAGAGAGAGAGAGAGAGAGTTACAAGCAGGGGGGAGCAGCAGAGGAAGAGCAGAAAACCTGACAATGAAGTAGGGCTTGATCCCGGAACCTTGGGATCATGATCTGAGCTGAAGGCAGATGCTTAACCAACTGAGCCACACAGGCACCCCATAAAGTTATTTTTTAAAGTTTACTGGATCAACAATTACTTAGCACAGAATAAAACGTAATAATTTCACTAGTAAATAAAATCCCATATCACATACATACTATTAAATAGTGATACTGTACTTTATATGATACTAGTAAGTAAGAAAACAAGCCATAATTTTAGATATATTTGAATGAATTCCTATAGAGGACATGTATCAAAGAAATACTATAGTTAAAAATCTGAAGAAAGTAGACAATAAAATACAATAAATTTGAAAAATTTCTATGGAGGTAACCATAGTTAGAAATATACTTCACTAAAAAAACCCTAGTTCAAACGTACAGAAGAGAAATGAATTTGAAACAATTCCACCAGAATATACAAACATGCCATGGAAACACATATTTCTCTGGATAAGAGAAAATGACCGGCAAGAGAAAACAACTGAAAATATAAAAACAGACTCCCCTGAACATATAAGCATAGAAAAAACAGTGAGAAAAAAAGCTACATAAAGATTTTTTTAATCTCCATCCTCAAAACCAAGTAAATCACAGCTCAAAGCCTGAGAGCCCCATGAAACTAGAATCGGAACATTCTCTTCATCCCCAGCATTCACCACAACAGTCACAGTCATCTCTACCTTGAAAATACCTCTTTACAGAACAATCACTGAGAAATCTCTGACAGTAAGCTTGAACTTAATCTACTGTCATTATCTCTGTTGCTCATGAGCCATAAGCTTCGAACTAATAAATATATATCTGTAGTAATAGATGAATAGCCCGGATATCAATTTCTGTGGGTTGAGGCTTGGTTTTTTAAAAACTACCAATGAGATAGGAGACTTTCATCTTCATGGAAAATGACTGTGTTCCGGGACTCTATCACTTGGAGCAGCCCTGCCCAGAGCCCGCAGGACCTCTGCTCCGTCTTGAATCCCTAACACAGACACAGAAGATGGGGGTACATGTTGGCACAATTATTTGGAGTAATAAGGAACGTGTGATTTTTATAAAACCGTAATCTACTGCCTGCAATCATTTCACTTCTCCTGAGGCTGCCTCCAGCTTCTATGAGACAATGCTCTAAATCTCTCAAAATAATTGCAGAATCCAAAGGAGTTCAGAGCTCATGTTTTTCAGGGGCACGGACTTCATTTAGTGAAGCATTGACTGAAGATTTTGTTTCACATTTAATTCTAAAATTTCACGAGAAAATACAGAATTGACTGAAGAAAAATGTTAAAGTTAGGCAACAATTTAATAGAATTCTAGAAAACCTGATTTCAGCACATGCCTCCACATAAGAGCTTCCTTGTTATCTTCAATGTAACACGAATCGTCCTTTTCACATAAAATATTATGGGTCATAGTAATTTCACGGCTTCATTACATTAGAGAAAATTTTTAACGGTCAAGTCAGATTGCTTCCATTTTATAATATGCAGATAAGGGCAACTTCCTCATAAAGATGTTAAGGAATGAATATTAAAGACGGATGGGTGATAAAATAAAACCATCGGAAAAGATAATTTGAAATTAACAGCTAAGCTGCCACAGTCATATTTAGAAGGAAAATTCCCACTGATGTTTGACTTCTCTTAATTACCACAGAATTTTAAATTAGAGAATCAAATATAAAAGAACTCAAAGCCCCTTTCTGTAAAAAGTACACATAGTTAGCCTGTCCTCTGATTTTTCAACTATTATCTTGTCTTAATAAATGAGTATAATATTTAACTGCCCAATCTCCTCTTGAATATGCTCCTGATACTTAGCAGCAGGATTCAATCAAGTTATTCCAGTCCTCGTTCCCTTCATGACATGAAGAGGGAGGCTTGACAGGTGAGTGGGGTAATCCCACCAGTGACTTGGGAAACCCTCTTTGTGGCATCTGCTTTCATCACAGATCAGAACGGAAGGGTAACACACATTTCTGAGTTGAGTTAAAAACATTCTGCAGGATGTATCTGCCAAGCTTTTACTTTGCTATGCCATTATATTCCTTCAAAATATTTTTTAAATACTAAAATGGAGACAGAAACATTACGCTATTTTAATGCTCATGAATTAAAATGATATTCTCGGGACCCAATGTGAACCTTTCTGGCCATTCAAGCACCTCCCTGTTCAAAACAGCACAATTTGGTTCCCATCACCACCTCATTTCCTGGTAAGAATTTCCACAGCATGGTGGAGACACTAACAGGTATGGCTTTTCAATGGATAATAACTTTATTTAGTGCCTTAGTACAATACTTAAGAGATCACACAACATACAGAAAAACAAACCTACGCTTCCAACTTACTAAGGCATAACAAATCCCCAAATAAAATTTGTGCCCCATTTTCCAGGTTAACATTGTTAAACTATGTTTTACAGAAGATGAAATGAGGCAAACGATTTTGCTTAAGATAGACTTTCTGTCATCTTTTGACTTTCCTTCCTCCCATCCTGGATACTTCCATTACAAAATACAACAAAGCTGTTAAGCTTGCAAAATTCTAAATACCGTGACTCTACAGCTCCTCGTGAAGTACTTCAAAACGTCTTGCTGATTTTCAGGCCAATAACCTAACATACCAATTCAGACAGAAGTAATTTTCAGTTCCAATATGGGGGAAGGAAGGCTATCCTAAGAGTAAAAAAGAATCACTCAGCTTTTCATTAGGAGCAATACATTCTGAGAAACAACTTACCATTTTGGTAAGAATACTAAAAGCCTAATAAATCACTCACCTTCTACTCTGAAGTAAAAAAACAATGAAAGTCTTCACACTTCTGGTCCACATGAAATATAAAAAATAGCACCAGTAAATATCTCTTTGCTAAATTCACACTGAATTTATTCCCTTCTTAACATCTCTTAACTTCCACAGGTTGACTATCTCCGTTTTGAAATTCTGTTTTTTCATGGATCCCAAAAAGCCTGAGACCATCAGGGCTCCTGAGACATCTAAGGCTACTCTTTCTATTCATGTCTTTTTAAATGATCTTTCTCCACTTATTTTCCAAAACAGAAAACAAAAAGAAGAAGAAGAAAACACCACTAACAAAAGCCTTCAGTCAAATTTCCCACTTGAAAAATGCTGCGATCCTGAGCGAGGTGATTCCTTCAGGATCAGGAAGAGCAGGTGGCACGGGGAGGGCTCACGCAGGGAAGGGAACCCTGAGACTCACTGGAGCAGCGTCAGGTATAAGTTTCAAGAAAAATCTTCAATCAACTGCTCCTAACCAAAAACGGTCACATTGATTAAGCATAAAACAGCAGCAAAACTCTTGGATTGCTTCCTCCTTTGGCATCCAAAGTTAGAACAGTCTCATTTCTAGTCCTGGGGTCCCAAAGGCCTCCCTAAATCCTAGGAAGTCAGCACTGATTCTTCCACCAACAATACCTATCACTGAAGGCCCAAATCAAATGATCTCTGCACATAAACCTCCATCTCAAGACTGTCATCCGTTATCAAAGTCTGCTGTAGAATATTCTAAGAATCTACAATGTACTGAGCTTGGCATAAAGGAAGACAAGAGGAGAAGGATGACAGTCTTGGTTTCAAAAAACTTTTAATATAATTATATTTATTTACATATGTTTCTTTTATGTCTCCCACCAGATGGGACAGAAACTAAATCTTACCTGTCCTTTTTCCAAATAGTACTGTGGGTAGACTCAACATAAATTTGTTGAACTGAAATTGATTCTTTCTGACCTAAAATATCCAAGAAGCCTAATACTTTGTATTGATCCTATTCCTCTACTTTTCCAATATGTTCTAGAAATAAAGGGAGCTTAAAATGACAAGTCAAACCAATTTTTCCCTGCATCTTATTGCCAATATTAATATCACAGTGACACACAGGCTGAGAAAGAGTTTGGTCCCGGAAGAATGCCCACCTAGCCAACTAGAATAGCAATCTCACAAAACCGCCCATCAAACCAACAAACTCAAAACAACAATACTATATGACACATAAAAGGAAGAATGGTTCACATTTAAAATTTATGATAACACAAAGACATTCTAGAATTTTATGTTCAAGGTACTGAATAAAAAGCAGCTGTTATTCAAAGAACGATTAAATGACTTCAATGTGTGAGAATTAATCACATTTTCTCATACTTAGGATTCTGCTGTCACTTAAATATAAAGACAGAAAGTACTGTAACGTCAACATTCTAACACAACGTCAAAATAAGCCCCCTAACTACTATTCATCTAGAAAAATGCAAAATTACATATTTGCGTAATATTTTAAAAGCTTAATTACACTTAAGAGTTTTTAAAGCATTTATTCTATCTTAATATAATTAACAGAACATCAGAGTTGTTTCTATTTTTGAGTTGTTTAAAATATTTAGCGTCGGGGTGCCTGGGTGGCTCAGTGGGTTAAAGCCTCTGCCTTCAGCTCAGGTCATGATCCCAGGGTCCTGGGATCGAGCCCCACATTGGGCTCTCTGCTCAGCAGGGAGCCTACTTCCTCCTGTCTCTCTCTCTGCCTGCCTCTCTGCCTACTTGTGATCTCTGTCAAATAAATAAATAAAATCTTTTAAAAAAAAATAAAATATTTATTTTATTTTTATTTTATTTATCAGCAAGAGCGTAGGCCAATATATAGTGTGAGCAATATATAGTGTGAGCAAGTACAATATACAGTATACAATATACTATAATGCCAATGCCCACACTCTTCTCACAAGCTCTCCACAGTAGGTCCAAATTCCAGCAAAACAATGCATTTATCAAAACATGTCAGGGCATCTGGGTGGCTTAGTCAGTAAAGCAACTGCCTGCAGCTCTGGTCATGATCCCAAGGTCCCGGGGTTGAGCCGGCTCTCTGCTCAGTGGTGAGTCTGCCTTTCCCTCTCCCTCTGACCCTCCCCCTGCTCTTTCCCTCTCTCAAATAAATAAGATAAAGAAAGAAAGAAAGAAAGAAAGAAAGAAAGAAAGAAGGAAAGAAAGAAAGAAATGTAGGTAGATGGATTGATAGATGTCACATTATCACATGAATGGAAAATATATGCAGATAAAAACTAAGAACAGGTGCTTGGATTGTTATATTCCTCCAGGCAAATGCCAGGATAGTGAACTGGCCAGTTTAACGTGAAAGTAAACAGAAAAGCTCCAATGTATCAAATACAGTGGAATTGAAGCAAATGGCAGCCTAGAGAAATATGGCAGGAAGGGTGCATACCACCCTTATCCCCCCTTAGCCAGTCGAGGGTCTCAGGAGGCAGCTCTCACGTTCCGTATGCACTGTGGTCAATGCAAACCTGAAGTTACTGGGCTTTGAAATCTCACTCAGAAAAGACCAAGCTGGACTATGGAGTAGGTATTTCACAAAGAAATGCTCCCAGGGACATTAATCAGGTTTTGGAAAAGGGAAAGCCACTTGCTGACTAATTTCACAGCCAAAAGGCTTTCAGAGCCAATTCCATAGCACTCTTCCTATGAATTACAATTTAGCAAGGCAGAACCTACCTCATTCTAGAAATGTAAGTGCAAACAAGCCCCAAGAATTCGTTGTCTATCAAAGAAACAATTGGTCCCTACAGAAGGAAAAAAAAAAAAAAAAAAGCAGATTTAACTAATTGTAAATGTACTCTGCTTTAGGAACTCTAGACATGACATGTGAAATCCAGGTTTTTAAAAACAGAGCAAAGAGCTTACCAAAATAAACCTTCCTTCACAAAAGAATCATAATAGAATTCCGTTAATCTCCAATTTTTCTACTTTATATAACTTGATATCTTATTTATAGAAATTAAATTTACAAGCAAGATTTTCAGGAAAAAATACACCATACAATATACCATTTAATCCTATGTTTATCATTTGGCTATAAAAATAATTACAATTTATCACTTGGCAGCTTTTTCAGATCTTTTTCAAAAACCTCTTTGATTCTCCAAAAAGGACCAGAATGGTAGGAGACAAAACTACCTAAAAAGACAGAATGCCATGAACAGACTGGGAGGAAAGAATTCCAAAACGTCTGGATGTGAAATGCTGCCATTCATCCTTGGCAGCCAATGGGTTCTGAGGGGATGAATGAAGCCTTTGGCTCTTCCCTTCTGTGATAAGCTGGCCAACTCACCAGCACCTGGCTAGAGGGATTGAATTACACAAGTGCCTGCTCTGATTTTTTTTTTTATCCACTTATATTTTATGCTTCTACCTTCCCACTCCGGCTATAATGAGACATATCTCAGAGAGTTGAGAAAGGCTTATCAGAAAAGGGGGAATTTGACATGAATCTTGAAGAATCAAAAAAATAATAATAAAAAGTGCCAGAAAGAATGGGGCAGAAACTCTACATGCAGAGATTAGGGAACTTGATTGTTGGGGAAATGACAAATGGCAAGGCTTCAGAGTACCCTGAATCCACCTCAACTAATGCTGATGACTTCTCGGAAACATGTGGATGATCACACTCACGGAGATACTACATTATTCTGTAACTAAAAACGTGAAGGAGGGGCGCCTGGGTGACTCAATCATTAGGTGTCTGCCTTTGGCTCAGGTCATGATCCCAGGGTCCTGGGATCCAGCCCCACATCGGGCTTCCTGCTCAGCAAGAAGCCTCCTTCTCCCTCTCCCACTCCCCCTTCTTGTGTCCCCTCTCTCTGTGTGTCTCTCTCCATCAAATAATCTTTAAAAAAATTTTTTTAAATAAAATTAAAAAAGAAAAAAGAAAGAAAGCATGAAGATGTTTTCAAAAGGACTTTTTGATGCCAAAATAAGGGGCGCCTGGGTGGCTGAGTTGGTGCAAAGCAGCTGCCTTTGGCTCACGATCTCAGAGTCCTAGGATCTAGACCCATTCTGGCTCCCTGCTCAGTGGGGAGTCTGCTTCTCCATCTTCCTCTGCACTTCCACCCCCTCCTACTACACAGGTGCTCACTCACTCAAATAAATAAAATCTAAAAAAAATAAATAAAATCATCCAAGTCTAAACATTCCTTGCCATGTGGAAAATACTCTGCTACTCCAATAATCTAAAAGGTAATTATCTTTATTTTTTTAAAAAAATTTTTAAAGATTTTATTTATTTGACAGACAGAGATCACGAGCAGGCAGAGAGGCAGGCAGAGAGAGAGGGAGAAGCAGGATCCCTGCTGAGCCGAGATTCCGATGCGGGGCTTGATCCCAGGACCCTGGGATCATGACCTGGGCCGAAGGCAGAGGCTTTAACCCATTGAGCCACCCAGGTGCCCCGGTAATTATCTTTAAAACTAACATCTTTCTTCCATAAAATACAGAAGATTTTGCAAGCTTCTCTTGGTTGACTTTGAAGAGGTAAGATGTCACAAAGATCAACCAAATCTCACAATATAGAGGAAATATTTTCAGCTCAAAAAAGTTATCATTGTAGCATCACTGCTCTAAAGAAAAGCTAGAAGCCTGACTGCCAACCATTAGCAATACACATGGATATCTTCCAAGAATGGGTTTCCAAAATCTGATCATCTCCCTGTAATTATTTAATGTCAAATCCAGCAGTGTTGACAAAGCAGAAGCCCACTCAACTACTGCTGATGATCATTACTCGAAGCTAAAGCTTCTTTATCAAATTAGAACGACTTACAAGTAGATACTCACTACCTCAGAAGCCAAAGGAACACAATGACCTCCATCCGCTTGCTTACACATGTGTACGCGTACACACACACACACACACACACACACACGGGCCATAACTGGGCCTTGCTGACTTGTCACTGGCTCTCATGGCCTCTCCTCGTGAGTTCTCATACACGTTGGCAGCTTTACACGTTGGCTAAAACATACCCTAGCCTGTCAAAAATAATTCCCTATCCAGAGAATGTACTTGTCCTGCCTACCTTCATTTGTTACTGTCACAGCAACATGCTACCGTTAAGATCTGGCAGTTTGAAGAAACATACTGACAATGCAACAACATAAAGGAGTAAAAGGTACATTGAGAGAATCCATGCAAATTCCTGGTCACTCTGCAAGGTGCAAGGGAAATGGTTACACCTCTCAAGTTACAGGTAGTTAGCTCTGGGAAACTAGTATGAGATGAGGATTGCAGAGTTCTCAAACGCAGAGGATTAAGAAGAGGATTCAAATGATCAGATCTGCTTTCCAAAAAAAAAAAAAAAATACACACACCCACACATATATTTTAAGTGACAAATATCCAAATATCACAATATAAAGGAAATATTTTCAGTTCAAAAAAGTTACCTTTATAGCAATCATCACTGATGACCGAGAGATTAAGAGGCAAAGAGATTAGTTAGAGCCACTTAGGTAAGATAGAAAGGGCCTGATGTGGGTCAGTGGCAAAAAATATAAAAAGAAAAGAACATAGTTAAGAGATCTTGCAAAAGCAGGAGGGCATCTGAAGGAAGGAAAGAGGGAAGAACCAGAGGGCCCGCTGAGGTTTGGGGCATGGACGACTTAGGAGACCACCACACCAAGAGAAAAGACAGAAAAAGTAAAGATAAGCAGCATGTCTTATTGAAGACAAGATAGAGTTTAAGTACGTTCATGATGAATCTGAAGTTAAAACAGATCATGGAAGGGAATATTTTTATTAATAAGCAGAAAACATAGGACTGGACACCAGAAGAAATAGCAAGGCTGGAACTGAGGCTTAGGGGATTTTCAGCACGCAGGTAGCCACGTCGCGCAGGGGCAGTGGAGTACTGCCATTCCTTGAGTAAAAAGAGAATAAGCAAATAGTAAGTTTTTAAACAAAATGGTAAGAAATGTAGGAGAATCAGAGGAAGGTCATACCAGAGGCCAATTAAAAGATTTCTAAACATTAGACAATATCACACCTTAAGATCTCCACATTAGGGGTTTTAGCTGATACTGTTCTCGGAATCTTGAACAAACGGAAAACAAGAAAACCCAAAGTCGCCAACTATTACAAAAAACTTCTGAGGCACCAAAATAACATTCCTTACCAACTTCTGCTCTAAACCTAAAATGTTGTTGTGAAGCATGAATAAGGCCCCGGACACCAGCCAGTAAACTGCATGGGCTCCTCAGATGATGACTTGGCTCTGCCATTTCAACAAACTGCTGCCAGCCGAAGAGGGAAAGAGGGTAAGAAAGTGCCGTGAGGGTGTTTTTCATCCTGATCCTAATTCAGCTGATCCCAATTAAACAGCTCTGCATTGTGAGTGCCTTATGAAAATTTTCCTACAAACATCGAAACTAAAAACAAATTATTATTTTCTTTAAAGATTTACTGATGTTTAGAGAGAGGAAGTGAGTGCAAGCAAGAGGGGCAGATGGAAAGGAGAGTCTCAAGCAGACTCTACACTGAGCCCGGAGCCAGAGGTGGGGCTCGATTTCACAACCCTGAGATCACTACCTCAGCCGAAACCAAGACTGGGACAATTAACCAACTACGCCACCCAGGCGGCCCAAACCCAATTATTAATTAAATTAATTATTAATTAAAACTTAAAACTAAAAATTAAACTAATTATTCTGATCTCAGGCTGATTTCATGAGTGATCGGAGTTCCTTGGTAGGTAATCAGCTCACTTTAGGGTACAGGTTGAACCAGAGCCTCCTCCTAGTTCCCCGCCATCTTGTCTCCCCCTAAAAATTAAACTAATTATTAATTAAAACTTGAAATGGGGCCCACAACTGCCAAGCCCGGTCAAACACAGTTCCAATGCTTTTTTTTTATTTGACAAGTATTTGTCCAAAAGTGGTATTTCTAAATCAACTTGCCTATCCCATTAATATCAGATATAAGTTTTAAGGTCACATAAATACTCCTCAAAGAAAAAGAAGTACCCAAGAAGGCCGAAGAGGATTTTCTTCTATATTGCGCATATATTCTACTACATTATAAAATATTCTAATCTGTAAATGCAAATATTTATAGAATCATTAAAAAAAACCCACCTCTAATAATGGCTTAAAAATGAGACAGATCCAGGCTAACGGCTCTTGAATAATTAATGTTTTAATATTCAGTACTTCAAGGTTATGGAATCCAGATTTCACAAAGTAGTTTAACTCCATGCAAATTCCGTTCCAATCACCTTTATTGTCACCTAGAGTTGTGGCAGCATCAGTTCAGAAACACTTGCTATGAAAAACCCACCCTCCTCCCACACACCCTACCGGCACTTACTCAGATTTAAATATATGAGGGAGAGAGGTGCGTAAGACAGGATGTACTACCTGTATGAAAATAGCAGGAATCCTAATTAAATAACTCAGAGCTTTGCCTATAGCACCACTTTAGTACTGGTGATAGAAATCTTATCAAATGTTCTCATTTGGTTCACCCTGGATTTCGCTCCTAAGGCGTTATTATAATAGTTCATGATTAGAGCTCTAACACAGAACTAACATAACCCAGAATGCAGTATGGTGGAATAAGGGGCAAATCTGAAATTAAGAGAGCCAGGTTAAAGCTCTGGCTTTTTTTGTTCTTAAAACAGTGTGACCTTAAGCACTCCTCATCTGCAAAAGGAATAAAAATAACATTGAATGACTTAGAGGGCTGTTTATAAGAGCTATATGTGATTATAGCTGTTAAACTACTCTGTAGAGTTAAAAAAAAAGTTTAAAAAAAAAAAGAAAGGAAGAAATAAATAAATAAATAAATAAATGAAATCAGGGTAGTGCAGCACCAGGCAACTCATGATAGATCTCTCCACAGTCTCTTGATCTACTGATGTAAGACAGAGACTAGGGTCTAATATTCTCTTTTTTATTATTTATTTATTTCGGGGACATCTGGGGGGCTCAGTCAGTCAAGCGTTTGCCTTCGGCTCAGGTCATAATCCCAGGGTCTTGGGATCGAGCTCCCTGCTCGGTGGGGAGTCTGCTTCTCCCTCTGCCATTGCTCCCCCCACTTGTGCTCTCTTGCCCACTCACTCTCTCTCTAATAAGTAAATAAAATTTAGAAAAAATTTTTTTTTCTTTATTTACTTGTCAGAGAGAGAGAGAGAAAGCACAAGCAGGTAGATTCGCAGGCAGAGGCAGAGGGGGATGCGGGCTCCCTGCTAAGCAAGGAGCCGGATGTGGGACTTGATCCTAGGACCCTGGGATCATGACCTGAGCTGAAGGCAACCGCTTAACCAACTGAGCACCCAGCTGCCCCTATCTTTTTTTTTTTTTTTTTTTTTAATTCTCAGAGAATTTTCTGGTAGCATATATTCTGTTTCCTTCCAAGTGCAAAAATTCTTTTGGCTTACAAAGAATAATTCAAGAGCTGGCAAACAATGGTCCATGGCCCAAGTCTGGCCTTCTATCTATTTCTGCACACCCTGCAAGCTTAGAGTGTTTGACTACATTTTTAAATGTTTAGGGGGAAAATAAAAAGAATTTTCGGGGATAAGTGAAAGTATATGAAAATCAATGTTCAGTGTCCATAAACAAAGTTTTTTTAGAACACGGCACCCCCATTCACTTACATGTGGCCCAGGGAGGCTTTCAGGCACCAACAACAGAGTTAAGAAATTGAGGTCTCAGCACACACTACAAATTGCCATGATACAGTAAAACTTCACTTTAGCCTCGTGGCCTATAACACCATACTGACCATCCGGACTTTTACAGGAAAGGTATGCTGAACTCTGTAATAATTAACATGATGATTTATCATTTTCTGAAGAACTGAGGATAATGGCAGCCTCTCTGATTCTGACCTAGCAGCAAACTTACTGAACTTCTTGGATTTTACCATATTAAAGTCTTTTCACCTAGTCTTACATGTTTGTAGCAACATATTATTTTTTAGACGTATTTAATTAAATATGCTCCATAAAACAAAAAAATGGACAGTATTCATGCAGTCCTTTATTCAGTCATCAATTAAATACCTACTGAATACCATGAAGGTAGGCAGGGACTCAAAATGAAATTTAATTCCTGGCTCTAAGAAAGTCACACTCGGGGTGGGGAGGGAAGGTCTGAATGACTCAGTCAGTTAAGCATCTGCCTTTGGCTCAAGTCATGATATCAGGGTTCTGGGATTGAGCCTTGTGTCAGGGATCCCTGTTCAGTGGAGAGCCTACTTCTCCCTCTCCCTCTGCCACTCCCCCCTGCTTGTGCACTCTCTCTCTCTTTCTCCATCTCTGTCAAATAAATAAGTAAAATCTTAAAAAAATAAAAAAAATAAATTTTAAAAAAATAAAAAGTCATACTCGGGTAGGCAGACACAGCACCCCAGTTCTTGCCACTGAAGGGAAGGCCAAAGCAAGGAAACAACCTCTGCCATTTCACAATGACATACTGTCATTTAAAAAATATAGCCTCATTCTGAATTAATGGCAAGTTGTACACTCAAATAGAGAAGGCAACAAGGCTTGGCAAACACGTTTATCCATCAATAGTTTTAATTACAGCATTAGCCTTTCATAAGCAATTAACCTTGACCAACACAGGTATGAATAAAAATGCTGATTAAGAATTTACTAATTATCCTTCCCAACTTCAGAAGTTAGCTAGCATCTGGTCTTTATAATAAACACACACCAACTCATCATAGCTTATTTACACTTAAATGAAGATAAATATTAACTGAATGGCTAAAAATGAAGAACATGAAACACACATTAAAAACACAATGACTTGTTTTGTTTTGAAAGCCCAAGTGTCCTACAAATGTCACTTTATTTGGAAGAATGTTTTTGAGAATAATGGTCTCTTGAACCAACACAGAGATTCAATTTATTGTAATAAAGAGAAAACCATATAAATCATAAGTGCGTCAGCATTTTATAATTACAATGCCGGGATCTGCACACAGTTAAGCATCTTGGCTGTTTGCCTACTTTCCTTAAAACCAGACGAGAGGCGACATCCCCACAATGAAGTCTTCCAGCAGCTGTGCTGAGCAGAAACGAGGGATGTTCCATCCAGCAGCTACCTCCAAACAAACAGATACAAGCACCCCAGTGATCACAGGTTAGCAATCCTGATGCGTCTACTTGCTTTTAGTAGTAAATATTTAATGGCATATTTTTCCTTAATGGAACCCAGGCACATCTGATCAGTCACTGGGATCATTCAGTAATGCAGTCGAAGTTATCATACTGCCATTTCCCATCAACTTTGTAATTAGATAATTCATCACTTTATTAATTCAAAAGATTGCTTTCTTTACAGTGGGGAAACCCAACTGAGCTGATCAACAAAAAGGCTCTAAAACATGATCCTGCATGAACTTGAAACCCTCGAGAAGCAAACATACACACTCCTGATTTTTCAAACCAAAAGAAGTAATATTCTTCCCACAAATTAGCCTACCAGCAACAGTGAGGTAATAAAAGCACCCTACATGTAGAATAAGAGGGCTAACAAAACTGAAAATTTTAAATTAAAAACTGAATATATCAAGAACAAGTTTGTTCCTACCTTTTACTGCGGCACAATACACTTCAGTGAATTAAAAAGGACCCCCAAAAAGAGTTATTTAGTAATTTTTCCTTCTTGCTGATTTTACATGCTTTACTGAAATTATGAGTTTATGGCAGAATATCACACAGATTTGTAACACTCGCATCACACAGCAGCCAAACCAAGTCTCAAATATAATACTATCATTACTATTTTCTTGTGTATTATTTCTAACATATCTCAATCAAAAGTATTAAATTACTATTTCTTTTCCTATCGTGAATTAGCAAGATTCTTGGGTGAACACATTTTCCACTGCTTCTCCAATAAAAAAGAATTCTACCCCAGTAAAAAACAATTTGATCAGGAGAAAAATGAATGTAAATTTTAAATATCAGCATACAAAAAAAACCCAAAACCTTCTAAACTGAACTTATTTTCAAGTCTGTACAACCACCATGTATACTGAAAAAACAGCTGCAATTAATAACATTAAAATTTAGAGTTTAGAAAGGCAGGCTCTGGAGGTCGCATATGTGCCCTAAAGAATAAAAATAACATGCTACCAGAATAATTATTTTGTTTGAAAGGAAAAACAGAGAGAATATCTTCTCATACAGATGTGGAATTTCTAATCAATAAATTCTGTGGCAGTTGTACAGTATTACAGAGTTCAAAAGTACTTTTCAGAGAGCTCTGGAAACACAAAGACATGCTTTGTAGTCAGGAAGGCAACTTCCAATTTAATGTCTGTTTCTGAAACATTTTATCCAACTAGTTCATTTTCTATTTTATTACACTGATCTTATCACATCTCTCATCGGTTAACCAAATGCATTTTTTTAGAAGATTTTATTTATTTGTCAGAGAGAGGGAGCACAGGCAAACAGAGTGGCAGGCAGAGGCAGAGGGAGAAGCAGGCTCCCTGCTGAGCAAAGAGCCCGATGTGGGACTCGATCCCAGGACGCTGGGATCACAACCTGAACCGAAGGCAGCCGCTTAACCAACTGAGCCACCCAGGCATCTCACCAAATGCATTTTTAGAAAAGGAAGTTCTAAGTCCAGAAAAAAATAATTAAGTTCATTTTTTCTCAAACTCTGTGTAATAATCTCTAAAAAAAAAAAAATCTATTCTTTGCATAGGAAATAAACTCAAATCCAGGTCTACTGACATTAAATTTAGGCATTAATAACCATTATGTATAACAATCAACATACATTTCAAGGACAGAACAGAGAAATACTACACACTCCATGCCATTTCAGTGAATTATAACATGATAATTAATGAATCTTTTAATTTCATTTCATCCTTCGAAAATGCATGTGTGAGAAACATTTCATTGATCATGTGAAGCTTACTTCGGTACGTCCTCTGTGACATCCCAAGGAACTACTTAGAAGTCATGGAGTTATTAATGAATGCAGGAAACAGTAAAAGATTTCCATCCACAAGAGCTATATGTAATTCTCATTTCAAGAGACCCCAGCAGTGGGCACAACTATCAGCCCCGCTGTGAGACTGGTTTACACTGAGCTGCAGACTGGCTCCTGACCATCTAGCTGACAGCACAGGGAGACATAAAACACTGAAGTTTTAGAACCCAGTAAAAACGAAGCTGGGAGGTAGGGCCAGCAGTAGCAGAAATTAGTAATATATGTTACACTTAGTACTTCTGGCTTAATCTTCACTTTCATCTCTGAAGTAGATACAGTGATGATGATGACAATTCCCAATAACAGATGAGGAAATCAAGACTAAGGGAATTCCATTTTCTAGTCTCAGAAAGCAACTTAACCATCATACTATTCAGGATGCCATTTAAATCTGTCCTTCTTGGGGCACCTGGGTGGTTCAATCGGTTAAGTGTGAGCTCAGGTCATGGTCTCAGGGTCCTGGGATCAAGCCCCACATCGGGCTCTCTGCTCAGTGGGGAGCCTGCTTCCCCCGCCCCCTCTGCCTGCCTCTCTGCCCACTTGTGATCTCTCTCTGTCATATAAATAAATAAAATATTTTTAAAAAAAATAAAAGAGAGAGAGAGGAAGAAAGAGAGAAACCAAGAAAAGACTCTCAGCTTTGGAGAACACACAGTGTTCTGTGGATGGGTGAAACGGGTGACGGGGATTCAGGAGTGCACCTGTCGTGATGAGTGCCAGATGATGTATGCAACTGTTGAATCACTAAATTGTACAACTAAAACTAATACCACGCTGTATGTTAACATTAAAAAAAAGATGAAGCAGAAAAAGACAAAAGACAAAAGCCTAGTGGTAATGAATCATGAGCTCAGGTTTAAAAACCTTCTCATTCTCCACTGAGCCCTTTTGATTCAAGACAAGTGCAAGTTTAACAAATATACGCATATTCCCAAGTAAGACTTTTGATTTGCTGAGGCTTTTGCCTTAGTGGAAAATTTTCTGATTTATAATCAGCCACACATTTCTATAACCTGTATCAAGAACGCTTTGCACATGGTAGGCCTACCAAAAAAATATATAAAAGGTCTGCTTAATTAAGTGAATTCACTATCTCCTCAGGTGGCCAAGAGGCTTCATAATAAAGGACTAATTGCAAGGAATGTTTGGAAATCTCAATTTTAAATAAAGAACATGTGTTTGAAATCTAAGTATTAAAAATATCAAAAACAAGTTCAAAAATTATTGAAACCAGGTGACAGAGACATGCTGATTCATCGTACTAATCTCTCTACTTACAAAGTCAAAAACATTAGGATATAAACAAATATAAAAAAGTTCTCAGAACTCCTGCCTTAAGTGACAATGAGATGAGATAAGATATAAGCTTAGCAGGTCTAAAACCTGCTCAGAACCAGAATGACTACAAATGAAGGGGACCAAAAGCAAAACAGAAAACAGGATTTTCTTTATTGGGACCAGGCAAAGCCAGCCTTCCTCACAGCATAAACTGGGAAGCCAGTGCATGAGGTTGAGAAAGGCAGGGCAGCCTGAAACTATGCCTCACAGTCTGTATAGGGCTGGACACACTGTGGGGTCCACTCCTCTCTGGTTAATTCTAAGCCACGAAGACAGGGAGAGAGGCAGTATGTTGGTATAAAATGCTCTAACATTCTCTAGCCACTTCCAATGCATTTGTCATGACTGGCACCATCGTACACTTGCCATGGTAGCAGCCATCCCTGCGGTTTGCATGACACCGAGTACCTTAATATTAGACTCTTCTACTTTTTAATATTTTGTTTGTTTGTTTATTTGAGAGAGAGACACAGAGAGAGAAAGTAGCAGAGGGAGAGGGAGAAGCAGACTCCCCACTAAGAAGGGAGCCTGACGCAGGGCTCGATCCCAGGACCCTGAGATCATGACCTGAGCAGGTGGCAGACACAACTGACTGAACCACTCAGGCGTCCTTAGACTATTCCATTAACCAAAAAAAAAAAAAAAAAATGATGACAAAGAAGAAGGAGGGGAGAAAAAGAGGAGGAGGAAAGTGATCCCTTTTAAGGACATATGTATAAGCAGAAAACTAATAATTTATAAAATCTTAATAAAACTTTTGCAAGGAAGTACAGGAGCCATAGGGTAATGTTGCTTTAATCTACATTGTAAGGCAGAAATCACAGATCTGAGCCCACTTCCCCCCAAAATCTCAAAGATGTCTTTGTTCGACTTTTGTGACAAGATAACAAATACAACTAAGTGGGGAGAAGGGAGAGCGTATGATTAAAACTTCATCTACTTATTCATAATGACAGAACTTTCCCCTATACAGCATGGAAAGAATTTCACTATAAGATACATGAAGTGAACATTTTTAAAAAGAGATATGAGAAATAAAAAAGTAATTCACACGTTATATTGAGCAATGGAAAGTATTTTTAAATATTTTCCATAAATAGTAGTACCACCAGTGATTACCACTTGAACAATTGCTAACAACAAAAACAACTGTCACAGAAAAGCCACAGACTTAACGCCAGGAATGAAGTTACAGTCAACACAAGGCATTTTTATCTTTCAGGAGGCATTACTCTGTAGTAATAACTTTTGTTGTAGTAACAACAAAAGCACCTGTGTGTATTGTACACATGGTACTCCTAAAGGCTATGATTTTCAGAAGGATGTGAAATAAACAGAAGAGACACTTCTGTTATGTATTATAAGTAAACACTGTATTTTGAAATCAGTTTTAAACTGGAGACAAACCAGAATGTAATGCTAAGGTGATATTACCAGAAAATCATAAAAACATACCCTGAAGTATAAAAATATATTTGAGGAAAATAAAAAATACATCTCGAGCAATCACACAAATCACCTTTGAATTCTTAGAAAACAGGTAGATTACAAAACATACTTTAAAAATATTCATGGAATAATATGTTAGTAAGTGTGCACTTATGAAATGTAACAGCACTGGTAAAAATCACCCTCGAATGTTAAATTTTACTTATTATTAAAATATGATCAATATTGAAGGGAACCAAAATACACAATATGGGAAAGCAAGGACAGCAAACACCCAGCAGTGGGGAGGTATCTGATCCTTTGTCCTTATTCCAGCACAGAGAGCAAGAATCAGCTGGTGCATGCTTTCTCCCTGGTTTCTCAACCAGGTTTCTCAAACAAACCATCAGAATAATTTGCAAACAGAGCATGTCAGGTGACGACTACCAAGAGACCCCACACAAAAATACTAAATTAAACCTATTTTCTATACCTAACATAGGATTTTAGAGACCCGAAACATTTAAACGGATTTTCAATGATTTTTAAATCAGAAACGGTTATATTTTCATATTATTTAGAAATCACATAATCAAGAAATGGATTCCAATATATTTTTCACTTCAAAGACCAAGATCCATCACTGAAAGAACACAGAATGCAATGGCAACCTTAACAATCCATTAGTAAGAAACAAGGGAATAGGCTTTTCCTCTGGAGAAAAGCAAGCACACTCGTGAGAGTATGAAAGGGCACTTTGCGTACTGACAGTGAACATATGCAGGCCATGAATAAGAACACCGATAAAACAGAAGTAGTAATACCCCTTTCAACATAAGCAGTACATTCCCTCTTTCCCTAATGGTTAAAGTAGGAGAGTGATTTAAGGCATGAAGGTTCCTAAAATTTCATGGATCAACAACAAAATAAGAAGTAAAGGGTTGATTTACGGCATTAACAAATCAAACACTTAACACTTACTTTTGCAAAAGCTTCGAAAATGTCAAAGGAAGGTGGCAGCTGAGAAGCATCCTGGATTTCTTCTCTCATGAAATGTTGAAATGTCATTACGAGTTGCCTAAGGCCCTCTTTCTTATCTTCAGTCAGTTTGTTAACATCTTTTTAAAAGAGAGAATAAATACCATAATCACACAGTGAATTTTTAATAGACAATTTTCAGGTGTTCAATGTTAGCTGTTAAACCAGATTTATCCTTCCTGGATTCCATTCTGACAGAGAGCAAATACGTTCCTTTTTTATTTTTTCACAACTACAAATTACAATACCTACATTATCAATTAAATTGTGCCAAATTCCATCTGCAATATAAGATCAAATTCTTTTAAAGCAAAATAAATACATGTACGGATGAAAAACACTACAACTAAAATCAGGCAAGATGTGTGTTACGGGTCCTCTATATCCCCCTGGACACATGCTCAACCCACCAGAAACGCATCAACTCAGTGAATTTAAGCATCTCTTCCCGTGAAACAATTTTCAACCAGGTCATGACCAACTGATAAACAGTATATCTCAAAGGAAAAAACAAAAACAAAAGAAAAACAAAAAGTAAAAAGTTTACAGCTAGAGTCTAAGCGATGAAATGTGTCATATAAAAAGTACATCAAGAAGAAAATGGGGGCCAACCCAAGAAATCTCGACTTCAAGTTATTCCCACATTGAATAAACAAGATGTGGTGGTGCTAAAACCCAAACAGAAGGAGTAGGTCCTAGAGCATAGTCATCAAAAAATCACCCCGTTCAAACTCAATTTAATTTATACCACAAAAGGTGTTAAGGCTAAGAGTGTACAATTAATAACGTCTGAGAACATTTCACTTAAGATAGCATGGATGACACCACTACTGAGCAGGGTTACTGTTAATAGTAAGACTCACAGCAAGAGATATTAATTACTTAGCAGTAATATAACATGAAAAAATGACTAGTTCTCTATTAAAACTAAAAAGATACATCAAGCTGAACTACAACATAATCCTGGGGCTCATGTCAGCTCTACATATTCTCTTTAAATTACTTGTTCAACAGAACAATTAACCCACTAATTTCTTAAATAATAATTTATTATCATTGGCACTTAGAATCCCATAACCATAAATCTGTATTAGATCATCTTTGTATTTGTCTCCACCCAGAAATATTAAACTGTGTAGCAAAGTTTACTCTATGAGCTCTGGCTACTTTGGGGTTGAAGTCATGGACAACCTCTCTGAAGGGGATCTGTGCCAGTATGAAAGGAACATAAATCCTACATTGACTGAACACTCAGACTGAAGGGTCTGTTAGTGTTCCCAAATATCATGCCACCACCATGGGAGTGGAAAAGAAGAACGTGCAATGCTGTCAGACAGCCCAAATGCCCTACACCATCTACTTTGCTTATTATCTAAAGAACCAGTAACCCTGGAACCCCCTTGTTCACATCACTGTTCCGTGGCATCAAAAAGAAACAAAGATCAGGTTCTAGTACTTTATAAATTCCTAAAAAGTCAAAACTACCCTGAAATAAAATAAGCTAATGTATCAAGCATATATAAAAACATGAAAAGGTTTATTAGATTTGCTCACATAATAAGGAGATAGAACAATGTTAAAAGGAAAGCAATGCACAAGGTCAGCAAATAAATGATGGGATTTTTTTGGTGCTGATGGACAATCACTTACTTGACTCCAGATCATAAAATGAGTAAAGTTTCTCCGATTCAGATGGTGTTTCTTCCATCTATGAAGCAAAGGGGGAAAACACCAAAAACAATTTCAAGTGTTCCAATATATCAATGAATATATTTGAATCTCTTTAGATACTTAAATAAAACTCTTTAAAAAAAGACGTTGTATATATTCCTCCTCTTCATCACTTTCTGAGAGTTGAATTATACAGTCAGTAACAATTTTAAAATAAAATCCAAGTTATGACTCACCCCATCAACTTAATTTCCAAATAGAAAATTCTTTTACAAAAAGTTCTCATACTTTTTCTTTTTCCCCAGCTCTACCTACTGTAAGGATTTTACTACTAATTACAGAAAAGCAGAGATGGATGAATAAAAGTAAGAGTTTATTACAAACTGCTGCAACTTTCACCAAACTACCTTGAGTCAAAAGTTATCAATGTCCTTATCTAAAACATAAGAGAATTACAGATTCCCTGGGTTGTGGTGGTGATGAAATGAAGTCTATCCTATAAAGCAATTAGCACAGGGCCTGGAAATCCTAAGTGCTCAATAGAACGAATCTATTATTATCAGTGCTTTCTATTAGATTCTGATCCAATAGGTCCTGGTTCTCTTTCTGATATTAATAAAGTAAAAAAAAAAAAAAAGTTCAGCCTCAAATATAGTGATCATACTTCTAATATCTAGCAATTAAAGAAATGCATAACAAACTTGATCTGAATTTACTATGCTACGAAATAAATTTGTATATTTTAGTTCAACACAATATTTGCAAATAGTAACTAAATATATAATAGATGTTATGTATTCAGACCAAAGACAATGCTCATTTGGTATTCCACATACATTTTTTAAAAATTGAAGTATAACTGACAAAAAACATTGTGTTAGTTTTAGGTGTAAAAATATATTTTTCCATGATTAAAAACTCTCTATAAAATCTTATAGCCTTCCCATACCCCAAAAAAGTCAATAAACCACAGGACAGAAGAGAGCTGGATTCTGAAATAATTTGAGAAAGAGAGATTCATGTGAAAGCCTGGCAAAAAGAAGTCTGGAGGGTATTGCCAGAGGTTTATTTCACAGAATCTAGTGGTTGTTCAGGCAGAGGAGGGGAAAAGGACTGAAAACAATTTCAATGAAACTTGACTATTAAAAAAAAAAAGATAGGCACTCTTCCATGTAAGATTAATTATCATCTAATCAAAACCTCACTTCAAGAAGCAAGTGAAAAGTTATACACCTGCCCTACGCAATAGTTCATAGTCGAAAATGAATGACAACGTAACAGACATTTCTGATTATCTCATGCCTTCAATATATGACCTTATGTTTCCAGAGAATTACACACACACAGGGCCTTCAAAGAGGGCACTGTGCTGTCCTGCCACAATGCTGTGGTTAATAGGGAAACGGCAAGTTTTTGTCTGAAGATACTCCCTGGAATAACCTACCTTCTACCTTCACAGGGGTCTAAAGTCAGCCTTAAGTAATAATATGGGGCACTAGGTGGCTCAGTTGGTTAAGCGTCCTACTCTAGACTTCTGCTCAGGCGGGCGCTCAGGGTCCTGAGATAGAGCCCTGCCTCTGGCTTTGAGCTCAGCAGGGAGTCTGCTTGAGAGTCTCCCTCTGACCCTCCCCCCACTCAACCCTTTCTCTCTCTAAATAATAAAATCTTATAAGAAATATAAATAATACATACAACCCCAAGTGCTTTGCTTAATTAAAACCCAAGCATATTCCATGAGTTTTATACTCACAAGTTTGAAAACAACTCTGCCAAGCAGTCGAACGGAATCCGGGGGATACCTGGGTTTGCAGTTTTTGAGGCATTTGCATTCCCGCTTGTGGTCAGGCCAAGCTTTTTTCTGTTAAGACAAGAGTGGGGAGGGTAACTTTCATTTACACCGATTTTGTGTGGAGAGTGATCAACATGAATTTAATGTCAACAGCTTAACTATAACTGCAAAATAGAAAATGAAAGCAATATTCTAATACTATCAATGATGCAGATCCAGTCTTTGCCAAGCATGTAATTACCAGGCGTGGATTTCAACGCTTCTCCTCCACCTCTGTCCTTTAATTTACTGCCTAGTTATTACCTGGCTGTGGAGTCCAAGGAAGAATCATTATGGTTTACTTAATAATTTATCAGATAGTCTTTCATCTTTTAGCTGATTAAATAGGATTCAATAAGAGACAGTGATTTTGAATACAAAAAGAAAATATCACACCAAACTAGAAAATGAACCCATGGTTCAGGAAAATCAAAACAGGGCAGATGGCCTTCTGAATTTCTATGCTGCTTTAGGGAGTAGAACTATCGGGGACTAACATAACAATAAGTATGAAACCTTTTGTTTTTGAAGACCACACAGAAAGGGGTTATTAACTACAGTGACCAAATGTCATTTGCCCAGGACTGCTGTTGTTTATTTATGTTGTCCTGGCCTAGTCACTAATAGTACCCCTTTTCGTTTTAGAAAGTACGCTTTGGATGATAAATTATAAGGTCACTTAACCCACAATCCTACCCATGTGCTGGTGTGACTTTAAAGACCACTGAGCCAATCACCAAACCTGCTGAGAAGAGAGGACAATGGGAAGGACACTGTCTCCCTGAATCCTGGAGTCAGAAATGCTAAGGCTCCTCCACATGGAATGACTTCTACAGGGAAATACAACCCACAGTATCTAAGACTTAATCCTGGTGAGTGGGAGACAGCTCGACCAAATGTCTGACATGTTCTATTCCAACTGAGCGCGGCAAGTTGCATCACTGAAATAAATGCCTGACACTCATGTGCATTCTGGCTTCAGAAACTGTAAAAATGCCTCTCAACTCCAGGCCCTATAAAATCCCTCCAGGAGGATCTCTCTCTCCCACCTATAGCACAAACATGCAGTGCAACCAGAAATTTCAAGCCTGGGGCCGCCTGAGTGGCTCAATTGGTTAAGTGTCTGACTTCAGCTAGGGTCGTGATCTTGGGTTCCTGGAATGGAGCCTCACATCAGGCTACAAGCTAAGCAGGGAGTCAACTTGTCCCTCTTCCCTCCCCCAACTCGTGAGCTTGCATGCACTCTCTCTCTCAAATAAAAAAATTTTGTAAAAATTCAAAAGTGCTACAGCCACTTTGAAACTGTGAGTTTCCAAAAAAAAAAAAGAAAGAAAGAAAGAAAGAAAAGAAAAAGAAAGAAAGAAAAAGAAAAAAAAAAAGAAACTTTGAGTTTCAAGCCAGCATTTTGCTCAGAAAGACTGCCAGTGTTAAGTTCCTGGGTGAAGGTGTGGCTTGTTTACTATTTCCTATGAACTCAAATCTTGAAGACACTGTTTGTAAGGGGTACATCACTTCTTTTATCAACTTGACCCATGACTGCCTCACTTCATCTCTTCTTATCCACTATAGCAATGCTCTTAATGTGATGTTTCTTTTTTTTAAATGTATTTATGCTTCACTCACTTCTAAACAAGACTCAGTTGTTTCAAAATAAAGATGTAAATGAAACAAGGTTGTAAAATTAGAAACGGAAAAACGTTAAAAGTTACTTTAAAAAAAAATAGTCCTTTCGCATTTACTTAGTATTCTACAGTATGCCAGACACATGGCTAAACAACTAAAACATTTTATTTTCACAATAATCCAAATGGTGTTTAGTATCCTTACATTAAAGATGAGTAAAGTAAGGCAGGGTGGAATGTCACCATCAAGCTACATAAACATAAAAGAGGAGAGTAAAAGTTCTTAGTATTCTACCCATAAGAGCTAAACAATTGCCATGTCTTAACACTACATTTATCTGACTTGCCTTACAGGCAAGGCAAAAAATAAAACATAATGGCTTATATAATTCTCAACTGATAGAAAAGAAAAACACAGCTTTACCAAGTATTAAATCACAGGAGGAATTTATTCCAAGAATACTAATCAACGTACTGGACAATTATAATGGCCAACACATGGCTACTTCTAACATCCATACTCACTAAAAGGCATAATATTAAACTATAAGTCAGTAAAAGAAAATTTTCTATTTTTTTTTTAATTTTTTTTTTTAAGATTTTATTTCTTTATTTGAGAGAGAGGCAGTGAGAGAGCATGAGCGAGGAGAAGGTCAGAGGGAGAAGCAGACTCCCCGTGGAGCTGGGAGCCCGATGCGGGACCCGATCCCGGGTTTCCGGGATCATGACCTGAGCCGAAGGCAGTCGTCCAACCAACTGAGCCACCCAGGCGTCCCAAGAAAATTTTCTATTGTAAGGCATAATATTAAACTATAAGTCAGTAAAAGAAAATTTTCTATTGTTTAGGGGGCTAGTCTTGGAAAAGCAATTAGCAATTTACCAACATGGGTAAGATCTCTTAGAAAAATACCATAGCAACATGGACAGGACTGGAAGAGACTATGCTGAGTGAAATAAGTCAAACAGAGAGGGTCAACACAGAGAGTCAATTATCATATGGTTTCACTTACTTGTGGAGCATAAGGAATAACACGGAGGACACTGGGAGATGGAGAGGAGAAGTGAGTTGGGGGAAAGTTGGAGGGGAGACAAACCGTGAGAGACTGTGGACTCTGAGAAACAAACTGAGGGTTTTGGAGGGGAGGGTGGTGGGGTGTTGGGTGACCCTGGTGGTGGGTATTAAGGAGGACACACATTGCATGGAGCACTGGGTGGGTGGTGCATAACAATGAATTTTGGAAGACTGAAAAGAAATAAAATAAAATGAAAAAAAAAGAAAAAGAAAAAGAAAGATATGGTTCCATTGTCAATTAGGTTTGAAAACTGCTACATAATATAGACCCTGCTTAGAGACTGGAGGTAATTCAGTTTGCTAAAAAGCTCTGCATGAGAGAAACTTGTATAACTTAGTTAACAGTTTTCTGTGATTGTTACTGCCATCCTTTGGGAAGTTAGGTTGGTACACATGGACTCCAAGATAGCTATATACTTTCTTTCCTTCATCTGATCTTTCAATGAGAGTGGGTTTAGCAAACAAATTCATGATCATTCCCACTGATAGAAAACTAGAGTGCTAATATTTTTTATTTCTGATTGATGGGTGAACCACAACTTTGGTAGAAGAGTTTTCACTTGGTATTAAAAGTTGAGAAGGCTGATGATGCCCTCATTTGACCAGCTATGTAGGCAGGAATGAACCACAAGTATGAACAGGTCTCTGAGAAAGCACTCTGGTCCTGTTCAAAACATGAGCAAGTGTCCAAATGACAGAGGACTGCACCTAGCAGACGAAGGCTGAGACCATCTGGACCAAAAGATCTTAAGAGCAGGTCTGATTCAATACTTGTAAGTACAAGAGATTCCACAACTCCTTTGTTATGTTCTGAGCATCTCAGTCTCCTGCTAGCTTCCCAGTGTGAAGTAACTACAAAATGTACCCCCAGGTAATAAACCTACTGATCTGTTAAATGACATTCCTGAGAATTAAACATCTAAATTTTGGAGAGTTCCTGTCGAAACAACTTTAGGTCTTTAGCATAATTAATATTGCACTCCTATTTCTCAACTGTAATTACAAACTAGATAGTATGTTTCCTAAAGCTATTCCCAAATCACTGCAGGAAAACAACAGAGAACTTACTTATCTTCCCATTTGCTTCAGGAAAAAGATAATCATTCTTTTCATCTAAAAACCAAGTCACGCCTATATAAATATAGAAAGTAATCATGCTACTTAAAACTGGTCTATAGCACAGTGTCAAGGTATAGCCTACTTCATATCATACTATGATATTAAAACCATGTTTTTAAAACAGTAATTATTAGGGTTTACTGTTCAGCATCACCATTGCATCTTGCCATACAGCTCACTAACAGAAGCATACCACAAAAAAGGTTTACAAAGCAATCTCTTAAATAACCACATTTGACACTGCAGCAAAACCTCATGATCTACAAGAGCATTAAGCATTACCTAAACTGTACAAACTTTAACTTTGATCTAGACCTCAACAGCACATAATATATCTGCCAGTTTTACAAAGACAACCTCCCAGATTTACATTTTCCTGTTTTCTTCCCTTACTGCAATGCAGGATGTAATTAAGATTTTGCCCACAATATTGGCTATAATGTTTTCTGTTCTAAAAGTTGAACATTATCAGTGATTCACAGTAAGCACAAAATAGCATGAAAGACAAATGAAATTAAAATACTGCATTAAGACACAAAGACAATGGGAAAAAGAATTTTGGATGGAAAAAAAGAAATGAAGACATCTATAATGATTCCATGTGTCAGTACACACAGGACTCAGAATCTACTCTGGCAATCTCTACATTTTCATGTTCTGTAGTACTTGCAGTGACTCAGAACAAAAACTGATTAAGTAAGCCAGTAGCTTCCAATGGGGGTAACCCTAATCTTGAGGGCTGTTTGGGAAATGTATGGGGGGCATCCTTATTTGTTAGGATGCCTGGAGAAAGACATGGGCCCTGAGTGGCCAGGAACCAGAGATGGTGGACATCCATATGGTATAGTTCCATGCAATGAAGAATCAATCCATCTGGGTGCCTGGGTGGTTCAGTCAGTTAAGTGTCCAGCTCTTGATTTCAGCTCAGGTCATGGTTTCAGGGTGGTGGGATCAAAGCCCCACATCAGCATCTGCACTTAGCAGGAAATCTCCTTAAGGATTCTCTCTCCCTCTCCTCTGCCCCTCCCGCTGCTTGCATACTCTAAGAAGTAAAAAATTAATTTTTAAAACGGAATCAATTGTTCCAAACCCAAGACGACTTTTAAATGTCCAATCAAATATTCTATAGAAGGGACAAACTTATTTCTGAATTATCCGAGCCTGGAACTAAGCCTCCTTTCACATATAAAAACAAAGAGCTTGTTTTTACACAGCCTTGATAGCACTGAATTTTCTAGGTAAATCAAGGGATGGATGCATTTTAAGAACTTTAGCTAAAGTTATCTAATATTTTATAAAAGCATATCACTGAAGGCAACACCAACTATAGAATTTGAGGTATCTACCAATAACAACATATTTTCTGATCCTACATTTTGTACTTCCTTTTCCAAGGTGACTTTGTGTAGATGAAAATATCTGACTTCTTAATTATGTCTTCTAGTCTACTCTTGCCTGAGCATCTATATACAAAATACGTATTATTTTTGTTGTGTTCAGCACTGGATGTTATTTGTAAGGGATGAATCGCTAAATTCTACTCCTGAAACCAATACTACACTATATGTTAACTAACTAGAATTTAAATAAAAATATATAAATAAAATACACATTATTTTAAATTATTTTCATTTTTTTCTCCTTTACATTCAAGTTATAACATTACACTGATACTGACTTTTAAAAATATATAACTAGTTAGATTATCTTAATTATGGTACTTCATTTCAAGAAAGTAGAGAGGACAAAAATGTAATTATTATATAAAAAGCTAGAGGGGCACCTGGGTGGCTCAGTCGGCTGAGCTTCTGATCTTGATTCCCACTAAGGTCATGATCTCAGGGTCCTGGGATCAAGCCTGGCATTGGGCTCTGCACTCAGCACAGAGTCTGCTTGAGATTCTGTCTCCCTATCCCAACGTCCCTCCGCCACTCACAAGTCTTTCTAGCTCTGTCTAAAATAAATAAGAACTTAAAAAAAAAGGATAGAGGGACGCCTGGGTGGCTCAGTTGGTTAAGCGGCTGCCTTCGGCTCAGGTCATGATCCCAGCGTCCTGGGATCAAGTCCCATATCGGGCTCCTTGCTCAGCAGGAAGCCTGCTTCTCCCTCTGCCTCTGCCTGCCTCTCTGTCTGCCTGTGCTCGCTCGCTCGCTCTCTCTCCCTCTCTCTCTGAAAAATAAATAAATTTTTTTTAAAAAGGATAGAGTTAGGTCTGGGAGAGATGAAAACTGCAGATCTAGAACAATGCCGCACAGGCATACGCAGCACATGTACACGTCGTGTACACAAAAATAAATACTTAAATTTACAGCCTGGGACAACTGAAGAGATTCTGACAGCAGTGACAAGATAGGCTCAGGTGTCCAAATTCTTTTTAATCACCACAAAGGATTCCGTATGTAGCTAAGATTGAATTCCATATGTAGCTAAGATTCCGTATGTAGCTAAAATTGAACCCATATGTAGCTAAGACTGATCTAGACTAAATTAAAAAGGAGGCCATTGTACATACTAAATAGAAGGAACAAAAAAATACCATCCTATATTTATTAAACTATTAGTAGAACTCTAAGTTTCTCTTTTTTTTTTTTAGAGAAAAAGAGAGAGAGAGTTCATGTGCGAGTAAGGGAAGGGGGAGGGAGAGAGAGAATACCAAGCAGGCTGTAGCCCAGTGTGGAGCCTAACACAGGGCTCAGTCTCACAATCCTGGGACCATGACCTGAGCCGAAATCAAGAGTCAGACACTCCACTAACTGAGCCACTCAGGTGGCACCTAAGCCTTCTGAAAGGGGTTTGGTAATGAACATCAAAATTCTTTTTTAAAAAATTTTATTTATTTATTTGACAGAGAGAGAGAGATGCGAGAGAGGGAATACAAGCAGGAGGCAGAGAGGAAACACAAACAGAGGGAGTGGGAGAGGGCGAAGCAGGCTTCCCTCTGAGAAGGGAGCCCAATGTGGGACTTGATCCCAGGACCTGGGGATCATGACGTGAGCTGAAGGCATTCGCTTAATGACTGAACCACCCAGGCGCCCCATGAACATCAAAATTTTTAATGTGCATATTGTTGGCATATAAATAATATTTATAATGCACTTAATCCTCACAAATGAAACTGCTGTACAGAAAAATTGTAAGAATGCTCCTCATACATTTGTTTACAAAACTGAACAATTAGTAATAATTTTTTTAGTTTTTCCTAAAAGAAAAAGCTATTTTGCCTTTCTCATTATGCTTTCCCAATCTGTTTGAATTTTCTATAAATATCATGTTATTATATTTACAAATAATAGCAAATATAATTACCTTTCTTATGTCTAATAACTGTGATTTAGGGAGGAGTATTTTTACATGAAAGAGAAAGAAAAATTACCATTCAATAAACACTTTTAATATTTTGGAAAACCTGCTTAAAACTCAAAGAATGGTTTAAATGTATTAATTTTTAAATGTTAATAAATGCTTCAGTGAAATCTTCTGTAATGCAAAGATTTACTCAGTAAATTGTTTTATCAGGTTAGCTTCGTTCATGTCTGGTTTTAAAAATAAGTGTATGACCAGGGCACCTGGGTAGCTCAGTCAGCTAAGTGTCTGACTCTTAATTTCAGCTCAGGTCATGATCTCAGGGTCCTGGCATTGAGGCCCGTGAAGGGCTCCACATTCAGCATGGAGTTGGCTTGAGACTCTCTCTCTCTTCCTCTGACCCTCCTCCTGCTTGGCACTCTCACTCTCTCTAAATAAATTTTTTTTTTAAATCTTTTAAAAAAATAAATAAGTGGGGCACCTGGGTGGCTCAGTTGTTAAGCATCTGCCTTTGGCTCAGGTCATGATCCCAGGGTCCTGGGATCAAGGCCTGTTTCGGGCTCCCTGCTCAGCGGGAAGCCTGCTTCTCCCTCTCCCACTCCCCCTGCTTATGTTCCCTCTCTCGCTGTGTCTCTCTCTGTCAAATAAATAAATATTTTTTAAAAGATAAAAATAATAATAAATAAATAAATAAATGAGTGTACTACCAATGAGGTACATCTTGCATGTACAGGTGTTCAATGGTGTTATGATCTTTTTACCATGTAGTTGTGATTCATTCCACTTACAAACAATATTGACAGAGATTTTCTATGAGCGTAACTTGGGATAGTTGAGTTGCCATGAAACTTGAACGAAAGAAAAGAGATCCAACAGTTATCCAGTCCCTAACAAACCATTTAAGAGCAAATCAACAGCATCTCCCTGTTCATGCCTCAGAAGAAGTCTAGTGTTGAATTGCGGGCTGACAGATAACATGAAGGTCTAAAAAGCTGGAATCTAGAATAAGAAAACTGAAAGGCTAAGCCCGGTGTTTCAGATGACTGACAGGTATTGATTGAAATTGAAATCCTGCATAAAATCTCCTCAGAGCACGCAAGAGACCTAGTAATAGACATTAGACTTACCACTTTCAAAGCTTACTGAATGCTGTATCAAATAAGAACAAGAGTGCCTTCCCACTAGCCTTAATCAAATTAGACAGATAGAACCAAATACAAAGATGGAGTGAGGCAGGAGAATTAACATGGGGCATCAAGTTGACAGAAGAAACAAGAAAAAAAGTGTTATTTCTTCAAAAAATGAAGTTACAGTCTCCTTGTTAACTGAGGAACCATATAATAAATAATAATATAGTGCCCCAAAGTAAGTCAGTGATCGTCTAATGCACGATTCAGGTCAAATCCATTCTGCCGCCTGCTTTTATAAAGTTTTATGGAAACATAGCCACGCTTACAATTTACACTCCTTCTGACAAGTTGAGTAGTAGTTGAGTTGAGTATTTATGACAAATATATAGCCCACAATGCCTAAAATGGTTATTATCTAGACCACTACACAAGAGTCTGGCAACCTCTGATCTAATGACAGATCATATGAAGATGGAATGACCTAATTGATATATTTTAGCCAGAAAGACTAAGTAGCTCACTTACTCCTATAACTATCCAATCTTCTTTGAAAAAAATTTCCAGGCTGGATTAATCAGAAAGTCAGCACCAAGTTCTAGCAGAACGTGGCGATTTTAGCTCCCTGGTACAAGTAATTATCAAGTTTTTAACTCCCGAGGTATATTAGAAGGGCCATCAATGAATGAGGAGTTCAAGGTTATGTCTGTAAGTCAGAAAGTGGGGGTAAGACGGGCTGCACAAACAGGGCAGTGGAGGCCACGTCAAAGGGCAGTTAACCACAAAGTCTTTTCTGAGAGGGCAGCCAGCCTACCAAGCAGAAATCCAGCAAGGATCTGGCATCAAAGAGTATATATCCGGCACAGAAGGGGATTGAGAAGTAGGATTATAGAGAGAGACTTAACCAAAAGTCAGCATGTCAGACAGTCTGAAAACACCTCCTTGCTTTTAGAATGATTTTGAGTAAGCAGAGGATTGTCAAAGTGGAGAATCCGGCTAAATTTGATGCTAGTATTTCTGATGCAGAGATTTGCTTCAGCCTTCACTTCGGTCTTTGTGACCCCTCTCACCCTCCTACGATGGCTTCCCCGACAGCAGTCTCATTCTTTGAGGGGCTGAGAAGCTGTGACTCCTTTATTATATAGAGAAGGAAAGGAAATCCATGCACACTTAAAGAGTCTGCAGTAAGCAATAATTTTTCTAAAGATTTATTTATTTGTGGGAAGGAAAGAGAGAGAGAAAGGGCAGAGTTGGGGGGAGGGGCAGAGGAAGAGGGAGAGAGAATCTCATGTAGCCCGACGTGGGGCTCAATCCCAGGACTCTGAAATCATGACCTGAGCAGAAAACAAGAGTCAGGACATTTAACCAACTGCATTGCCCAGGCACCCCTGAAGTGATCAATATTTTTAAAACAATTTCTTGATATATAATTTATATTACAATAAAATGTGCCAATGTTAAGAGTACAGATTGATGAGTTTTAACAAATACATACACACATCCTTGTAACAACACCAAAACTAAGCTATAGACTATCATTATCCGCCCCCCGCAAACAGAGTTCCTTTGTTTGCTTTACATCCAAGCCCTCCAACCCAGGTAAGCAATGATGTGGTCTCCATCATTAGACACTACTTGTGCGTATTCTAGAACAGCAAACAGCATTGCCTCTTCTAATGTGGCTCTATTCCTTCAGTATGATGTTTCTGAGATTCACTCATGTTGCTGCATTTTTCAGTGGTTTGTTCTTTTTCATGGCTTAGTAACTCTGTGTGTGTGTGTGTGTGTGTGTGTTCCACCTAGGAGTAGAACTTGCTGGTTTGTGTGGTTAAGTGTACATTGAACATTTTAGAACCTACCCAACTTTTCCAAAGCACGTGTACTGCTTTACAATCTTACCAGCAGAGCCTGAGGTTCCAGTTTCTCCATACCCCGAACTACACTTGGTATAGTCAGTATTTTGCGTTTTAGCCTGTCTAGTGGGTGGGTATGTAAAGGTACCTCAGTGTGGTTTTAATTTCATTTTTCTGATAACTAATGATGTGCAGCATTTTTAATGTTTATCTTACTGAAAGGGCCATTCAAATCAAACCCATTTTACTGTGATGTCTTACTTCCAAGTTGGAAACATTTTATATAAGTTATGGATACAACTCCTTAGCCAATTCTTGGAAACAACAAAGAGCTTAGCAGGGAGTATGTCTGAGATAAGCAAACTAACCAATAATTTTGCACCAGGGCCTAGAAAAGTTCTAGTGTTGACCCTAATGTTAGCTAAGTAAATCAGTGGATGCACAGATCCATAATCAAGACCTTCTGATCTTCACTAACTAGTCTCACCTCCAACTCCTATTTTTTTCCTGTATTTTTTTTAACTTAATATTTTGGAGGAGTTTTAAATTTGAGAGGATGGTATAGAGGATGCCCATATACTGACTACCCCACACGCACAGCCACCTGTATTATTATCAATATCCCCACCAGATGATACATACATTACAACGATGAACCTACAGTGACACATCATTATCACCCAAAGTCCCTGGTGAACAGTGGGGTCCATTCTACAGGTCTGGACACATGTACGGTAATGACTGCCCACCATTATCAAACTCCTTTTTATTCCTCTAACATGACAAGTTTTTTCCTGCTTCAGTTCTTTACATCTGCTGTTCCTTCTATGTAAAAAATCTGTTCCAGAGCTTTCCATGTCTGGCTACATTTGGCAATTAGATCCCAGGTCAAATGTCACGTCTATAGGAAGTCCTTCTGTAATTACCTTTTCAAAGGCGAGCTCCTGCTCATCTAAAGCACACTCACTCACATAATTGTGGGCATTTGTCATTATCTGTCTCTCCTGCATCTGTAATAGAAGCTTTAGGAATACCACTGTAGCAATGGATGTTAACTAAACTCACCATAATGATCATTTCACAGTATATACATATATCACATAATAATGTTACATACCTAAAACTAACACTACAATTATATTTCAACTAAAAAGATAAAACAGACAGATTAAAGATAATGTAATGCTTCAAAAAATAATTCCAAACAAAGAGTATCACTGACCAATGTACTCATTCATTCCCCTAACCAATAATGTTACATCTGCATCAGGAAATAATAATGTACCCCCTGAATGACCCTGGTCATCTAACCGCAGAAATAGCCAATTAAACCAATCATTAAGATAATTTCTGTGTGAAAAGGGAGGGACACAAAATAGTCTCAGTAGTTTAGGAAAGGAGGGAGCGACATTTAATCTGGGTTATAAAGGATAAGTAGAAGGAGTTCAATAGGTATTGGGTCAGGTCTGGGTCCAAGCCCAAAGACTCACGTAGCCAAAGGCTCAGAAGTAAAACTGTAGCAAAATCCACAGCTTGAATTTCATTCTGAGGAAGAGGGCCAGAGTTTTCTGCTGAGGAGTGACGGGTCATCCTCACACTCTGGAATGCTCACACTCTGGCTCCCGGCTAGGAAGGAGAAAAGGATGTAGCAGGACGGCACAGACCACAGTCAATGTAGCAGAGAGGTCAGAGGAACATCCACACGAGTGTTGGTGGAGAAACTAAGACAGAAGGGAACCAATTTAGATCATAAGTAGTAAAATCAGCAGGACATGTTGATTAACTAGGCATGGGGCCAAGAAAGGATATAAACTGAAGATGATTCCAGCCTGGCAACTCAGACTGCTGGTTGGTTGGTGAATTACTCACCGCAGTTGAAAATCGAAAACAAATGCTGGTTTGGGCAGAGATTGTGCACTGAGGTCCTACTATAAGGCATTTGAGAAATGGGTGCACCATCAAAGTAGAGGTTCCCCGTAAGGTATGGGTCTGGTCTTTGAGACAAAGGAGAAGACTAGAGACGGAGTTTCAAGAATGATTAATGTATAGATGCCAGTTGAAGTCATGGGAGCAGATGGGACCACTCAGCAGGTGAATGCAAAGTGAGCAAAGACAAGCTTAGGGCCCTAGACATATGTAGAACCCAAAAACTTAAACATGACCAAAGACTTTCAACCCAAGTAAGATTCACATTTCTAAAGAGGTATATAATTATTAACGTAAAATAGAGCCTCTCCCTGCTAATAAAATACTTTGTAAAAAATTTTTTAAAGATTTTATTTATCTACTTGACAGAGAGAGCTCACAAGTAGGCAGAGAGGCAGGAAGAGAGAGAGGAAGAAGCCGGCCCCTTCCTTAGCAGAGAGCCCTATGCAGGGCTTGATCCCAGGACCCTGAGATTATGACTTGAGCCAAAGGCAGAGCCTCAACCAATGAGCCACCCACGTGCCCCAAAAGTACTTTTTTTTAAATACAGTACTTTTTAAAAGTATATAAATTGTAATTTGGTACAATACCCAGCTGCTTATTTTGATAGCAATTAATTCAGTTAGAAATATAGGCATTATGAATCAAGTTAAACCCAGAAGACATAAAACAATATTAGTGAATTTGCTTGAAATTGGTTTACTTGTTGGCAATATTGCAAATTTTGAGCATTTTTTAAAAAAAAAGGGATTTTATTTATTTCAGAGAGAGAGAGCATAGACACACACAGGCATGAGCAAGAGGAGGGGCAGAAGGAGAAACAAACTCCCTGCTGAGCAGGGAGCCCAATGTGGAACTTGATCCCAGGACCAGAGATCATGACCTGAGCTGAAGGCAAATGCTAAACCGACTGAGCCACCCAGGTGCCCCTGAGCATGCTTCTTTAAAAGAAAACTTAGCCCACCCCTCCTCTTTCATTTCAAAATCACATACGATGTTCCGGTTATATAGAAATCGGACTGGTTCCCATATATAAGCCCTCTATCACATTATATGACACATCATAATAAAGTATCCACAGAGGAATTACAAACCCACTGATGACAAAATATTTTCCAGTATAAGAAACAGTACTGAACATAACAGTCAATATATACATGTATGTGAACACTAGGTATGAAGGGCAGATGAACAGTTTAATGTGTATCCTCCACTCACAAAACAAACACAGAGATTACCTCTGAAAAACAGAAACAGGAATGGGGAAGGAAACTGGAGGAAACATTCACTCCTCTTACTTTATTTTCTGTTTAAAAAATAAATGTGAAAACCAGTAACACTGAAACCAGCCTTATGGGCGTGAGGAACATCATACTTCCCAACACCTCAATAGCCTCTCATACAACGCACTGATGCCATGGCCCAACACATCAAATGCTAAGCTAATGAACCAAAGTTATGTCCCTCCAGGGCAAACCTATTATAGATTTTGTGCTACAAAGTCACATCCTCTATGTCAATTTCCATTCCGAGGGCATTTGCCTCCTGTTCATTATTGTTCATAGTTCGCTTTGTCAGTTTAATTTTGTGCTGCTTTGTAGGTATCCACAGTAATTACAATGTTTAATTCTATACCTGAAGGGTGAGCTAAACAGAGCAGTTTAAATGCATATGTTCTGGCCAATCTTTGACTCCCATCCACCTCTACACACCCTCATCCCCGTCACACACACAAGCATGCACTAGTTGGCTTATATGTGGTATCTTTCATCTTAGGAGCTATTTTCCCATTACTTTCTACAGTATATCTGATGATGACATTATTATTGATGCTACAGTAAAGAGCTAATATATGTGGTCAAAGTACAAGCACTACAATGAATCAAAATGACATACGCAAACCCACCAAACTCCCTCAACACATTCTAATCAGATAATGGGTTTTTTTTTCCCTTGAGTATACTACAAAGGAGGAGGAAGCAACATTGGAGGAAAAAACATTCATAAAAAAAGGGGAAAATAAAAGTAAATGTTTAGCTCATTGAAACTGGAAAGGAAGGTCATCCAGAAGACATAAGTAATTTGTTGGTTCTAGATATATTCTTCTTAATTTGAAGTTCCTTGAAACAAATTTCAGTTTCACATGAATAAGATAGATAACATCACCATAAAATAGTCTACCGAGAATTTATCTTGTAGGAAAAAGCATGGCTTTGTTTTCATAATTTGCTTTTCCTTATTACTAATGATCTTACATAAATCTGGTATCGTTCTGTGACAGCATTTTTGCTTTATAAAATGAGGCAAAAATAATCCAATTATTTTTCACATTCCCTATTTTTATTAGGAAAGTGTTACTTGGAACCTTCTATTTTAGTATTCTTTGTTTTGTGTTCCTTAGGATAGGGTTGCACCCTTATTAAAAACAAAACAAAAGCCATGAAAAATGTGAATACAATAGGAAACAGAAAGCTACAACTAATCAGAATGTTAGAACAAAAATAAAATTTGGGCTTAGAAGTGAAATTAGAACTCTGGATCCAAATTCCAGGGCCTATTCGGTATAGAATGTTTGGCAGTTTACTTCCAATTCTGTAGCTCAGTCCCCTGATTGGTAAAATGAGCGCAATCGTAGTAAACTCCCAAAATTCATGTAAGAGTAAACAGAATAAAATAGTACCTGATACACAGTAGATATCTCATAAATATTAGCTCTTATCAGTAGTACAGATTAGGAAACTGAGGCCCAGAGAGTTTTCATGCTTTCTTTGGAATAATTTAACAAGCTAATGGCTTATTAATAGTCATTAGAACTTGTGTCCTCTGTTTAGGTTTCTGACTTCTATAAGAAATTATTTTCATAGGAGAAAGCGAGAGAGCAAAACTCCCTCAGAGAAGCACGGCCTAGATGTGAAAAAAAGGAAAAAGGTGTCCGCATAGACACACACATAGACACACACACCCCAAAATAAGAAACAAAAAGGATGGGTGGAAGGTTGAGAGCAAGTGACACAGACACAAAACCTCCAATTAGCACTTTTTATTATGATGCAATTCATTACAGCATAATTACATTTCTTATGAAATGATTAATCATAAGGTTAGAAGAAAAGGAGATGTTGAATTTTAATTATACACCCCTTAAAGAATTTCAAAGACACTAACAACGGTACTCTCACAGCCTCTGTCAGTTGTCGTAAATTACTCTTGGAAGGCAACTCGGTACTATCTTTAAAAATTCAAAATCCTGTTTCCTTTTACCCATCAGTACAACTGGGAAGAATTTATCCTACAATTAATTTGTGAAGGTGTGCAGAAATGTGCACAAAAAGATGCTTGGTCCATTACTGACAATACCAAATACTGAAAAAAAGGTTAAGGATTCATTAATGAAGAAGTAACAACTGTGGTGCATTCATATAATAGAATCAGTGGGATGACATCAGAAGTTCCTCTAGACAGGTTCTAAAATGAAAAGGAGAATTTAGGTATATAAGAATAACCCATCTCTGTTTTTCTAAACAAGGAGTATAAATATGTGAATATGTTAGGAGGAGAAAATCCTGCAAAGACACAAGAAACTAGGTATCTCTGGACAATGGGACTGAGGTCAAGAGGACAAAAAGATATGAGTGAACAATTTTTTTCCTGATACATGGATATTACATATTAATATACATATAGATAGATATCATAGAAATGATATTTTACCATATACATTATTAATTTTTAAATTAAAGGAAAATAAGTTAAAATAAATCAAAGATTGTAAAGAAGCAGAAATAGGCCAATGGGCATAATGGAGCACAAATGAAGAGCAGAGAACTTGAAGGTTTCACTTCTAGAGAGCTGAACATTTTATTTATTTCAGAGAGAGAAAGTGAAAGAGAGAGACAGAGCATGGAGTGAGGAACAGAAAGATGGGGACAAGAAGGCTCCGCACTGAGCTGGGAGCCCAACACAGGGATCGACCTCAAGACCCTGAGATCATGACTTGAGCCAAATGAGCCACCCAGGCGCCCCTGTAGCTGAACATTCTTACCTGACACTTAGCACTACAGTATTTTGCAACTCGGCATTGAGAACATCGCATCAGCTTTTCCTTCCTGTTTAAAAAAAAAAAAATTCACGTTAGGAAATGAGTGAGAACCATATTTGAAGAAAGAAACATAAATCAGCATACTGTTACCAATATGTTCTGCTCACACCATCTGCATGCTCCCAAAAGATCTAGATTTTCACGTTGATGAACATCTTTCCTCTTCAATGTGAGACGGGGACATAACAGCTGATGGCCCTTTTTTTAATTGTGGTGAATATGTATAACATAATATTTACCACTTTAAATATTTTTAAGTATATACTTCAGTGTGTTAAAAAAGAGAACTCAAGGCCCACAGTGGAGTTGCTTTTTCTAAGCCCCTAAACTTAACTACAATGTTGGCACCCCCAAAAATAAAATTTTAAACCAGTCAATCAGGTATTATGAGTTAGGTAATCTGCTTGGTAAACCCCTGCTTTCCCCTAAGGAAAGTGACCCACTCTTTCACCTAGTATAATTTTCCTGTTCCTACTCTCTTCTGCCTATAGACATCTTTCATTTTGTACAGCATCTCAGGGCCACTTTCTGTCTGCTACATCAGACGCTGCCCAAATCATGACCCACTGAACAAAGCTAGTATACTTTACTCAGTTTACACTTTACTCAGTTGAATTTGGTTTTTAACAAATGGCATTAAGCACACACATTCACACTGTTCTGCACCATCACGATCATTAACGTTCGTTCTAATAAAAAAATAAATTAAAATCAAAGATTCACATTGAGACCAAAAACTTTACTACAGAGAGATTTTAAACTCTCCATATGAAATACAGAATCCAGTCCCATCAACTAGTTGAAGTATTCTATACTCTTCAGATGGAAAAACTGTGTAAGTCTTAACTTATCATATAGTTTATTTATGAGTGTACTCCTTCTGGAAAATGATTTTAAAATTTCATTAAATCCAGTTACTACTTTACACATGCTGAATTGAGATGCTCAAAAGTTACATCCCCTTAAATCACCTGTATAATAAAAAAGGAAAAATGAAGAACAAGTTGAATTATAAAATAAAAAGAATAAATGTGATGATAAAATTAATAGTGACAAACAAAAGGCAGGAAGCACTGTGGATAAAGAGAGGGTACCCAAGAGCACTAAAAGTCAAACTATAATGTTAATATTAATGACAAAACAAGAACAAATTGTTCTAAGCACATCTAATGTGCCGGATACTCTTCACAGATTTTTACATCTATGACTTACACTTACTTCCAAACAGTCCTGAAAGTAAACAGTCTTATTATGATGACTTAACAGGACACTTCAATTCATTTTCAAGAGATAAAAAGTAAAGAGCAGTGCAAACAAGGTGGCAAGGATTCTGAAAGGGAAAGAAGAGAATCCCAAAGATAACTGGAACCTAAACATACCAGGTACTTCACTTCTGGGACAGCGAGGGTCAGACACAAAACATAAAACAGGGGAGGGGGACGGGGGGGGTAATTAAAATCTAAGTAAAGCCAAAATGCCTCCCAACCCGAAGTATAGAATTGTAGCTGTCACATATCAACACCCCAAGCAACAATTCAAATCAAGCAATCTGGCATTCAAGTTCTTGCTTTGACCATTCCACCATATTACTGCTCTTGGATAAAACTGGATACAAACAAAATCCACCACCAGACACCTAGGCAGTAAAGCTGGTTAAACAAATGACTCTTGGTTTTGTGACCTCAGAGTTGTGACCTCAGAGTTGTGCGATCCAGTGCCAGGTCGGACTCTACATTCAGCACAGAGTCTGCTTCCGATTCTCTCTCTCCATCTATCCCTCCCACTCATGCTCTCTCTCTCTCCCCAAAATAAATAAACCATTTAAAAAAAAATCCATCCATAAGCTGTCTATGTTTATTTTACACACTTCAAACAAAAGGACAAAGGAGGATAAAAAGAGTACGCCAGGCAAATATTTAGAGAAAAAGCCTGTGTAACCACATCAATTTCAGATAAAAAAAGGACTTTATAGTTAAAGATTTTGTTAGAGATGAATAAGGTCAATCCTCAATGATAAGAGACTCCAATCCCCAGGTGTAGGTACCTAGTGACAAATATATCCTGTCTCAAAATATATAAAGAACAAGTAACAGATCTGAAGGAAGAATGACCAACACAGTAAGTTAATATATGTAAGGCCCTTAAAATAGTGCCTGGAGTACAGTAAGTACCAACAGTACTGGTTATACCTATAGAGAGAAATTTAAAGTTTTTTCAGGAATTCACAGACCAAGCAGATAAAGAATAAAGAGCTCAGTAACTTACTTGATCTCAGGCAGTACACAGACCCTTAAACCTGATATATGAAGTATACTCAGATACTCCTTTTAAGCACCCACTGATCATTTACAAAAAGTGCCCAGAGGGCGCCTGGGTGGCTCAGTGGGTTAAGCCTCTGCCTTTGGCTCAGCTCATGATCTCAGGGTCCGGGGATCGAGCCCTACATCGGGCTCTCTGCTCAGCAGATAGACTGCTTCCCCCTCTCACTCTCTGCCTACTTGTGATCTCTATGTGTCAAATAGATAAATAAAATCTTAAAAAAAAAAAAAAAGGTGCCCAGAAAGTAGACCACAGAGTAAATCCCAAAAATCCCAAAGAATCAACACCATATAGATCATTTTTTCCAATCATAAAGGAATTAAGTTAGAAATGTGTAACAAAAAGAAACCCAGAGAAATATATGCATGAAAATATAAAAGCATGTTCTTATGGAATTTAAGGATCAACTAAGAATGATCATAAAATTAGAAAATATGTATTTTTTGTTAAATAGGCTCCACACACACCGTGGAGAACAAACTCACAGTCCTAAGATCAAGAGTCTTACGTTCTACTAACTGAGCCATCCAGGTATCCCAAAAATATGAGATTAAATAATGAAAAAAAATATCAAAACTTATGAGATAAAGCAAACATCATACTTACAGAGACATTTGTAACTTCAAATGGTTACATTAAGGAAAAATTGAGGGGCATCTGGGTGGCTCAACTGGTTAAGTGTCCAACTCCTGATTTCGGTTTGAGTCATGATCTCAGGGTCTATGGGATCAAGCCCTGTGTAGGGCCTCCATGCTCAGCGCAATCTCTCTCCCTCTCCTTCTACTCCTCCCCCACCCCTTCCTCTCTCAAATAAATAAATAAATCTTTTTAAAAGAAGAAGAAAACCTGAAAATCAATGGGCTAAACATGCAAAAAAAGGAATTTAAGTGTAAAAACTGCAGAAAAGTAAGGAAAGGAAATTATACAAATCCACAAAACAAAATAGAACACAATGGCATAACAGAGAGGACAGACAACATGAACAAATGTCTTGCAAGATTACATAGAAGGAAGATTGATAACAAAATGGAATAAATTACAAAATAAATAACAAAATGGAATGGAACTCAAGATTCAGGAGACTGAAAAAGAAACGAGAGAATTCTGATGAAATGGCAGCAGTGGTACAATTTTCGAATCTCCTTAACTCTCCCTATAAAAAAATGACAGTGCAAGTAAGACAGCAAACATGAGTATCACTCTCCGTCCTTGGAAACACCCCCAACAAACCCAAACTAAGAACGTGAAGGGGAAACCACTACCAGATCTGAGACTTAAATCAATGTATTGGGGGTGGGGTGCAGCTGGGTTCCCAATAAGCCTGAAAACAAAAGAAGCCCCAATGTGCCAAAATTTACCCAGTGTGTCCAGCCCACCTGAGAACAAGTAGCCAAAAGGGGAAGAGGATGATTTGGACAGGAACGTTCCTGAGGATGAATCACTGGGGTCCCCCAGAATGCCATCTTCCTCAGACCTGGCTCCTCAGATTTTACCTCATCTCCCTCTTTCCGGTTTTAGTTATCCAGAGGCCATTTCTTTTTGCAAATTAAAAGCCCCAGACGTATGAAGTGTTTCTTCTCGATTTTAAAAATTAATGAGCAGAATCAAGATACCTCAGAAGATCAGTGAACAAGTTAGCACATCAAACTGTATCCTCTCCCTCCCATAGCTACCAACCCAGAGCTTTAATGAATTTTAACACAGAATGTTGGCACAGTAAATACCAAGATTAGTCTAAGTACCTAAATAATTTAATCATTGTTTTGATGTGTGAAGGAACTCCTTAACATGAGTTTTAAATGTTCAGAGTTATTTTTACATACCAAAGAACTAAACAAATTTAAGTTCTCAAGTTTCAAAAAAAGGTCAACTGAATCCAAGAAAAAAGTGGTGTGTGTTTGATCAGAAACCCACTGAGCCTTGGTAAAGATACTGCTTCTTTCTCAAGGATAAGATTCGGAGCAAGAGCATCCCATGAAGCAAATTCCAGCACTGCAAAGGAGAATGAGTTAAATGAGTTTCCTTCCAATACTCAAAATGATTTGGTTCTGCTTCTCTTGTACACCCAACAAATATAAACTATATTTGAAAACGATAAAAATTGTGCACAGTCTAAGGCAAATTACAGTGGTCTCCAAGGCACAGCGAAGTAATGAATACAGAATTTTCACAGATTGCAGAAACATCCTGCTTGCAAAATGATTAGCTCAAAGTCCAAATGGACTTTGTGAACGAAAAGCAATCTGCCTGTTCCCACCACTCATGCATCTCAAATAAATAAATAAAATCTTAAAAAAAAAAATAAAAGAAAAGCAATATAAGGAAGTAGGTGAGCAGTGTATCAGTAAGAGGAAATTAGTTTTTTTAACCTCTTTTCCCCTCTCTACTTAAGAGATAGATAGTATTCTACCCCCAAAAAGGAGAAGATATTAAAATTATTTTACACCTAAATCAGTGTTATCTTTAGCTCTATCCACCAAAACAGCAAAAAGGAATCCATTATCACTTATTCATGCAAACTGTGATATGCTATAGAACAGTGTCAAATCACAAAAAATTCTTAAGTTGCTCAGTAGTTCCAGATAGTGTGGTTCACTGAGCAAAACAAGTTAAGTTCTCTCTTCCAAGTAAAGGCTGGGCCATAACGAGTTTCATCAACAGCAAAGGCAACAGAAATATGGAAAGGAAATGAAAACAGAGCAAAATTACTTGTTTGTCCAGTATACAAATTAAGAAGTTATATATGGGGACGCCTGGGTGGCTCAGTTGGTTGGACGACTGCCTTCGGCTCAGGTCATGATCCCGGAGACCTGGGATCGAGTCCCGCATCGGGCTCCCAGCTCCACGGGAAGTCTGCTTCTCCCTCTGACCTTCTCCTCGCTCATGCTCTCTCACTGCCTCTCTCTCAAATAAATAAATAAAATCTTTAAAAAAAAAAAAAAAAGAATTTATATATGAATACAAGAGAAACCACTGTCCCTTAAAAAAATTAAAGAAGGGGTGCCTGGGTGGCTCAGTGGGTTAAAGCCTCTGCTTTCGGCTCGGGTCATGATCCCAGGGTCCTGGGATCGAGCCCCACGTCGGGCTCTCTGCTCAGTGGGTTGCCTGCTTCCTCCTTTCTCTCTCTCTCTGCCTGCCTCTCTGCCTACTTGTGATCTCTATCTGTCAAATAAATAATAAACAAAATCTTTAAAAAAAATTAAAGAAAAAAAGTTTGGCTCCTTCAAATCATAATAATTGGGGTAATATTTAAGGGACTGTCTCTCTGTCCTTGGTTATCAGCAGGTGAAATTATCCCAGGGTTTAAAACTCCGCCCTAAATTAATATGGGCAGGTGCCAGGCAAAGGAAAAGAAGCTTCCTGGAAAGGATATAGAAAACAAATTCTAGTGACTCAAATTCCCAGCTAGGGCTGGCACCTGCAGAATCCTTTTTAAACTTTGTGTAGAGGAAACAATGTATCACAACACATTCATAAATAGTATGCTTAGGACACAGGCAATATGTCTTGATCCCTTGGAAGTTTCCCAGTGTGCCTTGCAGAGAATCTCTCTTTCAACCACCACCTGTACACTCACTATTGGACAATCTGGCTCAGGCAAAGGCTCAGGAGCCACGAGAAAGCTTGGCAACCCTCCTGCCCTCCAAAGCAACTAACTCATCCAGACAGAGCACAGCCCTGTATGATCAGAAGCAAACCAGAGCCTACTGTGTTTTTGCACCTCTTCTTCTGAGCTGAAGATCTGTGCCCAGAAATCTTTCGCACACCTCTGTGCTTTTTCAAAGACTGAAATTTAGCTTGTGGCTGATCACTGTGATCTTTGAGAAGAAATGTGAGCTAAAAAAAAAGAACAGAGCTCATTAGGTAGAGCCTGCATCACTTACACTTGCTAAAGAAAGAGTGTTGACCATGGGACGTCTGATGGAGTGCCCCCTGCCTTAATACAAGGCTTAAGAAAGATTCTCCGATAACAATTTCTATGAAAATATTCCTTCACACAATTAAGACAATGGATTCTCCATGGAATATGAGGAATACGGACTGTCTTAAAAATAAAGAGCTCTGAGACCGGGCCCCGCTCTGCAAATGCGGCCTCCAGAAACCGCGAGGTAGTCTTCCCAAGGCTTCCGCGCACCCACCGAGTGGCATCGACCCCAAGGTTAGCCGGTAGAAGAGTAGCGTTAAAAATAAAAGCTCTAGGGACGCCTGGGTGGCTCAGTTGGTTAAGCGGCTGCCTTCGGCTCAGGTCATGATCCCAGCATCCTGGGATGGAGTCCCACATCAGGCTCCTTTGCTCGGCAGGGAGCCTGCTTCTCCCTCTGCCTCTGCCTGCCACTCTGTCTGCCTGTGCTCGTTCGCTTGCTCTCTCTCCCTCTGACAAATAAATAAATTTAAAAAAAAAATAAATAAATGAAAAATAAAAGCTCTAGAAAGTGGGGAAAAAAATAAAATAAAGAGCTCATGGGACACCTGGGTGGCTCAGTTGGTTGAGCGGCTGCCTTCGGCTCGGGTCATGATCCCGGTGTCCTGGGATCGAGTCCCATGTCAGGCTCCTTGCTCGGCAGGGAGCCTGCTTCTCCCTCTGCCTCTGTCTGCCTGTCCTCGCTGTCTCGCTCTCTCTCTCTGACAAATAAATAAATTTTAAAAAATTTTAAAAAATAAATAAATAAAAATAAAATAAAATAAAGAGCTCCTTTTTTTTAAAAGGCTAAAACCAAAATAACTAAGTGAATGAAGCCTAAATGTGTTTTAAAACAAAGAGACCACAGAAATAATAGTCCTTTAAATAATTTTTATGTTTAGGGGTGCCGGGGTGGCTCAGTGGGTTAAAGCCTCTGCTTTCAGCTCTGGTCATGATCTCAGGGTCCTGGGATAGAGCCCCGCATCAGGCTCTCTGCTCAGCGGGGAGCCTGCATCCCCCCCCCCCCCATCTCTGCCTGCCTCTCTGCCTACTGGTGATTTTTCTCTGTCAAATAAATAAATAAAATCTTAAAAAAAAAAAAAAGAATTTTTATGTTTAAAAAAAAAAAAAAGAAGGGCACCTGGGTGGTTCAGTGGGTTAAAGCATCTGCCTTTGGCCCGGGTCATGGTCCCAGAGTCCTGGGATCGAGCCCCATGTGGGGCTCTCTGCTCCGCGGGGAGCCTGCTTCCTCCTCTCTCTCTGCCTGCCTCTCTGACTACTTGTGATCTCTGTCTGTCAAATAAATAAATTCAATCCTTTTAATAAATAAATAAATAAATAAGATAATTTTTACGTTTGTACATATCATTGCAAGCTCAGAATCCTGACTCGTTAAAAATGTTAATGTCATATCAGATAAAGGGCTAGTGTCCAAAATCTATAAAGAACTTATCAAACTCAACACCCAAAGAACAAATAATCCAATCAAGAAATGGGCAGAGGACATGAACAGGCATTTCTGCAAAGAAGACATCCAGATGGCCAACAGACACATGAAAAA